>OX451384.1:22704524-23116273 GCA_949629135.1 Eremobia ochroleuca | reverse complement strand
TTTCTATGTTTGTTTATCTATTTCAATAAACTTTGGATCATGCAATTAAACTAAATTAAAAATTATTAATCAGAGTAAAGAATTACATTTAAATTGAAAATTATAACATTCATATTTAAAATTTGAATTTATAATGTTTAAAGAAATTTAAAATAAAAATAATATCTTAACATTAGTCAGTAAGTGAACTATACAGCAATGGTTCATGTACAGGTACTGGCAGTACGTGAACCATACAGCAATGGTTCATGTACTGACAGTACGTGAACCATACAGCAGTGGTTCATGTACTGGCAGTACGTGAACCATACAGCATTGGTTCATGTACTGGCAGTACGTGAACAATACAGCAGTGGTTCATGTACTGGCAGTACGTGAACCATACAGCAATGGTTCATGTACTGGCAGTACGTGAACCATACAGCAGTGGTTCATGTACTGGCAGTACGTGAACCATACAGCAGTGGTTCATGTACATCTCGTAGGCAACTACCGGGTTCTGTCTCTATTTTTATGGATAAGAATTATAGTGGACGTAGACCCCTACGAAAGTTTGGCTTCTCTTACTAATATGTCTTTTAAAATTCGTCAAATAATTATCATGTTGGTTTCCTAACAATTTAATTGAATACTAATCAAATAAATCCTATTTTGGGGTCCTAAAAATACTAAATAGCCAAATAACTGCGACCAACTTGGATGTAGCGGTCGCCGGCCGCTACAGCGGCACCGCTCGCTTAGCTTGTTTGGCTCGCGTGCAGTTAGTCACAGTTCTAACCTAACCTAACTCGTTTGGCCGGGTTACCCTAGCAAATGATTTAACTATTTAATTATTATTACTGCAAACAACTGTGAGAGAAAGCCAGAAAGTTAAGAGGCTCAAATATTTAACAAAAGTGTGTATAATTAGATGCTCAAAAAGTTTATACAACGTGTAACGTTAAATGCGCAAAACCTGAAAATAGTTGATCAGAATAACGAGCACAATTAATTGAACCACTTTTTAATATAGGTCACATTATCAAAAAATCTTCATTAAAAACGTTGCCGTGTCTATTTATTAATAGGTCAAGCAAGCCAATGTCAGCGCGGCGCAGCGGCCCGGTGACGACTCCTCCCTCGATAAATAGACAAAACCTTTAAAAAAAATTTAATGTCTTATTTTCTCTCTGAAATAGGTCAACTGAACTAAAAAACAGTTGTATAGATCCATTCATTTAAAAATCCTCATCAATAGAAGTTCAATAAGTTTTTAGAGGATCAGTTAAATATTTCCCGATTTTTTTAAATCACGTAATACTTAGTTTAATTAATTGGAATAATTGCGAAAGATTTTATGCAATAATTGACGACATGGTAAAATCTATAGCAATTGATATCTATCCCGATATCGGCAAATAGTTATCTATGTAATTTATCTTTAACATAATATGGATTTATTAAAAAAATTCGAAGATAACCTTTTTAATACGAAGCATGAAACTAACAAAAAATAATATAGACCGTTTTATGTTTAATTTCCAGGTAATTTCTGTTTTGGTGGCTGCACTATGTTTAAAGCTCAGACTATAGTCGAGTTCATAGAGAATGCGGTAGAGACGTCTCGCAGCGGACGGTATTTGTTCTTTTTGAACCTGAGGCCCGTCCTTGGGCCAGTGCGCGTCCAGCTACTGTATCCGGTTTCAAGGTTTAAGCGTGTACAAAGTCTCCAGCACATGTGCAGGTAAGCTGCTCATTTTATTCATCATGGGGGAACTGTTCAAGGTTTTATACAGGGTGGTCAAAAAGAAAAAGGAAGATACTCCTTTATATTCCTTTTCTTTAAATAAAATACCGAGTTCTTTTACAATAATTAGAATAATAAAAAAAAAATAGAAAACAATAAAACAAACGGTGTGGTATTATTACTAGATAATGTATATACGGCACACCACAAAGGTTTGCGGCTCTGGGTACCAAATTTCAAGAGCAATTATTTTTTTTTTCCAAAAATTTTTAAGCATTACCAAAAAATATTTCTCACTTTCAAAAGCACTCTGTGAAACAATTGAGTTATGGCCATGCTGTAGAAAGATTTTTGTTGGAAATGACCTCCTGTATCTCCCTAATTCGTTTGATCCACGACTTTTTGGCCATCCTGTGTAATTTTCGATTCAGTAAGATACACCCATAAAATATTGTTCCATTACAGCGGTCATCCAATGTCTAATTTGTTTTCTTAACGTATCGAAAATATCAAAACTATTCGTAAATATATATCAATAAATCTGTGCTTTAAGCTTATAACGCAATGAGAATGGGATGCAGTAAGCTAAGTTTTGTATTACTCTTCGTCACTGATGATAACATTCGGTTTTAAAACTTCAGGTTTGTGATATTAAAGTACGTTCGCCGAGACCTCATCAGTAACCTACCTCTGCCTCGGCGTCTCGTAGACTACCTGAGTGCTACTCACTACTACTCGGAGCTGCTCGCGGACATGTGAACGACTCCAACAAGTAACTTAGGCATCCTATGTCAACAGTTTTGAAAAACCCGTGATGTATTACAACATCTTATGCAGGCAACAAGGTGACTATTTGTATTTATATTAATTTATGACATGAATTCCTAATTATTTTCCCATTTTTATGACATGATGACATAATATAATTTTTTTTGTTTGTTACAAACTTTGTTTTAACTTTAAATGTATTTAAATTTATATATCTGCAATATTGTATCTTAACATTTGGAAGTATGCTGTATGTAATTTATACTCGTGTATTTCGTCAATTATCTGTTAGTAAATATCAGAATTATCCTTTGTGATATGACTCGCTAGGTGACTAAGCCATTGGTGTAACAATACCTACCATTAATGTATGTCGCTGATGTAATTGTGTGGACACATTTTCCGCATACAATCATTAATTTGCAGGCAATACTGTCATTTATACAAGCGGAGGGTGTTCGAAATGATCCTATATGGCGATAATAATCCCGAAAGTATAGCGATTGACTTTTTGACTTTTCTTAGTTTCGTATGGTTCAAATTAAAAATATTATTCGATATTTAAAAGCGCTGTCTCGTCGTATTTTCTGTCTTCGTTAAATACGTCAGCATATCAACGACGAAGTACTTACCTAACGGCTCGTGGAAAAGTGAATTAGAACAGAACGTCCGACAATAACCTAGTTTCAATGACAAGTGACATCGATTAGAAAATATTGATGAATAGTTTTAAAACGCGCAGTCTCGCGAAGCAATAACTGACATTTAGTAAAATATGTACATAGAATGAAGGAACAGAGTAGGCGTGTGTCCCAGCAATGGGAACATTATAGGCGGATTATCTTATACTATGAAGGAAACAAGCAATACTGAAATTCTAACTTATTCTTAATCATTCTTACTTTAGGATAGTTCTGTGGGTGTTTATTTGTGTCGGAAAACGTTGATTGGTTTAGCGGCTAGCGTGTTAAAATATCCGAAGTGCGCCGGGGTTGCTAGTCTTTAAGGCATGGTTCGCATGACAAAAATCCGACGCACGTTAACCGGCGCTGCTCGTGAAAGGTATTCAAGCAACGTCTAGTTGGGCCTTAGTACACCTATATCGCGTAAATAATCACGTCGCGTCGCGTCGTAAATAATGATGGGAACCCGCTAATGAATTCCGCTAAGGAACATCACTATATTATGTCGCGATTCGAGTAGCGGAACATTATGACAGTCCTAGTAAATATAGGTAATATAGGTCTACTTCGGACCTTTTGTCGTAAAATCAAAATCTATTTTTTTTATTGCTGAATGGGTCGCTCATGACCTCGATCACGCCTAATGGAAAGCGATGGATGAGGTCTATGATGGAACGAGCGTACCCAGAAGATGCCTAAGGCAACTGGAACTCTGCGCATCGATGAAACACAGCAGGCTGCTTGAAGCCGGGCTCCGGTGGGAGGGTGGTTGCAAACCAGGCGGACGTTAGCCCTACTACCGCAAGGGACGAATTGGCCAGTCAAATAAAGTGCTGGGTGTGACTGTCCAGGGTGCGCCGAGCGCTCGGTTCAGTTGAGTAACTGGCGGAACAAACTGCGATACACGAGGAGGCTTTAAAAAAAAAAAACAGAAATGAAATTTTGCTTTTTAAACTTTTCGATTGCCATAGATAAGTGCAAAACAAACGCAGAACCGCAACAAAATAGCGGGCTGAGCGCAGAGGTGTATTGTAACTGGCTTCCCAGCAGATCGGCGAAGTCACGCGGGAAAGAGATAGAATCATAATCAAATCTGTGTTAGAACAGGCTGTTTCGCTTGTCGTACAACGGACAAGTAATGGCGGAATTACTGCGGTTTCGCTGCGATGGTTTCGCGGCGGAGATACGATGTGATACCCAGCGCTAAGTTAGTTTTCGTCAACGAGCTTTCACGTGACAGTTCCGTGGTTGTCATTGGTTGTAGGAAGATCGACGCGAGTCATCGTATGTTGCATTGGGAACCTGGCCTAACAGTATGATTAATTATCTTTTGAGTTATGAAAACCGACTAACTGTAAAACGTTTACTAGGCTAACTACCCGAAATCAAAAGTTACTTTTGTGGTGTTTTCATTAATAGTCAGGCCTGCTCGCGTTACAAATCACTAAATACAAGTGGGTACGCACGCATCTGTCTAATCTTCAGTAGCGTATATAAACATCACTTGTAAGCGAAAAGGTTGTTGTTAGGAGGGTATTTAAATAATTACCTTCGGGTAGAGCATTTCTCAAATAGAGATTGATTGGTTCGGCCACTGCGCGGAGAGTGCGGCACGTATCTACCTACAGTCGGACTTTTAATTAGCTGGAGTAAAATGATAGGCGTATGTATTACCACTTTTTAACGAAATTTAAATAGTGATGTGACAAAAGAATCGATTCATTCAATTACCATTCAGTTCAAAATCGATCATTGTTAAATCGCTTTTATAAGAAAACATAGTACAGTTAATAAGGTCCTTACATATGACATTGGCGTTTTGTATGGAAAAAGCAGAACGATTTTTTTTTTAAATGAAATGATGTATTTAATCAATCAAAGTATCTATGTTCCATTTTTATCTATATATTTTCGCCATTTTATAGGTAGTTAGATATAGATTCCATTGCTGAAAAAATTGTGGGAGCGTGAATCAATAAAATCTTTGAAGGCGACTTTGACTGCTTCAACGGAATTGATTTTTTTTCCTTGCAAGAAACGGTCCAAATACCGGAAAAAGTGGTAAATTGTTGAAGTAAGGTCCGGGGAGTATGGTGGGTGTGAGAGACATTCCAATCGCAGGATTTTTAGAGTAAAAAATACATATATTTTCTTGTTTCCATCTTTCTGGAGTGGTATGGCGCATTGTCCTTATCTACTACTACTTTCGGCTCGAGTTTAGTTAGAATTCAAGCGATTCCTCACAACTCCTCTGCCTATATTTTGACACGATTTTTGGGAGTAAATCTTTGATACATTTTTAGTACGACTGGAAAAACGATCAAAATCAGCATGTCCGCGTATTTTATTATGATCGAGTAAAGTTGTAAATATCATGTTTTGAACCAAAAAAAGACTGAATGAAACTACAACATAATGTTTTTATCCGATCAATACAAATTATATTTAGGTTGTTTACAGCTAAATAAAAATTTGTAAATTTCTAATATCCTGGCCTAAAACGATGTTTCAAAGCGTTTAAACGTCACTAGTAGAGATAGTGTGGAATGTTTTTTTTTTTACGAAATTACAGTATGAAATGTCATTTTACTGCAGCTAATTAAAAGTTCCTCCATAGTGCGCTGTGAAGTGGGTCATCTAAGCGTATTTATTACCAAACCTACCACATTCCAGTGCTCGTTGTATTTGATGTGGCCCATATTAATCAAGCCTTGTATCCCAAGTGCACTACAGCGATATGAACGAACATGTTCTTTATAAAAGGAATAGGCAAAAATAAAAAATAATTTATCATTGCCATAGTCATTACGTATCACTCCAAGGAATCTGTAGTTTTTTCGCTTTATAATAAGGAAGTAGAAGTGCCTCTGCATTTTACACAAATTATTATAATAGCTGTAAAAAATCGTAAAAAAATAATAAAATGCTTTATTTTTATAATGAACAGACTTTTCATGTTTGCCAACATATACATAATAAATAAAACCGTCAGTCCAGTCTAGGTAGTGCTGGAATCATCTACTTCGATTTCCATTATTGCGAGATTAACTATGACTATCGATACACCCAACTCCTTTTTTTGCCGTGTTAGGCTGTAAGAATGGTTAATGCCATACTTTTTATTTTTCTTGCATAGTGTTCCATAACGGCCGCGATGTCTGCTGTTCTAATGGCTGAAGTGAATAAAAATATCCGGATGAAACTTTACGAAAATTACCATACATACTCTGCCTACTCATTCGGGTGCTACAGGCGTGGTGAAGAGAGTAGTATGGATTTTAGTGATTATAATTCTGTAAAACCATCTTTGCTCTCGAAAATCGAGGGTTAAAAGGGTTCGTCCAGCAATTATGGAGGTCCCATCTGACGAAACTAAGAACTGCAGATGGCAGAATCGTGACTTCGAAATCCGAGATACTCAAGGAAGTCGAGGATTTTTATGGACCTACCTATACTCAACGCAAACGGTGGAACCAGCGGAACATAGTGCAGATGACCATCGAGCCGAATTAACGCGCCACTCGACGCGCTGGTCGACATCCCGCATATCGACCAGAGCGAGATTAGGGCGGCCCTCGAGCAAATAAAAAACAACAAGGCACCTGCGGATGACGGAATAACGACAGAGCCCCTTAAAGCTGGCGGGGCTCCAGTCCTGAGAGAGCTAGCGAGTCTCTTTGACTCCGTCATCCAAGACGGTGCAACGCCCGAGGCATGGAGTAGAGGTACGGTGGTTTTGTTCAAAAAAGTGACAAATCTTTGCTGAAGAACTAAAGACCCACCTCACTTCTGAGCCACGTATACATGCTGATTCGAGGGTCATCACGAACCGTCTCGCCAGGAGACTTGACGAGTTCCAGACGCCAGGACAAGCCGGTTTTCGAAAAGGCTTCAGCACCGCAGACCACAACCATACTGTTCGGCAAATTGTACAGAAGACCGAGGAGTACAATCAGCCGCTGCGTATGGCATTTGTGGACTAGGAGAAAGCCTTCGACTACGCAGAAATATGGGCAGTTTTGGCCTCTGCAACGATGTCGAATTGACTAGCGCTACATCGAAGTGTGTAAATGTTTGTATGACGCTGCCACGATGACTGTCCAGATCCAGGATCAGAAAACCAGCCCCATCCAACTGTTCAGGGGGGTGAGACGGGGGGATGTAATATCCCCTAAATGGTTTACAAATACGTCGGAGAACGTTTTCAAGACGCTATACTGGACTGGACAGGGTATCAACGTGAACGGCGAGTACATTTCCCATCTTCGATTTGCCGATGATATAGTCATAATGACAGAGACGCTGGAACAGCTAGACCAAATGCTGCACAGCCTAAATGGCGCCTGTCGGCGGGTTGGCCTCGGGATGAATTTGGACAAGACGAAACTCATGTACAATTCGCACGGCTTGTCGAGTCCAATCCACATCGAAGGGTCGCTTCTCGAAGTTGTGAATGGTTATGTCTACCTAGGGCAAGTAATCCAGCTCGGTAGACACAACTTTGAGAAAGAAGCCGACAGAAGGATCCCGTTGGGTTGAGCAGCATTTGGAAAACTCCGTCAAGTCCTCTCGTCGCCCATCCCGCAGTGTTTGAAGACTAAGGTCTTCAAACAGTGTGTCCTGCCCGCCATGGGTGACGACACGTCGACATTGACGGTCGGGCTGGTCCACAAATTCAAGGTCGCTCAGCGCGCTATGGAGCGAGCTATGCTCGGAGTCTCTTTGAAGGATAAAATCAGAAATGAAATTATCCGGAATAGAACCGGAGTTATTGACTTAGCTTGCAAAGTAAGCAAACTGAAATGGCAGTGGGCTGGCCATGTTTGTCGAGGGTCCGATGGCCGGTGGAGCAGACGAGTCCTGGAGAAGAGGCCGCGTATCGGCAAGCGTAGTGTGAGACGCCCCTCAGCTAGATGGACGGACGACCTAAAGAAGGTGGCTGGGACGACTGGATGCGGAAGGCGGAAAACAGGGTGTTGTGGCGCAGCCTGGGAGAGGCCTATGTCTAGCAGGGGACTGCAATAGGCTGAGTTGATTGATTGATCTATGTTATGGTCGCGAATCATATTTTGATAAAAATACAACCTGTTTTACAATAATCATAGTTCTTTAGATTCCATATACTGAAGAACAATTGAATTTTCCGGGCTACCTTTAGCGCATCCCCATTAACTTACTGTGAACATGTAGCATTACCGGATTTTAACATGTAACATTTCTGGATTGTAACTTGTAACATTACTGTATTGTAACATGTAACATGACTGGATTGCAACATGTAGCACTACTGGACTGTAATATGTGACATGACTGGATTGCAACATGTAAGTTTACTGGATTGCAACATGTAACATTACTGGATTTCCGGAACACACGGTACATAACGAAATATCTATTTTTGCTCACTTCAGGCGTTGTTAATACAATCTGCAGCCTTTCATAACGTGATGTAGTTTTAAAGCGTAGTGTATTTTATTGCTAATGGAGATAAATTAAGTATACAAACCAGTCAGTTAATAAGCCTTGAATAACTTACAGTAGATATTTAGATACACTAATATATACGTTGATAAAATAGGTTTTTTTTAGTAGGTAGGTACTTCCTGCGATGGTTTCATAATAATTTGTTAGGTAATCGCGTTGCTTTTTAAAATAACTTTGAATTCATCAGTAACGTTTTTTCATCTTTATTTATAATTGATTAATTTAATTAATGTATAGTTCTATTGAGTCACCGTATGTCTATTAAAATATTCTCATTGAATTTTAGGCTGACCATTATGTAAATAGTATTTTATAAACGTTAATTATGTTATTGTTTGTATCATATTCCATTAGATTTGTATAAAATCGCTTGCAAGTAACGGAAAAAAACATGAATTTTGATTTATTTATTACGTTAATTTTAGTTCTAATAAAATAATGTTTAATATTACCAAAGATGTTTACAAGTTGTGCATTCAATGATAATTACTAGGTAATAGTGTTAGGTTGTTATCATGTGAGTGTTGACGGTTGGCTTTCATGCTTATGCTGAGAAAAACGAATAAGCTGCTGGTTTAGCTCGTAGAGGTGCTTCATGAAGACCTGAACTATTTCTGGGCTCAGTTGCAATCGGAATATCATCAAGCACTCACGAAGTACGTATGTGACTAATTTATTATGCCTGTTGGCACGCATGAACATGGTGTTAGATTCTAAAATATTTCTTAGGTCCCCCCGTATTGTTGTGTAGCGAAGTATTTACTTGGAAAATCAGGTTATCATCGTCTAATAATATAACTTGAATGCCTTTTTGTACCACCGTGACAATTATATTGTAAGATATTACAAAAAAAAAAAAACATATCACAAATTAATATTGTAAAAAGTAAGACATTTCATTATAACATGTAACTTAAATACTGTATGCCTGCATTATTATATCACTTAAATAATTGCAATTTCGTTTTCTGTTTGAATCCGATTTGTTGGCAGTATTAAATAAAAAGTCATGAGGTTATGTAAGGCAATTGATACAAAGTCGCCTCGCTTAGTGTATATACACACGAGCGACACGCGTCTACGACAGAGGCAACTGCAACCGTCGAACACGAAACCGACGACAGCCGTCTTCGCGTGCCGACGACAGTCGTCATCGCTTGTAGCTCGTGTGATTGCACACTTACACGGGAATGTATTCTACAACAATTAATTAATCAATAAATTAAACGAGCTTAGCGACTACGTAATATGCTCTCAATTATAATACGTTTGTTACTATCTATAACACGGCCCAATATTGATTAAAATTCTCTAAAACTTTTTTTAGGGTTCCGTACCTCAAAAGGAAAAACGGAACCCTTATAAAATCACTTCGTTGTCCGTCTGTCAAGACCCTTTTTCTTGGAGTTATCAAGTTGATATTACTACCAAATAAATACTCAGGGCTGGCAACCCCTTGAAGCAGTGAAAAAATCAAACTTATAAGTCAGCGTAATCAAAAGATACGGGCGCTTATGTTCCGTTTATTCCGCTCGCGAGGGAATCAAAAACATAGTGCCATTACAATACGATTATAGGGTACTTCCCGTTGAACTAGAATCGTGAAATGACATGGATTTTGTCTGGCCTAGTACGGGCAGAAAGTTAATAATATTGAAAATATAACTGATAATATTTGAAATCGTTTGTGATTGAAAGTGAAGTGTGTTACGCTGGGCGGTCACCACAAATCTAAAATGTAAATCATTAAAATGCGTAGTATCTTACGTACATAGAGAATAGCTATGTACAGACGCCAGCACATCAAGTTACTACAGTCTGTCAAATTTCTTTATTAGATTTTCAACTTTATTGCTAAAGCATAAGGTTCAAAGTTGATTGGGAAAATTTGACAGTTTCGGGTAGCTTGATGTGCTGGCGTTTGTACAATACAACGACATGACCCAAAAACATAACGCCTCGTGTCAGTCGGGTCTGTATTTGACGATTTCTATTTTATTTATAACTATGTGGTGCGTGTGACAGCATCATGAATGTTTTGGTGTGATTTCTTGTTATTTATTCTAAAATATTATTGTCTGTGTTTCTGACTATCTTTTTTGCATTTCTAAATGACTTCCCCTTTCTTGGATTATGGATCATCGCACTGCAGCTAACCTCGGCTACAATAACACTACCTATAACTGGCATCTCGGACTACTCTGATTTGGTTTGGTTTCCAATGGCGATTCAACATTGTATGAACCGGGGCATAGCGAATGAATCATTTGGGATACAGTCGTTAGATTTGAGTTAAATTCAACCTTCTGGAAGACAGTGGATTACTCCGCGATCGACAGATTGAATTTTTTTATTTTTTTTTTGACAGGTTTGAAGTCATCAGATTCGGGAAGGGTCTTTTAGCTCTTCACAAAGTTTTACGACGAATCAAAAATATACAGAGCTTTGAAACACTATTATTGCTTCATTATACATTTTGTTTTATTTGTGTCCACTTCTGGACCAAGCTTATTTATATGGGACAAAAATCCAATTCCTTTGGCAAGAAGCAATTTCATGTAGCACAATTAAAGGAAAAAATCCGAAAACTGTAGTTACAATACGAAAAAAAAATTTGGTGGTTACAAACTTATTTGCAGTTGGTAAACTAACCGCGACCTGTGTCGATATATGGGGACAATAGTTGACAAGTTACGTTTGTCCCTCAATCCAGTTTATCTTTTCGTTAGAGCAATATTCAGTGCTGTCATAGTTTATGAACTTCAGTAATGTTATTCTAATTATTAGGTCATCCCACTTCCAATGTCATATTTTTTATTTCCAATGTTTATGTATTGCGCAATGGTATGCAATAGTTAATACATGTGTTGTCTTGTACAATCATGTTAGTTTAATTTGGTGTGTTGTATTGTCAAGACGTGCATTGATTTAAAATGGAAGATTTAAAAAAATCTATTAATGTAGTGGAGCAACGTATATTTCTAAAGTTTTGTGCTTTACTCAACTACTCTGGAGGAGTTGCGCACGACTTACTGGTAAAGTGTGTTGGTCGTAACGCCTTAAATAAAAGAACCGCACAGCGATGGCTTGAAATGTACAAACAAGGAAGAACCACAGCTGAAGATGAGCCGCGAGCACCTCGATCATTATCATCGACTAGATTAGAAGCAAGGGACAAAATCAAGGAAGCACTTCGTCAGTCACGTAGGGTCAGTGTCAGTGATCTCTCCACTCAACTTAACATTCCTCATTCCACTATACATAGAGTACTCACGGAGGATTTATGTCTGGTCAATAAAAGTGCAGTGTGGGTGCCCCACACTCTGAACACGGATCAGAAGGAGTTTCGTTATGAAACTGCGCGTAGTCGTTTATCGTGGTATCGCCGTAAGAAAAATATACTTAATAGATTCATATGCCTTGATGAAACTTGGGTCGAATTTTATACTCCTCGTCAAAGACATCAGTCACGATGTTGGGTGGAACCGGGCACTTCAGCTGAACATTTACCACATGCAGAGCTACGTGAACGAAAAATACTACTAATAGTAGCTATGGATGTCAGAGGCATTGCTTTTTGGAGAACTTATGATGAAAATACAACTATGACTGGAGAGCGATATAAGTCATTTTTAGAAGAAAATATTCCTATTTGGGCAGACGAACATCATATAACGAGTCCTATAATTTTACATGATAACGCCAGACCGCACAAATCAAAAATAGTTCAGAATTTAATTGAAGATAAAGGATGGATTGAAATTATTCAGCCGCCATATTCCCCGGATATGAATCCTTGTGATTTCAATTGTTTTGGCCATGTGAAGAGGAAATTGTCGGGTACTCGATACAATAGCAAAAAGGAGTTAGATATTAAACTAAAGAGCATTATTGATGAATTAAATGAAAGTGGTACTTTAAATGGTGTTCAAGATTTGCCAGCAGTCTGGGAGCGAGTGATTAATAGTGGTGGAGATTATTGATTAGTGTCACAAGGTTATATAGTATAGTAGTCAGTTTTTGTAAAATAATAATAATAAAAAAATATGACACTGGAAGTGGGATGACCTAATATTTTGGTGAATGTAGCTTTACATTACCTAACTGTTCACAATATTATACGTACTTATTATTATATAAGTACATAGATTTGTCTCCAAATCAATGTCAAATCAATGTATAAGTAGGTAGATGAATATTATCTATGTTAATTTACGGTATTTTTATTTTACGGTATATTTTGTCATTCGCTGTTTATGACTCGCTCTTGTTTCATTACAATATAGACGGTACATTACGCTATGAGGAAGCTTAAGGTGGTGAAGACCACTTACGTCTTGTTTCTAGTCATTCGACTCCGTTCATGTACTATGTAAAATTCAGGGATGATCAAAGCAATCCAAATGCGATAAATTATAATTATAAATTTTTAGTCAATTCACCAAGCTTGGTTCTGTCCGCCTAAGACTCAACGCTTCAATCGCAATGTAATAATGACGCTCCAGTATTGAAGCATGACTCCTTGTATGACTCTGACTATTGTTTCGTTCTTCTATTTTAGTTATACACCAACAGTAGTCTAACTGTCCTTAAAACAGTTCACAGTACACCATTTACTGTACCTAAAAACGACTAGGTATTATATTATTACCCTTATTTGCGGGAATTGATATGATTTTTATTAAGAATACGTTTATTTCACGTGGGATATAATCCCTGCAAATTTATTGAAGCACTACGCCCTACGGCCTGTATCACAACGCATACTATCATTCATCGATTCGTATTCTATCCTACCTAGTGTGTTCTTAACTACGAATCACCATAACGAAAGGACGAACCCATGAATTGAAACGAAAGAAGGAAAACGTCATGAGGAAACCGGCATAATATCCTAGAACCAAACATTCTAAGACATGCGACATCCACTAACCCGCTCTAAACCCACGTGGTGGATTACAAACTACTTCCTCTCGAAGAGAGGTGGCCAGTGTACCACTAGTACAAACATTATAGGCTGATTTGATTTGTAGGGAATATACCCAATGAAATACTGCATGATTTTATTTAACGGCTCCAAATTTTGACAGGGTGTTCTACTCATGAATATGAACAACTTTTACTATGGGACCAACTCTGAGATCACGAAAAAAATCAGCTGTTTCATACATTTTGGGCAAGTAGGTATTGAACTTTTGTATTAAATAGCAGATTTTTATTCGTTATTTCAAAGTTAGTCCCATAGTGAAAGTTGTTCATAATCATGGATAGAACAGCCTGTAAAAATTGGAGACTAAAAAAAAATCATCCAGTATATCTATATTGAAATTTTAGGGCTAACTTAACGCTTATAAAGTACTAGCGACCCGCCCCGGCTTCGCACGGTTGCAATGCTGATCACTATCACTATATAGTATAAAACAAAGTCGCTTCCCGCTGTCTGTCTGTCTCTATGTATGCTTAGAACTTTAAAAATAAGCAACGGATATTGATGCGGTTTTTTTTAAATAGATAGATTGATTCAAGAGAAAGGTTTATATGCATATAATACATGCATAATATAGTAGAGAAACACTGATAATTTTAGAGCCATTATTTCTCTTAAAAAGTATAGGATAAAAAATGGTTATTGTGGGTTATCCCTAAGAGATAGACATATGCCATCGCGGACTTTTTTGTAGACCTGTTTAAGGTGTACAATCCTGTACTACATTATTTTGATGTATCTCGTAGGGTTAAGCCAGCGTTTGCAATGTAAGCGCAAAAAAATGTGTTTATTTACGACATCACATTAGAAACCCCTAAAATGATCAGTGTTTCTCTACTATATTATCCATGTATTATACATATAAACCTTCCTCTTGAATTACTCTATCTATTAAAAAAAACCGCATCAAAATCCGTTGCGTAGTTTTAAAGATTTAAGCATACATAGGGACAGACAGCGGGAAGCGACTTTGTTTTATACTATGTAGTGATAGTGATACTCGAGGTCGGCCACGATTGATATTAAAATATTGTATTTCACTAACCATTACTTTAAATGGGCTACTTCGGTGGGTTTTGTGAGGCTATTTTAAGTTTAGAATAATGTTATATTGCGCGTCCACGTGGACGTTGACAAACAACGATAGTCACCCGCAGTAATTGTGCACTTTTCTCTTTGTTTATTCGCTTTACGCCGGGCTCTCAAACATTCCTCATCGCTGACAGGTCCTCGTAGTGTAGTGTGATAGAAAATCTCACCGCACATAAGTACAAATAGATTTCTTGCCAGTGTATCTATCATATTGAAATAATACAATAATGTATAACAAGTTAGATTATACCCATACCGTGATTCTACCAATTCTAAACATAATATGCATTTGACGTATAGTTTTTATACATACCGTATTATACCTAACTAACCCGTAGTTGTACCTACTTATCATAGAAATTGCACACATTATTACTTATATAATAAACGACTGTGAATTAATGATAGTGAAAATAATAGTGATCCATAAAAACTTCTAAGTGTAGATGTAGACGCTAATTTTATTGCGAGTGGTACTTACATGATGTTGTTGTATAAAATTAATATAAAGTAGTGGCCCTCTAGCTGTGGCTAAACCGTGTAGAAACTTATTTAATAAAAACAATACAACATTCACAGCTGTAAGCGATATGAATTAATAAAATATTTATTTTGCTACTATGGAAATATGTAGTTAAACGAGTATAATTAAAGGAAGAATAGGTCTGTAAAGTCATTATGCGTCAGACATGCTAGTACAAACCGACTAAAAATGAGAGGAATAAATTCGATGTTGCCAATAATCGCTTTCTTAAATTAATGGTAACTATTTACAAAAGTAAGTGCTTTTGAAAATCAAAGATATAATATAATAAAAACGTAGTATAGTACAAGTTATAGGTTGTTGCTAGTGGTACTGTATTTGTGAATTTTACTCGTATGTACAGACGCTAGCACATCAAGATTTTCAACTTTATCGCTAAAGCATAAGGTTCAACGTTTATTGAGAAAATTAGACAGTTCCGGCTAGCTTGATGTGCTGGCGTCTGTACGTTTTTATATTGTAAGCAATCACAATTAATAAATACTAATTCTTATAGCTCGTCATTATAACCGTTCATATCATGGCGGGGGAAGCTAATAGCGTTATTTTTATAAAGACATATTGTGGTGAAATTATAGTAATTATAAATTAGTTGTCTAACATGTACGCAATTATGCTGGATTTCGGGTAACAAGAACTAACGTGTAGTCTTATTTTCCGCGCCAAACATTATAATAAAAAATAAAAAAAAATATACGACAATTAACTTAGAGTGTATCTGATAATGTGTGAACTTGCAGGCATTTAACCTAAATATATTATGTCACTTTGACTATGTGAGAACTAATATTGTTAAGAAAAAACATACAGTTTGCTTGATGTTAGTATAATCTAACACATCATCTCCTTTGTTTGTGTTTTGGGGTTAGATAATTAAATTTCTTTACTTATTATAGGATACGTATATAAATATCGCCTTCATAATGAACGTATTTATGAACATACATAATAAGATTGTTGGAACGTTGCTAATAAATGTGGGTAATACTCTTTTAATTAACCAAACGGTAGACAATTAGATAGTATCATAGATTTAAGTGTGCGGTTAGGATGGCCGTTATATCTAATATAATATGTTGGTACAGCCCGATTCAAATTGTATGGCGGCTCTGAAGTGCGCTAATCGCTGCGCTGTACCTCACCCCCTCACCCCCGCTGACACGTGAATAAGGGTGCGTTTCCACAGAAGCGGAGTTGGGCGGAGCGGAGCGGAGTTGGGCGGAGCGGAGCGGAGTTGGGCGGAGCGGAGCGGAGACGTGTAGGAATCGTCCAATCACAGACGAGACGAATGACGCAATGAGGATTTCAACTATTGTGATTAGTCGATTCCTGCACGTCTCTGCTCCGCTTCGCCCAGCTCCGCTTCTGTGGAAACGCACCCTAAGTTACTGCGCAGCGACTCGCCTCATGTTCCGAGCCGCCAGAAAGTTTGAATCGGGCTGTACTGGCACTGACAATGTAACAGTGTACACAGGCGTGTTTATGACGCAACGACTGAATAGTTTGGTAATCCCTGGACTATTATAGAGCAAGATAATTCTTCCGTCTGACTGAAAGTCTCAACATTATTACGATTTGATTCTGAAAATATTTGTATGAAATTATTTGAAAAACAACACGTTCTCACGCAAACAATAACTTAAAAAACAATGAACTAATTTAAAACAATAATAAAAATTTAAGACCAAGATACGACAAGTCGACACTAATTAGAAATAGTTGGTAACTGCTGTAGCAACGAAATGTGTTTACTTTCGATTATGATGTCATTTATATATATATATTTATGTTTATATATATAAAGTAATACTGTATATTAAGAGAAAATATTTGATTGTTTGTATGTTTGTTTGTACCGGTTTCACACTAAAACGGCTGAACGGATGAAAGGCATATTGGTGGACCAATGACCTAGGTTAGGTCATAGGATACTTTTTATCTAACCGAAACCGCAGAGTGCTGCTAGTATACATATTTATTTATTTATTTATTTAAATAACATGGGAGACTTACAGCCAAAATAAACAGAAATAAATATATTTTTACATAATTTTGCGCCGAACAAAGGCATGAACTGCAGATGCGCCGGCGCCCGTATGTTCATTATTGTTGCAAGCAGCGTGCAGCCCAAGCGGTCACTGTAGACTGTTATTAGGTTTTCTTCAGGTTTACAGATTTAATCAAGCGCGCCGAATGAATACAAAAATATCGATCTGCTTAGCTTTGAGTTCACTGTATCACTGTGCGCCCCGCCCCACCTATAGCGCGTCGACGTGGCGACACGCTTACTAAAGCCAACGATCGATTTAATACTATAATTTGAAAAGCTTGAGATGGCGTCGTCACGCACCTCCCTTTCATGGGCACTGGACAGCCCGGCAGTGGTAACTGAAAATATTGTTGGTTATAAACAACACAACAGCCAAAAAATTGCGTTAGCGATGTCTGACGTTCTTAATGAATTAAATACATGTGAATGTCTTGTTTAATATAAACTCAATTTAAAAACTATACCTAATAATCTTTGCAGATGTCGTGTTTGTAGAGAAATAATATCCGTTTTTATTCATAGTGATTTCTTATTATTTATTTGTTTAAGTTTGAAATCAAATAGATATACGTAAAAAACATATACACGATTGTTTTTTGTGAAAATTGTAGGCCATTATTTTGAATATTGAAATAGTTCCACGTTATTGAGTGCATGAGAACGTGTTGTCCAGTTTTGGTGATAAGTATTCTGTCAAATACTAACAACATTCAATGTAAATTAACTGCAATAAGTTAACTTGTAAAAATAACAAGTCCAGTATAATTTTACTTCCAAGTGGCAATGACATATGGGTTGAACAGGGACCTTAAAGCGGAATATGAATGAAAAAAGAAAGAAAGATAAAACGTTGTATTTGAAAGAAATTCAAATTTAATAGCTTTGCAACATAATAAGTAAGTCCTTATTAAAAAAAAAATACTCATTCAAATAACACTCCTAGGTACCTGCACCCTAATTGCGTAACACACTATCAATCTCAATCTGAATCATTTTGATGGATATTGCTAATCCATTGCTTTATATTTTCGAAAAATGTGTCTGCTCAACAACGTAAATAACGCAATGAATGTTGTTGAACTGTCAAAATGAAACCCATTGCTACTGACAGCGTGTTACGCAATCACCCCGCAGTTTATATTTCTAACTGTACGCTTCGAGGCTGTGACGGGTATTGCATATTAGGTGTCGACTATGCCAGATTTAGAATGTACTTTGTGTGTCTGCTGCAGCTTCAGAAAACTGTCACAAGCTTGAAGATAGTTATTATTTGTGTACTAAAGGCACCAGTTGGTTACTTATTGACATACAGGGTGGATTTTTGAGAAGGGGCAGTAAGGTCAGGTGCCTTAACCACTTTAGCTACAGAAAAACGTTATTAGGAGACTGCCCTTCATTTTTTGAGTACCTATTTATTTATATCCACAGATTTTGGAAAAAAATTGTAAGTCCAGTCAGCTACAAAAACGTGAATTCTCGCGATTTATTTTTTTAATGCCTATCGATGCATTTTGGTATAAGGATTAAAATACTCGTATGGACCAATTGAGTTAAAGAAGTACTAGAAAAGCCACAAATCGCAAAAAAAACTTTTACTGAGATTTAGTAGTAATTCATCATCTTATCCACGATCATTTATAGCGTACGCTATTACCAGATATTGAAATAGGTAGAGTATATTTACCTGAACTTCTAAGGAAGTAAGTAACATGGAGTGGATAATACCTCTCTCTAAAATCTGGATGTATCTGTCTTGACATTTACATACCTGGATTTAAGAAATTACAAATTATTTATCGTAGGTACTTTAAATTCATTAGGAAAAAAAATATTATTTCAAACAATCTGATTACGTTTTTAGGGTTCCGTAATAAAACTTTATGAACAACAGTTAAAGTACTACCTGCTCTTATTTCCCAGTCTCAAAAATCCTAAGGTTTTATTTATAAATATTGCTTAAATTTAAGAGACATAAACGTCAAAAAAATATATGGTTAAGCAAACATTCACCATTATATAACTTAAAGCAACGTTTATAAATTAAAATTAAACAATAAGGCAGACCAATACTGTTAAAGAACACTGTTCTGTCATGCAGACGAGTCTACTGTAGTTTCTTAATAACCTAATCCGTCTTGTTACAAAACGAGGTTTAACTTTAGTTCTAGACTAAAACTTTGAGCCAGTTTTCGAACTTTATCTCAACCAAGGCGAGATGCTAAGTTATCATATTTGTACTAAGAAATGAATACAAAAATGATAACCTAGAACCACTTGTCAGATTTTTATATAGAACTGTATTTCTGTAACGGTTACATTCATAATTCAACAAACATACATAGGCTGATAAACACATCACCCTGCTTGGCGTCGCGGAGTCGTGTAAAAACTGGCTCGGTGGTTTAAACCTGATTTAAAGAAAAACCTTGTTTTTTATATATAAGAGTTAATCAGTTAATAAATTTGTCGAACAAAAAAAAAATCTTTAAAATAGGTAGGCGGTGAAGTGTATTTAGTTTAGTATAATCTACAGAACCAATGTTTAACCTTAAAGTAGGAACGCCTTGCTATCTCTGCTGTAAATATTCTAAGATCGTCACACATGAATATTATTGAAGCTGCACTTTATTTCAATGAATTGCTTATGTGGAGAATACGCACTATTGTTAGTAAATACAATGTATGGAAATATAAGTACAAAATATATTGAATAAAAAATGTGTTTGGTGATATTTGAGCTCATGATTTTGATTGCTTTGACACCTGGGACAGGATTTTAGTAAATAGACAATCGCAAACGTTGCAGTTTTTTTAACAAGAAAGTTGTTTTTTTCAACAAGCTATGCTTTGTCTTGAAGAATAAAAGTAAAGTTGGCGGTGTGTTACAGAAAATTAAACCTCTGTGCAATTCAATCATTAAAAATTCTCAATCAACAATGTGAACTGGCTTCCACACATTTTTTATGTCAAGATACCTAATTATGTACCGTGAATTATGATGTAGACTAGTAATTTATTGTTTATAATAGTTAATTACTATATTTATTCATACATAAATTGTAGTAAAGTCAAAATTTAGATTTCATTTTTGAGGCGAGGTCGTAATCCGCAGCGATATCGAGCTTCCCAATTGTTATTATAAGCTCACTTGATCATAGCTCTGCCGAAATATATGTGTACCAATCTTATGTGGATTGGCAATGTTTTTGAGAAAATTACGTTTAAAGATGAAATTGTGATCTATTTATTGTCACTAACCAAATGTTATAGTTGTGAATGCAAGTTTATAAACCTTGTTTCAGAGCTTATACCTTATCTTTTCGACCATAGTTTTTCTCTATGATTTTAGTATTATTCAGCAACAAACACAACTACATTTTCCAAAATTCCATTTTGTATAAAACTAACAATAAGTCATTCAAATCGGCCAAAATGTACGTACTTATTAGTTTTTTTTTTTTTTCTGCAAAACCATTAACATCCTTTAAAGTTCAATGCTCAAACTGCAACAGCATGTTGAAACAAGCTTCAAACATACACGGAGAAGACAGTTAATTTTGCAAACACGTTATAAATACAATTCCGACTATTCTAACCCCGACGCTCATTGTTCCAAAATAAATATGATATCATTAGCCAGAATGTAAACTACTCAAAACAAAATAGGGCCTTGAAATTGGACCTTGTTTTGCTACTACAAATTAAATGTGTTGACAAATATGTTTGTCATTTTAAAACAAGGCCAATCGTTATATTTTTCACACATTGAAGCAGTTTTAGAATTTTCAATTCTTCTTTTTGACGTTGATTTAGCTAGGGCTGGTAATAACACGCGCGCGATTGCCCGTTGGAGCTCGCAAGCGAGCGGGCATCATTATTAGTCTTTGCTTCCAACCAATGCAGTGTTATAGCAGAATTCTATACAGTTCAAGTTAAGTTTTATTGAAGAGCCATACATCACCATCAAAATGACCAACCCTAGCTAAATCAACGTCAAAAAGAAAGAATTGAAAATGAGACGAATTCATCACCTATGCCATTTTATAGATGATAAATTCATCTATTAATCATTTACCATGATATAACGTATTATCATTTATTTATTAGTTATGCCTAGTGCCGCTTTTGTTTTGAGTAATTTATTATAGAACAAAACACTATACTTAATTCCCTCTGAAATACCCATGCGTTCGTGTTTCATTTAAGTAGTTGGAATGTTATCATGAAATTCATACTCTCTGCACAGTATCTCACGATGTATATTTACATAATATGTAACCAATCTTATCTTAATGCTTCACTGAATGTAGCCCTGCCTACTTTGTAATCTACTCTCACCCAGATATTATTGTCAGCTTTCATCTTTGTTATCATATATTATAATACTGTGCTCGGTTTTAGGGTATATACCTTTATTGAAGTCCTAATGTAATAATCCTATGCTATATTAACCTACAGAATTGTTTAACTATATAATAATTTAATAGATAAATAATTCATAGGCCTGTACATAACCTATTTTGAAATAATTTCTTACTGTCTGCATGTTGAAGATTTGATCACAGTTTATTGAGATTCCACTTATGTTAGCTATCATAAATGTGTGTTTTATTAATTTGGATATCCTTGTATTTAACGGACGGTTTAATTTAACTCATAACAAACTATATACTCCAACAATAAGGGTGATCATAAAGGATAACATAATTCAACTGTGATTTATCTTAATATTATAGTGACTTGCAATATCACTTCTTACATACCGGGTAGTGATGTGAAACACACATGTGCGTTTTATTTTATTTTAGATTATTAGTGTTGTTTCCAAAGCAATAAGTGTTTTAATAATGTTTAGCTTATTGTTCTATCTGTACTTATTTACTAACGTTGAATTAACTTTGTATTTGTTAAATAAAATTATATATTATAGTTAATGTAACGCATGTAATGCACTTTTGTGTAACAACTGATATGTAAGTTAGTTCATTCTGTTTTATAAAAATGGGACAATGAAATAAATAGGTTCCGATTGAAATATTTAGTTTTATTAACCATCCGTCAAAAATCTACAGCTAATGTGAATTTTATACAATAATAGGCTAGGTATATTGATTATTGAGGTTTTGAAATAGGTAGGTAGGTACAAAAAAACATAACCCTTTTTTGGCAATCTCTCCACAACTTGCCTACCAGGCGATGCCATAGACACGCTATGGTATAGCCTCGTAGCGAGCGGTATTTTGTAGCTACATATGTATAAATGATTGCGTCTTATCACTAATGAATTGGCTACCGTTATAGGTACTTAAAAATAGTCTGTGAAACCTTTACCAAGAAAACTCGAGTCACTATAGAAAACAAAAGTACCAAAACACTATTTTCTAATTTGACCAATGTATGAAATTATGAATCACCGACGTAGAAGATGCTGTTGTACCTAAGTACTTATAACATATAACGATCGCTTATTGTCCTTATATGCATAGAAAGAGGCATGTTTATGTATTAATGCCTTTTAACTCCTAGATTATACTTAGCAGAAACATGCCCAATTTTCTGGTTACATAATCATATTTTCATCATAGTAGGCTATGATGTAAAAGTTTGACCCACCTTGCACTAACAATATCCTTATAAGGCCCTTTGTTCATAGCACGGCGAATAAACCGCGCCGTAGAAAAATTGTGTCTGTCAACAAGCTTCTATAGTGATACATACAACACTGACGACCATGCCTACACCCTACACATGGCGTAGAAACCGCGCCGCTTAAAAATTCTGTTTGTCAACAAGCTTCTATAGTGTGATACATACAACACTGACGACCGTGCCTACACCCTACACATGGCGTAGAAACCGCGCCGTTTAAAAAATCTGTTTATCAATAAGCTTCTATAATGTGATACAACACTGACGACCGTGCCTACACCCTACACATGGCGTAAACACCGCGGCGTTTAAAAATTCTGTTTGTCAACAAGCTTCTATAGTCTGATACATACAAGACTGACGACCGTGCCTACACCCTACACATGGCGTAGAAACCGCGCCGTTTAAAAATTCTGTTTGTCAACAAGCTTCTATAGTGTGATACATAAAACACTGACGACCGTGCCTACACCCTACACATGGCGTAGAAATCGCGCCGTTTAAAAATTCTGTTTGTCAGCAAGCTTCTATAGTGTGATACATACAACACTGACGACCGTGCCTACACCCTACACATGGCGTAGAAATCGCGCCGTTTAAAAAGTCTGTTTGTCAACAAGCTTCTATAGTGATTCATACACCACTGAAGACCGTGCCTACACCCTACGCATGGCTTAGAAACCGCGCCGTAGAAAAATGGTGTCTGTCAACAAGCTTCTATAGTGATTCGTACACCACTGAAGACCGTGCCTACACACGGCGGATAAACCGTAGTTTTTCACGGCAAGAAAAACGTGTGTGGACAAAGGGCCTTAGTGTAAAAGTTGAAACTTTCGCTTTCATAACTACTGCGGCAGTTATGTTCTGAAGACTGAATCCTGGACTAAGTAAGTTCACAAGCAAATGTTACTGATTCATAATCGTCCTAATAAAGACAACAAAGCAACTGCACCTGTTCAAGCATAATTCAGCATAAATCATGAAAGGAACAAAGCACTAACGAGTCACCGCCCCCTAAACTGCGACCAATCCAGTTGGATGTAGCTAGGGGATGGAAGGTCGCTCCGCCCACTCATACTATCCACCCATTACTTATTACCACCCCGGACTGAACAATTTTATGACAGAGGACATTATCATTTGCCGGCGTCTGATTGTTGTGCTTTATCTACGGAACTGAAGACATCAGAAACGTGAGTAACATATTAATACCAGATTATTAGAATAAGTAATCCTATTTGATGTATTTTTTTTCGGTGTGCTCTAATTTTTTTTTTAAATATTTTATTGGCAAAAGAAACCCACTTAGGCACGGATATTTTCTATTTCTCTAAGTAGAGTTCGTGTTCATCTTGATTAATCGTAAAAGCATTTAACTGTGATCAATATATTGTATGAAGGTACACACGCTCTTTATTTCCATTTCCGTCCTAATAAAATAGGTCAAGTTATTTTTGTTTTATGTTATAAAAATTTTACGTAGCGTTTATTACCTTGCTTGCTTGCTTTTTCGAAAGATTATGATTAACTTTTATAATGCAGTGCGTCCCACGAATTGTCCGCAAGGTGTTGCTCATGGCATTGTTGACTTAGTTGCCAATACAGTGGGGAGTTCCAGAGATCAATCTTTAATTATTTAGATTACAGATAAACCTATAGGTTTTCTTCATAAAGTTTTACAACTATTTTCTAAACCCAATTTCATCATCACATCATAATTTTCATGCCTTATCACGTCACGTTATCCCAATATTTTTGGAGCCACGGCGCGTCTTGTTTTCCATAAATAAACCATAAATAAATAAACACATAGTTGATAGTTATGCGTTCATGTATTACCTACCTCTGCATGATATTTGCCAACGTTTTAATTTTTTTGTATCGTATATTGACAATCATTTCTTATTGGTTTCATAATTTAGTTTGTGGATTTTTTGGACTATTCATCTCCCATATCTCCAATCCCCTTCTTAGGTTACGGTTGTACACACGGAGAACCACCTCGGCAAAGTTGCTTAGACATTAACCCTGTTATTTATAAACATTAATTCAAGCTAAGAAGTTTAACAGACGTTAATCATTGCTTAACTTCAAGCAACGTGTTTTACCACCAAAGGGTTTTGTAAGCAACTTGGATAGATTGGTATTCCCCATTTATTAATGTTGTTACATAAAAAGTCCGCTTTTCAGCTAGTAGATTGCAACACAGGTTTGTAAAAAATCTGTGAACTCTTTCATAATATGCGAACTATTAATTTAGATACCTTAGCTGCTTTTCACTTTTGTTTTATGAAGCTTCATCATCCATCAACAGTCTGCTGCTTCCCTTCACCCATTGCTATGTATAGGCATTATTTAGCTTACCACAGCTGAACCATTATTAATTAAAACGTGGTGGTAAACATTAATTACAACTTATTAGCAAATCACCAATTTGGTCAGTTTTTGCGTACATAATAAGGTTCTTGTATTTTTCTAAACTGACTCGTCAGCTCATGCAGCCCGTAACCATACTAATTTATTTTAAAATGTTTTTATTGGTAATCATTTAAAAAGATAGTTATGTTAAGTAAAAGCATTGTGAACCAGACATGTTTAAATTCAGCCAAAGTTTCTCAAGACTTGCCAGCGTCTAAAATAAGTTGTTTTCTGTAAGGTAGCTCATTTTCACAGGTTTTTTTTTTGTTTAAAATGTCGCATTAGTTATTTGAATTAAGAGACCAATTCATTATTGTAATAACAAGAAGCTCAATAGAAGCAATTTAGATTTTCTGAAAAAAGAAAAACTATGTGTCCAAAGTATAGTTCTTTTGATTGTTTATTTAATCATTCTTGTTTTAAGACAGGTACAGTGACTCACCAAAATATTCTTTTTAATCAGTCTGACGTACAAATATTCAAAAGTCGCGCGAAAAGTTAGCCATTTGCGTTTTTGCTAGCCATCGATCTTTATATGGTCCGCTTAATTATCACAGGGTTAAGCTACGTTTTCCTAGCCACGTCCGTAGTGACGGCTGTCATGAAAATAATGGCAGCGGGGTTTGGTTTCACGGTGTCTAAAAACACTAGGAAAACACACCAACTTAACTCTCACAAATAACGTTTCAGTGACGTCATTCGCCGATAAATGCGGACACCGTAGCTTTAAGCTCTTACACACCACGTTTTTTACAGACGCGCTGGCACAGCGCGTGGATCTTTGACAGTCGTTACGGTTCAGAAGCCCGAAAGTCTGACAACCAGTCTTACCCAGTGATTGGGTTTCGCTCCACGTAAAATCTGGTATTCAGCTGCATCCGGTTGGATTGGAAGCCGACTCCAAAATAGTTGGAAAAAGGCTAGGCAGATGATGAAGTCTTTCTAATTAGGTACCTAGCCACATCATTATGTGAGGACTTGTTAGTTTGCGGACGGCGAGCAATGGGCAGTTCGCCGTCCGGTAAGGTCCAGGCCCGGCTCGAAGGCGCGTTGCGTTCCACACGCGCCTCAAATAGATGTCAGCACTAACTGACAGGGTCCGCTTGGGCCGATGCCTGCCAGGGTCGCGGGTTGTTCGAAAGAGTTACCGTGGCCCCTGGCACAGGCAGAAGAAACACGTGTGGGTTTTAGTCAGTAAAAGTCTGACACGCCCTCCTGCTCCGCCCAGAGCGGGAGAAGTTATTTGATAATTTCCCACCCAAAAAAAAAAAAGGATTCGTTGCTTTAAAATTGTTTCCCAGTCCATCTATTCCTTTGCTGTAATTACTTGTTACTTTGCAAGAACAACTGTATTCTAGCCGACAAGCAAGTTAGGTTATCATTTTATTCAGTTTAAAATGTATTAGCTTCTGCGCGTGACTTCGTCTGCGTAAAATTTCTTGTTCCCCGGCCAATCCCGTCGCATCACACACCTGCCCGTGCTACCACTTCGTTTTCGATTAGAGTTCTTTCTGACTTTCTTGCTCTGCTCCTAAGGATCATAGCGTGATGTTAAATATATAGTCTATAAAGTTCCTCAAGATTTGGGCTATGAGATGCAAAAAAAAAATTCAAATCCGACCGGTGTTTCCAAATATTAGCGCTTCGCGTTCAAACAATCAAAACTAAATCTCCAGCTTTATTACCTTCCGTGCCTCGGAAAGCACGTCAAGCCATTGGCCCGGCTGTCATTCATTGATCTTTGTCAGTCGTTACAGGTTGTCAGAAGCCCGGAAGTCTGACAACCTATCGTTACCCAGTAACGGGGTTGTGGAGGTCAGATAGGCAGTCGCTCCATGTAAAATACTGGTATTCAGCTGCATCCGGTTAGACTGGAAGCCGACCCCAAGATAGTTGAGAATATGCTAGGCTCTTATTGTATGGGAAGCCGAACCAATGCGAGGTCAGCTTATACTGGAAATGTAGAGCTTGATATGTAGCCGTGTGTACCTACTTCTTCTATCAAAGCTCAGTGACTTTTTGTTTTCTTTACCAACTTTATGCAACGGGTCGGTACCCTGTGGACCTGTGGGGCCAGATCACAGGTCAACCAGTGCAAATGTCGAGGGACCCATCTGACACTAACACGACACATGTTTACGCTACTAAACGTGGGGTGCGGATAATTATACCTACCTCACTTCACAATTCCGGCAATATGTTTGCTTCGCAATTATTGAATGCAGTTGGCCTGATTAAAAAGCCACCACTAATTTTAGTGGTGCCTTTTTTAATTATGTTATCATTGAGTTAATTAAAAGCGTTGCTTTCATTAGGTACTTGTGGTAGATCCTTGCTTAACCAACCACTAGTAAAGTAGGTTTGATGTTCTGTTTCTCACCTTTTTGCTGCATGTTAAAAGGCGCATTGGGATATGACAATAAGGAGTATAACTTCTTCTTAGCGTTTCGATGGCAGTTAGCCCAGAATTTGGCAACGAGCTTGGTACCTTCAGTAGCGTCCGCATCAACTGTAACGTGTAGAAAACAGGAACCTAACTGTTCAGCATGGAAACATTACTTAGGGCTGATTTTCAACTCACGTAACTTTCATCTGAGGAATAAAATTGTGGTTTTACAGCTTTTGTACAGCAAATATGTATGTCATACTGGCTTATTTGTTCTTCATCATTGAAAAATCAGCCCTCATAACAGCGTAGGTACCTATAGGTAATCTCAAGACATCATCTGCCTAGCCTTTTCCCAATTATATTGGGTTTGGCTTCCAGTCTGATGAAGCTGAATAACAGTATTTATGTCATGTATGTACAATTTATAGGGGCCCGTGGCTAAATAATAACAGCCGCACAGATCGATCCATCAGGTTACGCTACGCTTGCCGCGGTTGGTCTGTGGATGGCTGACCATCTTTACATACCGAGACCCCTCCGTGCCTCGGAAAGCACGTTAAGCCGTTGGTCCCGGCTGTCATTCGTAGATCTTTGACAGTCGTTACGGGCAGTCAGAAGCCCGAAAGTCTGACAACCAGTCTTACCTAAGGGTATCGTATTACCCAGTAAATTGGTTGTGGAGGTGAGATAGGCAGTCGCTCCATATAAAATACTGGTATTCAGCTGCATCCGGTTAGACTGGAAGCCGACCCCAACATAGCTGGGAAAAGGCTAGGCAGATGCTGATGTACAATTTATTGTACATCGGTCTTACATGGAGCGACTGCCTATCTGACCTCCACAATCCAGCTACTGAGTAATACGATCAGGCGCAGGACCAACGCCTTAACGTGCTCGTCTCCGGTCGTGTAGGACTATGAGAGCCGTCCCATCGGACTATGAGAGTGAGGGAAGAGGGAGAGCACCAGTGTCTGGGCCGCACACTTGTGCACTACAATATCTCCCGCGCCGAAGGCTAGTCTCCGTTGACATTGGCCGCCGTGGCCGAAATACGGTCTGAAGGACTTTATTTATTTAATACGATACCCTTTGGTAAGACTGGTTATCAGACTTTCGGACTACTGACGACCCGTAACGCTGTCAAAGATCCACGAATGACATCCGGGATCAACGGCTCTTGGCAATCTCAAGTATCCTTTGATAACTCGCAGATATAGATAAAATCTCCGACAATAGAGAAAACCCTTTATCGGGACTATTTTAACTAATATTTTTCGCCTCTTCAACAGAGGCGTATCCATGGTAATATCCGCCGGCTGGCCAAGTGCATGTTGTTCTTTTGCAATAAGAAATCTAATGATTCTTACCTATTATTTATAAATCTTAAACCACGTTGAAGTTTACGACTTCCTAAAATGAGCTTTGTACTAGTATCCAAAGAAGCTAATTCTACAATTAAACCTTGACATACATTCGTCTTAACCAACCAACAACCAGTCTGTATGGTATGTCTACTCTAACATTCAAACCTTTGCGTCAAAATATTTTTAACTAGCTTCAGCAGTGCGATTCTGTAACCATCTCACCGTGAAAACTTAGGTGACGTGAGCGTGGAGTGAGCTGTCAGTGTCATCCCACCTGATACTGCGGATTGACCAAGCATACAATAGTAATGTTTTGACAACTAAAATACTAGCTTTGAAATTATATAAAATGATCAATAGAATTATCATAAAAAATATTATCAAAATCTCTATTATGATTGTAAATATTTGCTTAGTCAATCCCTAGCATCAGTGGGATGACACTAATAGCTCACTCCACGCAAGTTTCCACGGTGAGATTTTTACAGAATCGACATGAGACTTCGCGTGAAATATCGGCCCTCGACCCGTCGCGTCACGTCACGTCGCTCGCCTGTGCTACTAGTTAATTTTCGCTTAGCGTTCTTTCTGACTTTTTTCTTTTTGCTCGGCTGTTAAGGTTTGTAGAGTGATGTTACACGTAAATAGCTTGTAACCTTCCTCAAGATTTGGGCTAACAAATTAAAAATGTATTTTCCGGAGATTACCCCCCTACATTCGTATATAGTATACATTTTTTTGTTTGTAAGTTTGTACTTACAAACAAAAACTGTTACCTCTTTATTATATTATTATAGATAGAGTAAATCACTTAGAAATGACAGACTTGATATTAAGTAGCAGTAATTTTGGCAATTTTTGCGCAACACATTAAAGAGATAGTATCACTCTACCCCGTACCTATTACAAAAGTCGAAAGCCAAAAGTTAACCACTAGTATAGCAATCAGTAAGGGGAGGCCTACAATCAAAATATGTAGCGTTTATCATTCATAGATAATTATTGAACCGAGTCCCCCGTCATTTTCACCGCACATACGGTGTAATTGTGACCTGTACGTCACGCCACAATTACGAAAACATGTCAGTGTTTTCCGATATAAAAGGTATAACTAGTGGCCCGACAATCTAGTTTGGGTCGCTAATTCGAACGGAAGGAGACATGTCTACTTGGACCCCCCTACCGCAAGGTCTACGTGATGTAAACTCGGAAAGGAATGATGTACTAAATTACTAACTTTAGTAATAGATCTGCCGGTCGTTTCTGTAAATATCTCACCGTGAAATCATAGGTGAAGTGAGCAGTGTCAATAGTGTTAATCCCTAATGAGAGCTCACTCCACGCTCACTTCACCCAAGTTTTCACGTTGAGATTTTTACAGAATAGACATGCTGTTCTACTTTTGATAAAGCTTTTGATAAAAATGTAAACAAATGGGTCAGAAAACATACCTGTGGATAGCTAATTCTAGTGCCATTTAGGTAAATATTCAATGATTTAATTATTTAATTACTATTATTTGATTTACTTTATTATATTTTCGATTGACAATTATTAAGTTTTTTATAACCTCAATTTTCTAATAATAAATAATAGTAAAACAATTTAATAATGTTATTCAAACAACAATTGGAAAAAGTGGAAATGGAATCTTTGAATGATTGCGTAAGAATTTGAACTGAACAAGTTTGTTTACAATTTCATCAGAAAGTTTTGAAACAAGAAATAGAAAGAAATTACTATAAACACTATGGTCACGCGCAGACAAAGCGGTAACTACGCGAACATGCTGGAAAATAATTCGCCCCCCAACCCGGCTGATTCAGCGGGTGTTCGAGGATCCGCCTGCGCGCTCGTGCATTCTCGCGAATTTTAACGTGCGTGTTAGTACAATAACATAGAGTACTCAATTATGTAGAATTTGCTGTAGGGTGAAAGGAACATACGCGAACGCAAGCTGCACGCTATTTTCAACTCTATTTGAGTTTTGTTTAAGTTCATTGCCAATTAATCAATTAAAACTGCTCGAGCATCTTGCTGCTCTGTCTGCGCTGACCGTAATGATTCAGTCCCCAATGACAACGCCACGCCCTGTGAGAACCGGCATATGTTCCTGAGTTGAGCATGGCAGTAGGTAGTTACTGGGGACTTAAAACTATTCTATTACGAAGCTTTTATCTGACGTAGTGTATCTGAAATTCCTTCTAAGACTGTCCCGCGTATTCATAAACGTTCTTTTAAGTTTTGGTGATTAGCGTCTGCTCAACCATAAATTTTGAACGTTTAAACGTCTCATAACTTTAAGCATCGTTTATTAATAAAGGATGTGACCTGATACCAACCTTATACTCAGGTAAATGCATGGTAGAAATTAAATTGAATAATGAGGTAGGTACGTATGTATATTACTGTCAAAAAGTCCACTAATAGGTACGTTTTATATGAAAACTAGCGACCCGCCCCGGCTTCGCACGGGTGCAATAGAGAAACACTGATAATTTTAGAGCCATTATTTCTGCTCGTAGGGTTCAGCCAGCGTTTGCAATGTAAGCGCAAAAAAATGTGTTTATTTACGACATCATATTAGAAACCTCTAAAATTATCAGTGTTTTTCTACTATATTATGCATGTATTATACATATAAACCTTTCTCTTGAATCACTGTATCTATTAAAAAAAACCGCATCAAAATCCGTTGCGTAGTTTTAAAGATCTAAGCATACATAGGGACAGACAGCAGGAAGCGACTTTGTTTTATACTATGTAGTGATACATCTTGATAAATAAGAAAGCCTAGGTAACATCAGTGTTGTTTCAATAAGGGATATTATGGGTATGACTATTACATGTGAGTAAGGCCCATGCTCGTCAAACTAGGAAATGTATCTTGAAGCACAGAAATTGTAGTATATAAAAACATCAGTAGTTATGTGTCATGTTGAATACAGCATGCATGTATCACTACAATACCTACCATCATCATCACAACAACACCGCGAGTGTCACGCGACATGACGCTAACGTATGCGATATGACGATGTGGTCATATGATAAAACCTCTATCAAAATCCCATTTATCTGTGCTGACAACCGAAGAGTTATTTTTTATATTTTACCGTATGATGTCGCCCTGCTGGCCTTCCCATTTGAATAATCAATCGATTATTAATGCCTGCCGTCGGTGACGTAGCGATATTCTTTCAAACTTTATAATGTCCTTACAAGGGTGCATATTGGGTTTTGCAGATGATTTGATTACGTTATTGTATAAAAAAATGAGATACATTCGCATATTTTAAGAAGGAAACATTGATATTTTTTAGTACTTTTTAAATATATTTCGAAAGTCATTCTCGTTGATCGATTATATCGCTAGCATTGTGTCTCATTGTACGTGTACAGTCACCAAAGGAGATAAGTAACCAGGGTCGTCGCATATAGTTTAAGTTTAGTAAGAAACCGATGGATGTTTTCGAATTAAATTGAATTTAATTAATAGAAAACAAACAGTTCATATATCAAGTTAATTTTCATTCAAAAACATCCATCGGTATCTTACTAAACTTTAATTATATCCGAAGACCCTGGTTTCTTATCTCTTTTGGTGACTGTACCTAGCTACAGTGGAGCATTTACGTATTACGTCATGGTGGCGTAGCATAGTCGTAGCCCAGTCGTGCGATTCTGTAACCATCTCACCGTGAAAACTTGCGTGTAGTGAGCGTGGAGTGAGCTGTCATTAGGGATTAACACTATTGACACTGCTCACTTCAAGCTCACTTCACTTATGATTTCACGGTGAGATTTTTACAGAATCGACCGGCTGTTACCTAGATATCTGAGGGGTAATTCTCGTAATTTTAAGGACGTTACAGTCTGATCTCAGTCTCAATCTGTCAAAAATACTTCTAATTTCCCTACATAAGTGACAACTTTTTGACATTGATGGTCTCTGAGATGAAATTGCGACTAGATTTTGAACGTTTTTATTATTAAATTGTTTATAAAAAGGGTTTCGTCGATTAGATAGTTCTTGATAAATTCTTCTGTAAGTTCAGGCCTGCTGATAAGCGACCAAACCATCCGAAATCGTTTACGTGAAGTGGGTCTGCGTTCCCGAAGGCCGCTGAGAGTCTCACCTATAGCACCCCGCAAACGCAGGGCCCGTTTAAAATGGGCTAGCGAACACAGAAATTGGAAGGAAGAAGAAGACTGGCGTTTTTTGCTTTTCCGATGAATCTCGTTTCGGTTTGAGGCTTGTATCCACAAGACGTACTCGATTATGGAGGACCTCTGGACGTCAAGAACGTTTGAAATTTCGTCAGGAAGTTCATTCTTATGGATGGGGAACAATAATGGTTTAGGCCGGTATTTGGATCGGTGGAAGAATCGATCTCATTTGGATCAGGGGCAACCTAAATGCTCAGATTTATGTGGAGAGGATTGTTTCAGACGTGATCATCCCTTTGCGAAGCCGGTTGGGTTATTCGTTTCGACTAATGCACGACAATGCAAGTCCACACACGGCTAGAGTCGTAACTCTTGCCGATGCTCGCATCAACGTTCTGCTGTGGCCTGCTCAATCGCCAAACCTCAACCCAATTGAGCACGCACGGGATATACTCCAAAGAAGAGCTCTGCCGAGTATGGATGCCGTGCGTACCCCACAACAACTTTTCGACTTGTTAGAAAGAACGTGGGCGGCCATTCCTCAAGTGATTCTGATGAACTGATTTGAAGCATGCCAAATCACTGTGATTGTGGGATTCATGTCAATGGTGGAAACACAGATTATTAATTTTATTATCTTTATAATAAAAATGTAAAAAATCCTCATTTTTGCCTACTATTGCCGTTAATTGACGAAAATAACATAGGTACGTTAATTTTCCACAATTTGAAAAAATTTCAATTTTTATTAATTTTAACAAAATATAGGGATAAGTTGTTAACTTAAACATAAGAATTAAAGTAAGAAGCCAGTCTGTAAGACTAGACTTGGTAAATATTAACTGGATAAGTTTTTACAGTTAATACGCCGTGGTGGTCACCGGTGACCACCACTATACTTTCCATATGGGCTGACGCAGATTCGCGATTTCGAAAAATTTTACACATTATATTTTATTGGCTCATACGGTTCAAAATAGTCAAAAACCCCCTCTAAATAAATAGATAATAATTATTTATTATTACCATCCAAAGTATTAACAAAATAATTGCTGTCGCTCACACCGGTGACCACCACGGCGGCGTTCAAAGTGTAAAAAATGTAGGTACATGATCCCTAGACACTTGATGTGTGTAGTTTGGGGTCCAATGTGCTTCCTTAAGAGACACCGTAAGTTACAATTGTTGTTGTCGGTGTTTCTATTTCATCTGTAGTAGAAGTAAATGTAGGAAATTGGCTGCTGTCTCTGATCTGTAGCTGATCTGTAGCTAGGAAAAATGAATACCTAAGTGACAAAAAACAATCTGTATAAACTGACAAGAATAAATAGGAATGAAAATGGTCAAAGGGCCTAGACGTATGCTCTTCTTAACATTCTAAATAAATTTCCGAAGGAAATTACCAAAAAAGTAGGGAAAAAAAAACTCGACAAATTGTAAACATTTTAAAGGCCGTGAGGTGAAATTATTTACTTTTAACACTGAGTTTAAAATTAAATGGACAACACACATAATTTTACCTGAAAGTATAAAGAGCACTATTTATAAGTAAATAATTCTACGAATTTTTTGTCGTGATTGTATTTTAACGATAAATTAATTTAATGTACCCAGAACTACATAAGTATGGAGGCAAAGTCGGAAACTTTGTGTCGCGTATGCGGGGACAAAGCTTCAGGAAAACACTACGGGGTGGCGTCGTGTGACGGCTGTAGAGGATTCTTCAAGAGAAGCATAAGACGGTAATCATTAATTTTAATTATTCTAGAATACCCAGTGGGGTAATTGCGTAACACACTAACGGAATGGTTTTCATTTAGACAGTTCATCAACATCCATCGCGTTACCTTTTTCTCAGGAACGCGTGGAGGTATCAAGTTGAAATTAATATCAAATACTTAGGTCTTCGGTCATATGAAGGTCTAAAAAAATCTATCTTCTATGTCAACGCAATAAAAATACGGCCACATTTATGCGACATAATATATGATACCTACTCGTAAATAAATCAAAACCTATAGGGTACTTCCCGTCAGTTCCCGTTGAACTAAAATCATGAAATTAGGCAAGAAGCTAGGTCTCACAGCACCAGTAAAGGAAAAAGTCGATGCATGTGAGAACATTTTTTAACCACAAAGTTAGTTATTAATATGAATTCATCCACACGCACTTGGCCGGTGTTTTCATGTCTGTAAGATACTATAGGCCTATAGAGTTCAATTGAATGTGTTGTTTCATAAATAAAGCAAAGGAAAACATTACAAAAATAAAAAAAAGCAAATGGTTACGTAACACCATTATAATTTTTCCCACCACCTACTCGCTGACATCAAATTATATGTCATGCAAACATAACCTAAAGCAAGTCATTTAAGCCCTAGGCTATAGCCGGGCATTAATATTGTACTGGGTCATCAGCCGTGCGATTCTGTAACCATCTCACCGTGAAAGCTTGGGTGAACTGAGCTGACATTCGCTAGGGATTCACACTATTAAGTGCTCACTTCACTTATGATTTCACGGTGAAATTTTTACAGAATCGACCGGCTGGTTATTAATGTGATTTGAATTTGGAATGTCAACTGAGAAAATCGTATATTAACATAAAAAAAAAACTAATTAATGTACAGCCGTGCGATTCTGTATCTCACCGTGATAACTTGGGTGAAGTAAGCGTGGAGTGAGCTGTCAGTGTCACCCCAACTGATACTAGGGATTGACCAAGCATACATTTACAATCATAATCGAGATTTTAACAATATTTTATATGCTAATTCTGTCGATCATTTTATATAATTTCAAAGCCAGTATTTTAGTTGCCAAAACATTACTATTTTGTGGGGTTTTAAAATAAAATAGCAAAACAGAAACTTAGTCAGAAATCAGAATCTCAATATTTTTTTTTCTTTTTTTTCTTAGATTAGTCTTTATGTAGCGATGTTTTGGGAACTAAAATATTAGCTTTGAAATTAAATAAAATGATCAACAGAATTAGCATAAAAAAATATTACTGAAATCTCGATTATGATTGTAAATGTTTGCTTGGTCAATCCCTAGTATCAGAGGGATGACGCTTACATCTCACTCCACGCAAGTTTTCACGGTGAGATTTTTACAGAATCGACATGCAGGTCGACCAAAGAGTTCTCACTTCATAGGTTTTAGTCGCCGTCGACGATCAAAATGAGCGGTTGCTGTGAAAGAAAGAAAGAAAGAAAATGCGTTTATTGGCATTACATCAAAATAAATACACATTAAATCTATAAAACAGTAAACAAAGACTATAATGCCAAAAGGGCCTCAGCTCAGCATAATGTCAGATGACAACACAGTGTGTATCACCTGACGCTGATTTTCAGCTGCAACCCACGAGTGCCATACGCTGGAATAACAAACACATAAGGAAGTGTGTGTCCGTTATAATTTAGAGAATAAATTAAATATGATAATATAGAAAAGCTCATACAATATCAAATAAAATGTATACCCCCGCGTTACGATGTTGGATTTGGGCTGACGCTCCTTTGACGATATTATTTATTGTGATTTGGAGACACTGCTTTATCCCCTTAGTAAATAATCTACTATAAACGACAATAGACAACCATTGCATGCGTGTTTAACAATACGACATTTACGCTAAATTATAGGGCTATGTATAATAACACTAAAAAAACACGTCGCCTGCAACGTATATTTTCAGTGACTGCTTCAGAGTGTAACATATTATTTCCCGTACCCAGCAATTTAGACTACGTGTGTAAAGAAAATGGTCGATGCGTGGTGGATGTGACGCGGCGGAACCAATGTCAGGCGTGCCGCTTCTCCAAGTGCCTACGAGTCAACATGAAGAAAGATGGTGAGTTTTTTAGTCCGATTAATTTATACCTTGTTTTTTTTATTGTGTGTTAATGCATTTTAGGCGAAAGCGTCAAGGTAACCGGCGAAATTCAAACTACCTTACGTTATTTGAAATTTTTGGGTCAGTATTAGTTGTATGTTGATCTCTAAATATGATTCGCGGTCGTAACAAATATGACTTCACAGAATTAGATAATATAATCATTAGAATCAACAATACAACTCCTTAACTTAGGATTGGCCTCAAATATCATGATTTCATGAAATAGTAATTAAATAGGGTAATATGAACTTAGAGAGTTGTATTAATGATTTTTATAGGAAAAATTTATATTAACGGGGTACCTTTTCGCATCCCTCTTAATTAGAAGCCTACCGTTCCCAACTCTCTGTGGTCGCGTATGGCCCAAAACTATACTTAGAAAAAATATACTGTTTTTAGGCACCTCATAAGTGTAGGTAGAGCCAGGTTAAGCTATTTGGTTTTTCCTGGATATGATGATGAGAACAGAATAACTAACCAAAATGGGCAGCGGCAATTGATTGGGCAATTGCGAACATCTATCGAGTCGTTATTTATTTTAATTTCACAAGTACTAGACAGGAGAGTTGTTAAACCTATGAATTTACTTTTATTTTTAGCGAATTAGCAGCAAAGTAGACTCTGTGGCAGTAGATTTTTTGTTATAAAGGCTACTAGCATCCGCCCGCAACGTCGTTTGCGTAGAATTCGGAATTCCCGCCGTTTAAAAATATGTTGCTTAAATAATGTGGTTAGTGTAATTGGTTAATTTATACAGGGTGTAACGGAAAGGGGGTATCAACCCTGAAGGAGGTGAATGTGCTCATGAAACTCAACAACTTTCCCCAAAGAACATAAGCCGAAATATGAAAAAAAAATTTGGCCCTCCCTTACAAAACTGACTACCAGCTGATTGATTTACTATGGGAGGGCCAAATTTTTTTTTCATATTTCGACCTATGTTCTTTGGGGAAAGTTGTTGAGTTTCATGAGCACATTCACCTCCTTCAGGGTTGATACCCCCTTTCCGTTACACCCTGTATATGTATAGAAAGATAGATTAGGTAGGCTTACTTTACATTCGTGGCTGTGAAACCATGCAAAATTTCAACCCAAGCGGTCAAGCCGTTTAGTAGTTGACATACCGACAGCAGCGTCACCTACCGGGTCCAACTGTATTTATAAAATAATCCAGGAAACCATCGAAATACCCATATAAAAACTTCAACCCAATCGGTTCAGCCGTTTAGAAGGTATGTGAAAAAGATAAGTATGGAAGGATAATTCATACTACCTGTTGTCCTATTGCCCGTTTTCCCGTAATAATTAAGCATTTTCCCGCAGTAAAAAGTAGCCTATGTTCATCAGGGATAATGTCGGCTTCTAATGGTAAAACAATTTGTCAAATCGGCCAGTAGTTTCGGAGCCTATTCAATACAAACAAACAATCGATTCTTTGCTCTTTATAATATTAGTGTAGATTATTTCGTATTATGTAGTTACGTCCATACTTATTTCAAATATGATGGTCTGGTGGCTATGAATAATAATTTAAAAGCTAATATAGATAGACAAGACAAGAACAATTATATTTTAACACCTAAATACAAATTAATTATTTCACACAATAACAACACCGTCCATAACACAAACCGAAAGCATAATGTACCATGGGATCTCTTCTAATAGTCAGATCTTATGACAAATTGGAAATTACACGTACCTAAGTAGATAAAATATAGGTACATATAGTAAAAAATAAACAGATACGTTAACGCTCTAGTGCCATACTAGAATCTCCTGCCAAAAGACGGCAGTACGGACTTATCATGGAGCTTCCAACCTCCGATAAATGATAGGGTTGCTCGACAAAATTTAATAGAGTATTCCGTGAAGTTTGAAACGTGGAATCTTTAACCTCATGCGAACCATCGTGTAAAAAGCTTAACGTACTGACAGCACCGTATGTGTAAATGTTCGAGTCTTGTATTTTTGTTAAAACACATCAGGTACCTTTTTTTAAAACGTTTAGTGATTATTTTAATTTTAATACCCGTTATCCCAATTGCCTTTCGTTACATAATATAAAAACTAATCTATATAAAGGAAACTGTTACACAATTTCAATTAAATTATTGGACAAACTTACTGTACCTATGACATAACAAGAAACAGGAAGTAGCACAAAATAAAGTGTAACTTATGCAATTTCTTGCACACTTACTCGTATTAGTGGACAGTAAAAAAACCTGATGGCGGTCGTGAAATTAATGAACCGTATACGGAAAGTCGGAAACTAATGTTTATGTTCCACGCCAGTGCGCGGTGTCGCTAAGAAGGTACCTATTGATTGTGCATAGATTGAATTTTCATAATATAATATAGTGTCTATGTAAACATTGTGATACAACTACGTCGATTAAGTAAATTTAAATTGTGTACGTATCTAAAAGATCTTTCCATTATAATATTCCGAAGAAAATGGTACGCCTGGTAAGTAGACAAATGTTTCTCTACTAACCACACAAACTCGACTAAAGAATACCTTAGTTGAAAGAATAGAAAATCATTGTGATTTACCTAAATATCCAGACAAATATAATTACTGTAATGAATTTAAATATAATAAAGTATGTATCGTGGTTGTTAATTTTACTAAAATATGAAATACCAGAAAGGATCTTATTGTTATGTAACATTCATGTAGATACCACCTATCTTACTTTAATGCGAATAAGTGCTTTGAATATTTTTAGGCTCCTGAATTAATTTAGCAGAAATACTTAAGCAGACTTTAGGCTAGATTTGTCTGCTATAAACCTACTTGTTTTATTCATAACGCAGTCTATCTATTTCCGAATACTGTTTCCAGTAAAAAGTAAAATCGAAGCGATATTAATGATAATCAATAGTGAACACGGGCGGGCACTTGTCCCAATAAAGTATTTATCCAGGGTGGCTCCTTCGCAGCATGTCTTTTCCATTAGGAAACATTTGAAGTATTTGCGGTACACAAGTGTTAGTAAGTGGTGAGTGAGAAAAAACGCAGGGGCCGACAAAGACGAGCTTTCCTCGTCCCTTTCATGTCAGCACGCAGGTTTCCGCTCTCACGAAGTCAAATATCAACAATTTCATACATATAGAAATAGAGGTTGTCGTTCCATGAGGGAAATGGACGAGATTTTTACAAATATCTTGTTAATTTATGTCTTTGTAATGACTTCAGATATAATTGCCAGTAATTTTAGCTATTTAAGTATTACAGTAGGTACTCAGGCCTACCTGAAGCTCTGTTTGTTTTTGGCACGGAGAATTTGAGAGTGCGATTGCAATTTTTTACGGCTTTCCTTGCTTGAGTATTCATAGGTACATGCCGTGTCTTGAGCATTTCATTGGTATTTCCTTGTCCTTAGGAACTATATTTACCGGGTGTGCTAACTAGACCCAGCCTTGACACGGTGTGCTTTCATGATAAGAATCGTTGTTAACCAACATACTTTATACCTACATAAAATACAGAATAATTTTAACTCCTGACTACATTTATAAGAGCGACAACTTAAAGATTTCCGTAAACAAAATTGTGGCGAAAAGTAAACAATGTATCGTAAAGACAAGCTGTCATCAGCAGCCGCGGTTCTCACAGATATTTATTTACATATGAAATTGATTGCGGGTTGCGGGCCGCACCACGGATCGTTTGCGGCATCGCACCCGCGCCGTTAAGCCGTCGCCGCACGCCTCTCCTCGCCTCTATTATAACGCCTCATTCCCCTTGCCTCATAGCAGTGGTGTGCAGTTGTTTGCCTATCACTTACTACTTTAGCCATCAGATTTCAGATGTTTATTCATTATGATTGCTAACTGACACTTAAAAAGTAGTCGGGCCCCAACATAAAATAAATATGGGCGGAAGTAATATTTTCTTGAACATTATATTACCAATTAGGTACTAGATAACTAGCTACATGGATATATTCAAAACTGATGATGATTATGTATTCAGTTGTAGGGATGCTTGAGGTGATCCACTCGCTGAATTTTTTTCAGTCCATTCTTCTTTGCAATGCGCTTCCTCTTGATATCAGGACGGCCACCAGTCGGTATGCATTTAGGCGGAAATTCCAGAGTTATTTTCAAAACGAATAGTGTAGTCATCTCCCTTGAGTTTGTTTAAATGTATATATATATATGTGTTATTAAACATATTTTGTATTTGTGTACGTTTTTTCATTTATAATTCAACAATTTTAATCGTTTTTTTTTATCATTGTTCGGCTCAACCAAAGCACCTGCCATCTAATCTCTTCACCACCCTTGGTTGACTGGTAGAGAATGCCTAAGGCATTAAGTCCGCCTTTGTACCTTTTTGTGTGCGAAAAGTTTAAATAAATAAATAAATAACTATACTTACGAGTAGGCACTTGTGGCATTTGGCTGTACAATATTAGGTACGTTAACACTCCAGTAGGCGCGCCTCAACTTGGGACGTTAGTGCTCGCATGCTCTACTTATGTAGAGCACTTTTAATTTAAAGATTTTTGAAGGAATGTTTCATGAATAGTTAAAAATATGCTTTCATTTTCAAGAATGCTTTATTATGAAACTAAATGAGGCACAAGGAATATGTAATGTAATGTAATGTAGAGGAATACTATGAATGTGTCCGTGAGTGACATTCAATTTGCGATTCTAGGAGTGCGTTTTACAATAGTAGAACGCGCGCCTACTGGAGTGTGAAATTGACTGTCCTAAAATTATTTACGCCTGCAAATGTAAAACCCATAGGTAAAACCTCTATAATGTATGGTTGAGTGATAACTTTATAAAAATGAACAGTTTAACTCTACCCGCAAAGCAGGCCGCTAAAACAATTATCATGGCTCATAATGTGGGTCAGGTTTTAACGGGTTAAGAAGGGTGGGTAGGTAGGTATGTATAGTAATAATATAAGTTTACATAATATTTAACGAGCTATAGAATACAATAATTACGTGTCACTGTACATCATTCTGTAATACGTGAAAACGCAGTTGACTGTACATTAATATATTGGTTAAGTTTATATAATTAGGTTAAGATGAAATGTATAGTTGTTTGTTTTCCAAATAAATAAATAAATAATAGTACTAGGTCATAACTTTTACTCCTAGTGTTTGTATTTGTAAGTTCGCGTCATATTTGTGTTGTACAAGTATCTTAATCGATGTTGCGGTCTTGCAGCAGTTCAACACGAGCGAGCGCCGCGTCCGTCCGTCGCCGCCCAGCACCACATGGCGCTACAGAAACTCGGCTACAACTTCACGCGACAACAACCCTTCATCCCCGCCCCCACCCCACTGGCACTGTCCACCTTCCCCCCTCTACACACGTACAATGGCCTGGTGTCCCTCCCTGAAGCAAATGTACACAAGTCGTTTCTGGACAGATCGTCGTTTCAAGACTTCCCTCCGGCGAGACTTCCGGACGCGATGTCGTCCGAAGCTCCTCAATTGAACCCACTCCTGAACACTCATGTCAATACACTCAGTCCACTCAATCCTTTCAAGATTCCGCTGTTCTCGGCATCGCTTCATTATCCAGTTCCACACCCTGCTTATATTCCAACTAACATTTTGTATCCACCCGTCATAACAGCTGGCTGTTCACATTCTTTAGAAAGTGAGTTACTTCATAGCTAAAACATATCAAACAAGACATAAAACTGTGCATATTTCAACGAATTAGTTTTCTTCTTTTTCTTTTATATAGAAAAACCAGACTCGCAACTCTCAGAAAAGATTAAAGAAGATGAAGTCTCGAGCACTGAGGAGGCCTGCAAAACTGATTGTCAAGTGGATGCCGTTGATAAAGAAGGTTCGTGTTTGCATGTGTTTAACTCACTGTTTGCATTTATATAATACTAAATTGTAGGTATACTTATTATTATTGTCTGACAAGCCCTGCGACTCCTATTATCTGCGACTATCGTGTCACTTTGCTCGGCGCATTGATACTAAAGCGACTGTATTTATTTTTGTGTCATATAGCAAAGATTGAGCTCCTTCGTTAATACGAAGGAACTCAATCTTTTTCAATATTCTGTCGGTCCCTTTTCGTAGTATGGTGATTTAAAATATTATATATATACTTAAAGGGAACGACAGAATATTGAAAAATGCATAATATAAAGTATTTGTCCATAGATACAATAAAAGCCACACCTCACTCTCCTAGCAACTTTGAACCTCCTGCACATATTGTGTCAAAGATATCACAAAGACAGACCCAAACTTTAGAATATAAACCTTACACGTTCGTCGATTACCTCAACGACCGTCATAAAGCCATACACCTTATAGATGGCAACAAAGGCAGTTTGGATGGAATTACAGAAATGACAACGAATTTTAAAAAGTATTGTTTCGATTCATGGAAACTGGATGAGGAGCTGTGCGGGCCGGCTGCGAAGATTTTAGTCGCGTCTATAAAATGGCTGCACGGAGTAGGATCGTTCGTTCATATGAAACCCTCTGATCAGACTAGCCTACTGCACACTAAATGGAAGGAACTGTTCATCCTAACTGCAGCAGAATACTCTTTCTACTTCGAAGAAGGTATACCATTGACAGACTTAAATTCTAAAATACGGGGTCAAAATAAATTATCTAGTGAAATTCTGCAGAAGTGATGTGATCGATATCTAAACCAATAAAATAAAAATAAAAAAGATTTGGTGTTTTTTTCTTAAGGGTTTTCAACGACCGCTGGTAGTATTGTTACTTCAAGTATGAATTGAGAAAATGTGTTTTATCGTTTTTAGATATATCGATACCAATCACGTTTGTGAAGTTTAAACCAAAAAACTTTTTAAAACTGATACTCGTATTTCAAGTAAATATGTACTAAAAGCGGTCGATGACCCCATAAAAAATTATCAAATTATATTTTTTTTGTTTATCATGTTTTGAGGGGCCCGTGGCTAAATAATAACAGTCGCACAGGTCGATCGATCAGGTTAAGCTATGCTTGCCGCGGTTGGTCTGTGGATAGGTGACCATCTTTAATAACCGAGACCCCTCCGTGCCTTGAAAAGCACGTTAAGCCGTTGGTCCCGGATGTCATTCATGGATCTTTGACAGTCATTACGGGTAGTCAGAAGCCCGAAAGTCTGACAACCAGTCTTACCAAGGGGTATCGTATTACCTAGTAACTGGGTTGTGGAGGTCAAACAGGCAGTCGCTCCATGTAAAATACTGGCATTCAGCTGCATCCGGTTAGACTGGAAGCCGACCCCAACATAGTTGGGAAAAGGCAGGCAGATGATGACGTTTAGATATCCCATCACGTCCGCGGAGTTTCGCTAGCTAATTTAATTTGACCTTTTATATTATTCCAGTTCAAACCAAAGTAGCTACTTATTATTTTTTTTCCGAATTTTCAGATAACGATGTATCGACAGTCACATCGAAACGGCCTCATATCAAGGAAGACGTCAAGAAGTTAACATATCTGTTGAAAAGATTATCTCAGTGTCTGCTAGATAGGTCGGAATATGACTGGATGAAATCTACGTTATTGTTTCGCACAGGTTAGTGATTTATCTCGTCCGACATATTCTGCTGTAATCATGTTGATTTGCGTAATATTCGTCCTCTTAAGTACATCATTCATATTCTGACATTGTGCATTAGCTGCAGATGAGTTTGGTTCAAGAGTCCCTTTTAAGCAGGAATTGTGTATATTTTTAAACATTAATTAAATTGTTTCTCCTGAACGCAGACTCCACCGAGAACACATCAGCTCACATCGAGATGCTGCAGGACCAGTTCCTAGTGCTCTTACAGAAGCATTGCGCTTCCAAAGATTCCACGCGCTTCGGAAGGGTGATGCTGTTACTACCCAGCATATGCTGTGCAGCCAACAGAGAAACACTGAAACATCTGCTTTTCCCTTCTTCTTCTTTAGATGAGATACATTCTGTTCTTTCTCGTATACTTTTGTATACCTCGATGTGATTTTGATACGCACACTAATAATTGTAAATAAGATACCAGCCGGTCGATTCTGTAAAAATCTCACCGTGAAATCATAAGTGAAGTGAGCACTTAATAGTTTTAATCCCTAGCGAATGACAGCTCACTCTACGCTCACTTCACCCAAGCTTTCACGGTGAGATGGTTACAGAATCGCACAGCAGATTACCAGATTTTGTACCTACATTTATGATTTTGAACGCTATGGACCAAACAGTTTTATATGCTAAGCAATGCTTGCATTTGCCATCATGTACTTTTTTACTTACTACATTAACATTAACTAGGTACATGCTAGAAATACGATATCTTAAACTATTGCAAATAATTGGTTGTCGTGTCTAGGTATCGATAAGTCCTTCCATTACAGACAGTGCTCTCATTTATAACTGTAGTCAGCAAAGTGAAGTATAAACAAGAAAAAAATAGAATAGTAACTAAAGTGTAATGTTTTACTTATTCAACTGTAAATGATATGCAATTGATTCAACTTACGCAGATGTAAGTAGATAAATGGGTCATACGTATATTGTGCTAGATTTAATTAGGCCCCTAGAACGTTATGCGAATTGTACCCCGTACCTACAGAAAGTACCAAAAATGTAATAAATCACTATATAAAGTAAATCTCTAGTCTAATCTATTATAGTAATAACTATTAATAGGTAATAGCTTTAATGAGTGAGGGTGGGATTAGTGAACTTATTGCGTTCAATTGGGGTGAGTTACTTATAAGTTTTAATTTAATTATTTTTCTTTTAAAAAACGGTGTTTTGGTGAGACACCATTTTCAAACGACTTCAAAAAAAGGTGGCTATTGTCAATTCTTCGGATATTTCTTTTTCTCAGCGGATAAAAATTAATCAAACCAAACAACCACTGCCACCGACTTTTTACGTTATTTTGCAATATGTAGTGTTTTTTAAGGCTATTGTTTGTTTTTTTTTCTCTCTCTTTTCTTTAAGTTTTATTTGAAATTGGCGGTAATCTTCCTAGCGGCTACGCGGCGTGCATAGTCTTCGTAGCGCCTACGCGGCCTCGTCATCTTCGTAGCGCCAATGTGGCCTGCGTAGTTTTCGTAGCGCTTACGCGGCCTGCGTAGTCCTCGTAGCGCCTATGCGGCCCACTTAGTCCTCGTAGCGGCTACGCGGCGTGAGTCGTCTTTGTAGCATCCACAACAGAGGGGCAATTCTCGTAATTTTAAGAACATTGACAGTCTAATCTGTCTCAATCTGTCAAAAATACCTCTAATTTCCCCACATTTTGACAAGTTTTTGACATTTGTATGTCGCCGAGATGAGATTGCGACTAGATTTTGAACGTTTTAAATTACCTTCAGGTCTTAAAGGAAAACTATTGTAATGCGAAGACTATTAAGATAAGATATTAAGTACCGTAAAACAGGGTGAATAAGAAATGCAGGGGTGAATTGGGAAACTCTTATATAGATTTTAACGTTGTTTGTTTCCAAAAAGGACACTTAATCGTTAATTATAATATAGTAGAAACCTTTTGGCAAAAAATGATATTATTTCAATGTTAAAATTAATTTTAAAGTTTCGTCCCGATTCACCCCTGCATTTCCTATTCACCCCGTTTTACCGTACAGGTTGATCCGTCGTATACCTTTGAAGCAATAAAGTGTGCACTAACTATGTGTTAATTTCCCTGTCAGTGGTGCAATTCAATTACTTAGTATTATTTATCAGCACATTAAATAGGCATTTGTGTGGTACTAAATCTAATGTGATTAATGTACGTCACTGACGGATAATAGGTATTATACATTTTGAAATAAAGAAGATATCAAAAATGCCTGCATTTTTATTACCTCTCTGCACGCTAGTGTCTACTCTCTGATCTCTAATAATAAAGTAGATACATAAACTCATCACAATTTGATCATATTTCACAAAACACAAAGTCATGGCTACTAATGTCGTGCCAGTAGACCTCGAGAGGTTGAGCGGATCTCACACTACAGCGCGCCACACACGGGGCGCGGGAAACGGAGCCAAATTGGTGTGGTAGTCAGAGATCTGCCTTAGGCAGATGTGTACTGGTGAACAACTTTTAACGTTCCAAAGTTCTTGATTCCAAATATTGTGTAAGATTGGTTAAAAATAAGCCAAACAGACCTGATGTTAAATAATACTATGTTTTTTTTCGATCATAATTATTATTGAAACCATCGTCTTTGTTATTATAAGTTTTTTATTTTTATTCCAATAATATCACTATGGTATGTATATTTTTCCTGAACCCGTTTATAACTGGAAAAACATAAAGCATTTCTTTCCCAGCACTAAACGCATAAATAAGTCCTATACACGGCACAAATCCGGCCAGGGCTATGAGGATCGTGCCCATTTTGAGTGTGATGCAGAAACAACATGATTTCGAAGTCAGGCAATAATAGTTCAACGCGCTGTTGAGGATATTCACTACATGAAGCATACAATAATCGTACACCATACAATGACGCTATGAACAGCAATGCTATTCTGTAAAAATCTCCCCGTGAGAACTTAGGTGAAGTCAGCGGGAAGTGAGCTCTGTCATTCCTTAATGCTAGGGATTAACAATATTAAGTGCTCACTTCACTTATGATTTCACGGTGAGATTTTTACAGAATCGCCCGGCTGGTATTGCAATAGGATAATCTGGTACTGTGAATATTTAATATGTGTATTCATTAATTTTGCTGAATGCTACGGCAGGATGTGACATAAGAAATCAAAATGAAATACGTATATGGATAGTAACAGTAGGTATATAACGCAGAATTTTCTTATAGGTGCTTGTACTAGCTTTTGTCCGTGGCTTCGCATGCGTGATGGTCGGAAATTATCCCACGGAAACGTAGGTACCTACCTGGATAAGAAGTCCCTTCTAATCTAGGCCATGGTCTACTTGTACCAAATTACATCGAAATCTATTCAGCCGTTAAGCCTTTAAAGGTAACAGACAGACAGACCGACAGACATAAGATACAACGCGGACCGGTTTCGATGTTTTGAACATTGATATTTTACCCGTAGGTAGGTATTTTAACTTTCGATGTTCCGCGACGGCTTCAATCGAGCCAAGAACATTTCGGTACCCTAAAAAGAGGGAATATTCAAATTATTTTCCTCGATTGTTGTGGAAATTTTAAAATTGTAATGACAATAATGTGGACTATTAACAGTTCTAAAATGTCTCCCAGTTTGTTGTAAATAAATGACGTACACAGTGACCTAGGGCCAATTCTAGTATGTGTGCCGTCAATCAACCGCCAGAGGCCTATTTCAATCTACTTTTGTGATCTGGACATAGGCCCCTCACGTTGATCTACAACATCTGGTTCAACAGCCACTTTATAAGTTTCATTGAATTTCAGACTTGTGTAGGTATAAGTACCTATAGAAAGGCATATCAAAGAAATTCATTGTTTATCAAGACCCCTCCTAGGTATTTTCATTTTCGACGTTCCGCGACGGGAACAATCGAGCCAAGAAAATTTGGTACCCTGAAAAGAGGGAATATTCAAATTATTTTCTTCGATTGTTGTGGAAATTTTAAAATTGTAATGGCAATATTGTGGAGTGTTAACAGTTCTTAAATTTCTCCCAGTTTGTTGTAAATAAATGACATACACAGTGATCTAGGGCCAATTGTCTATGTGTGCCGTCAATCAACCGCCAGAATCTATCTATACGAAACGGCTCATCATCATCTGCCTAGCCTATCTAATTCTACTTTTGTGATCTGGATATAGGCCTCTCTCACGTTGATCTACAACATCTGATTTAATAGCAACTCGAGAAGTTTCATTGAATTTCAATGAATGTTGAATTGTATGTAACAGTTGTATGTAACAGTTGAATGTATTGTGTACCTACAGAAAGGCAAATCAAAGAGAAATTTATTGTTTATCAAGACACCTCCATGCCTCGGAAAGCATGTTAAGCTGTTGGTCCCGGCTCTCATTTGTGGATCTTTCATAGTAGTTACGGGTCGACAGAAGCTGACAACCAGTCATACCAAAGGGTATAGTTTTTCCTCGTAACTGCCACTGGGTAATGGAGGTCAGATAGGCTGATATATTATATGTAAAATACCGGTATCCAGTTAAACTGGAAGCTGACCCAACATAGTCGGGAATAGGCTAGGCAGATGATGCTGAGCCGTTTCACACAACTGTCAAAGAATGACGATTATACTTATGTTGATTCAAATATATGAACAAATTAGCCCTGACTTTACCTATGATTATACCAGCAAAAATATTTTGCCTCAAACTTTCAAATAGGATGAGATAAGTGATATTTACAGAGAACAAGACGGCATTTAAAACCCTTTCATAGCATATTATTTTAGATTGGATTTTTAAATGTATTACGCCAGCAAGATGTTTAATTTCAGTAGCAATTGGGGTATTTTAAAACCTGGCGGTGGCAACCTTCACCTGACAGATGTCATTTGTTGGTAGTGTTCAAACTTCAACACGTTCAACAACACAACAAACACAACAAGTGTGTAGGCATGTTACGACGTAAAAAATGTGCGAATTGAAAAACTTCGAAATTGTTAGATAAACATATTATTATATAATAAAATTAAGAAATATATCCTTTCTAGTGCAACTACATGATATAAAAGAATAAATTTTAGTGAATAATGTCTTCTATGAATAAAGAAAACGACATTTGCAGGGTGAGTAAGCAAACAGTTAATTATTGTATTATCTAGCTAATGTTTTATTATTGCGACTATTAAATTGAGCAAAACACACACAGAAATACCGCTCTTTTGTAATGTAACCCACAAAATGCTAGCGAAATAAAACAAAACTTGCAACGTGTTTAAATTCGTTGTGCTTGCCGCTCATTCGTATCGAAGTAACAATAATACTCGTGTTTACAGAAATTGTCGCTATCTAAGATTAATTTGCCAAATAAATGCTTTAGCGATTGCTTGAAATAAACATATACATACGTTATAAAATCTGAGTAAAAACTTAATTGAACTGTAAACATAGCCAATACCTATCCATGCGTACATTCGTTGTGTAATAAATGTTAAATATTGAGTACTCAATTATCTCAGTTTGATGAAACCATGAATCAAATAAACTAAATCTTACACAGTCACATGTTACTATTACTGGTGGTTCATTTATCTCCATATCTGTTGACCTTTTGAGTATGTACTCAGCAGCCTTGATACTGAATATTATTTAATAGACAGTACAAGGCTGTCATTGATGTATTTATCTTAAAAATATTTTACTCATCATGGTAAGTGAAATTATTAGGTCATTTGATTGACCAAACTACAACTATGTAATGATAGAAGTGTACATTGAGAGAGGCAGTTACAATTACTGGAGAGATAATGCTGGGATAATGGCACAATGGAGAAATATACTCGACCAAGCTGACAAGCCTGGTCGAGCCTTGAAATGATTATGTCTGATAGGATATAATGTTTTATTTTTTGGACATAATTATTTTCGATAGAAATCCCTCTCCTAATTGCATTACACTGTTAAGCCCTATTTACACATTTTATTGCCCGTGGCATGCAATCAAATCCGAGTACTGTTTAGATGATGCAACTCTTATTGCATGCCACAGGCAATTAAATCGTACTGTGCAACTAAAGCGTAAAGGCACCCGCAGACAGGTGCAACGTGACAACGTGACTCGACTCTAGCAGAACAATTTCCATGAACTTATCATAGAAATTAGTTTGCCGTGTAATCTAGTCCTAATTGAACAATAAATCTTTATTTTTCAATTGTTCTACTAGAGTCGCGTCGCGCCCGTCTCCGGGAGCCTTTATACAGTAAAGATATAATTCAATTATTTTATCAATAGGTACCTTAAAACGCGGTGAATAGGAAATGCAGGGGTGAATCAGGATGAAACTTTTAAATGGATTTTAACATTGATGTAATATAGTTTATTATTGATGCCAACAAGGGCAACAAGGACACTTAATCGTTAATTATAATATAGTAAACACATTAGAGACCTGTTGACAAAAAACAACATTATTTCAATGTTAAAATATATTTTAAAGTTTTGTCCCGATTCACCCCTGCACTTCCTATTCACCCCGTTTTACGGTTATATAGATATAATTAATTTATTTTATCCTGGTACTTGAGATATGTGGTAGTAGTAAGATAATAGGCAATTAATTGCTATTCATTTATGATATGTTTATCAGCCACAAAAACCACTTTAGATAGTACAGTTTAGTCAAATTAACTCCACAGTATTACATTGTTGCATAGCATATTGTCATACATGGTTGTGTACGATCAAAATGACAAGAAGAAGGTCTAATTTTGACCACACATCATATGTATCAGTTGTGAGTTTTATTTACTTTAATATTACATCATGGTGATTACTAGCCTACCTTGTCTATCTAATAAATGTATTTTATACTTTATAATATAAGTTAGTGATGAACACAAAACCTGCCAAGTGCGAGTCGGACTCGCACACGAAGGGTTCCGTACCACAAAGCATAAAACGCCGAAAAAAACACGTTTATTGTATGAAGAACCCCTTTAATTTTTAACTTTATTTTATTTATTTATAATTTATTGTTATAGCAGCAAAAGAAATACTCTGTGAAAATTTTGAGTGTCTATCTATTACGGCTCATGAGATACAGCCCGATGACATTCAGACAGACAGCGGAGGCTTAGTAATAGGGGTTTGTTGACAGCCTTTGGGTACGGAACCCTAAAATCTCACTTTGAATTCATTCTATCTCATGTTTAATTCCATTATATTTATGATTCTAGATGAAGAAGCAGAAACCATGGTACAAATACATAACGGTGGAACCGCCAATGTTCCTGTATATGATGGCATACATGATAACAAATGTTATAGAACAAACATTTTATGTATTTCAAGCTTGCACAGTGAACCATCGCTACAGCCCTGAGATATGCTACAACATTAGCAGCTATGACGATATTAATAAAGAAGTACAGGTAAATATATCTACTTATGTATACTTTAACCCTTTATGGTGCTCTGTCCATATATTGGATACTTTTGAATCTTTGCGGCTAAACTAAACGTTACACAAATGCAGCAAAAAAAAAAGAAAAAAGAGAAAAAAAAAATGTGTCAAATGCACTTTGCATTTGACACGTTATTTTTTTTTCTCTTTTTTTTACCATAAAAATTTCAATTTTAGTTTTAATATCCCAGTGTTTTACGTTTTTGATCAGACATATTTTTCGAACATAGGCAGCAATGGATTAGCGATATGCTTCGAAATGATTCAAATTGAGAGTAAGGGCCCTTTCCCACGGCAAGCTCCCGTTTTTTGCAGGTACGGTTTTTTTTGCAGAATCCCGTTGCATCCTGTTTGCAATGTCCGGAAAACAGGATGCCTGTGTTAATATGTGTATTTAAACACGTACACCACTAAACAGGATCCTGCAAAAACCGTACCTGCAAAAAACGGGAGTTTGTCGTGGGAAAGGGCCCTAATAGTGTTACGCAATTAGGGCCCTTTCCCACGACGAGATCCCGTTAAATATACATATTCACACAAGCATCTTGTTTGCCGGATACTGCAAACGGGATGCTTGTGTGAATATGTATATTTAAACACCTACACTACTAAACGGGATCCTGCAAAAAACGGGATCTTGCCGTGGGAAAGGGTCCTTAGGGTGCAGGATCTTCAGCCCTATATAGGGTTAAATACATATTATAAACAGGGATTTGTGAGTTTTGTGCAGGAACTACTGATCCGATCTCGAAAATTCTTTCACTAATGGGAAGCTACAGTTTTGCTGAGTGTCATAGGTATATTATACTAGCTTCCGCCCGCGGCTTCGGTCGCGTGGTAGTTCGATAAAAAATAGATTTGTTGTTATAAGTCTGACACTTCAATTTTATTTATTTGTATATCTGCTTAGATATTAAAACAAAAATTTCACGCGAACACAGTCGCTGGCAGAAGCTAGTTTTAAATAATCATCTTTAGTAAAAATCTTATGTTCACACATACGATTGGATAAAAGACACGTAAGTCCTCATGTGGTTAATGTTGGCTCAGCATTAATTAATCAGTCAGTCAGCACACATTATTACTTTGTTTTTCATTCCAAAAGGCAAGGCAACATTCCTTCAAGGTAGATAATGATTATTCTTTATTCATGAAACTAAGTCACTAATTGATAACCATGTATTATACTATACATAGACTTACTCATTGCAGGTGCATACTTTCTTTTCTTTATCTCACCACCAAACCACCAAAAGTGGGTTGATTGAACTTTAGTGGATTTTAGTGAGTAGTATTTATGTATTTATTATACCCACTTTGAAAGAAAATGACTTGTGAAACAGCAGCACATCTAAGCTCTCTTAACCATGGAAAGTCATTGAATACAGTCAGTGTGGCTAGATGGCATCATGATTAACCCTTCGTATGCGTGAACGTGGATCCACGCGAGGCCAATGGCTTTTTAATTATTTCTGTAATTACGGCATTTAACCGGTTAAAACAGCCATCAGCCAATTGAGTTCCTACATTAGCTAATATCGCCATTTTCATATTGTATTCAGTTGATATTATAATACAATAATAATTTATTGGCATAAAAATGTGTACAAACAAAGTGAAGCTCTAACTCCTGCGCTAGGTAACAATACCTGTGTTACAGGAGCCAGTGTCTTCTCCCAATCAGTAGGTTCTGGGATTTATGCAATATACATCGTTTATATTTACTACAGACAAAAATAGTAATTAAAATCTGTGAATAGTGGTTACATTTTTAAAGTTAGTTATTAAATGAAATTATTAAATGTGTGATTAAAATAGTTATTATATACATTACAAAAAAGAGCAGTAAAAATTATGATAACAATTGATTTATTATATTGTCGTTAAACATGTGTTTGAGTGTGAGTGTGAAGAGTAGAGAGTGTTGATGTGTGGAGTATGGTGGTGTGTGAATGAAAGTTAATGAGAGGCTGTGTACGTGGGTAATGTGTGATCTTGTTGAAGTTGATAAGTTGTTTAATTGATAGGTATGCCCATAATTTATTAACTAGTTAGGTCTCAGTGGAATCATTGCTATTAACATAAATTTCGCTACGAATCTTATAAGTCCAACTTACTAGCTGTGCCTATTCTTTGTTCGCGTGCACGTCGGGTATCATTAACGTGACGCTTATTTTTTTGCGCGGAACCCTATTTATTTTTCTATAATAAAAGTATCCTAAGTTACTCCTTATAACAACAGGTTTCTGCCAGTGAAAGCCCGTCAAGATCGGTCTAGCCGTTGCGGAGATTAGCCGGAACAAACAGACAGACAAAAACTTTAAAAAAAGGTTTTTTGTTAAATGTACCGTATATAGGTACTTTCATATGCATTGAGTAAACAACTGTTATTTTGTCTTACAAACAGATACTTCAATTTTATTTATTGTACCTATAGATTTTTGTTATTTGTGTTTGCAGCTAACAGTATCGACATTCCACCAATGGAACGGCGTCGCGAGCCACGTCGTGCCGCTGCTCCTCGCTTTTTTCTTAGGTTCTTACAGCGACAAGCGAGGTCGCAAAATAATTCTACTAGCCGGTCTTCTTGGAAAACTATTTTTCTCAGCAATGATCACCATAAATACCGCGAAAGGTGAGCATATGTTTATTTTATCGCAAGAGTTAATCGTTATTCATATCGAGATGAGAATAAAGGTGCCTACAGATTTTATCGTTTTTAGGGTCCCGGCCTTAAAACGGAACCATTAAAAGATTGTCTGTTTGTCACAGAGGTTTTTCTAAAGATCTATGCAACATAGGAATTCGATTTTTTTTATGTTAGGTTCGATGACGCGCATACAGATGAATAGATAAAAACTAACAAAAATAGTACATTGTTCACCGAGAGGAGAAAGTGACCGATTACCGTCGAGGGTGTCGTTTGAAGCCCGAGCCGTAGGCGAGGGCTTTAAAACACCCGAGATCGGAAATCGCACTTTCTCTCGAGTGATACATAGTGCTTTATACTACACCTACGAGAAAAATAAAAAACGAAATCTTTATTTTACTTTCTACGAAAACTGAATCCTCAAACAACACACAAATTGGAAATGGCGCCAATGGCGTCTGCAATTTTCACATGTTCTTTTTTCAAATTGTTTATCCTGCCGCCGCAGGGTCGCACTGCCAGCCCGACACCATCCAACACACAGCTAGTGGCCAGTGTCATTTTGCGAACTTGGAGATAAAAACTCACTGTAAAAACTTTTTGGCTTTTGATATTTAGGTTACCGGCGCATAGTCTTACCCAAAATTAAAAAAGAAAAACCACGTAAGAAATGGATTTTCATACACTTTTCTCTCCCGCTCAGATGCGTTTTCTCCCCGCATATTTGTTCGATATGCAATGACGTACTTTCTACCGTAAATTTGATAAAGTATCAAGGTACTTTCCAAGCAGGTGTAGTATAAATGTATATTTCGTGTTCGTCATTTCGAACTTATGAAAAAATATATAATGACTGTACCCATCGTGTTTGGTACCACTTGAAAGAGATTCCTCTACGGATTCTAAATCTGCTATTTTTTTTTTATATTTTGTTTGGATTATCAATCTTCAAATATATAGCTCAACACTTGCAAAAATCACCGTTCCTCCTTATCTCCTGGGTTTCAGCACCCTAATTGCGTAACACACAATCAATAGAATCTGAATCATTGTGACGCCAATTGCTAATCCATTGCTTCATAAGTTCGAAAAATTTGTCTACTCAATACGTAAATAACGCAATGAACGTTGTTGAACAGTAAAAATGAAACCGATTCCGATTGATAATGTGTTACGCAATTGCCTCGCTGAACCAACATTTTTTTTTATTTTAATAGGTTTGAGCCATATTTACAGGAAAGGATATTTAACTAGCCGTTTGCTACAGTGTTATAGTCCATGAAAAAGAAAAAACGTGTTACCCAGTAACTTGGCTGTGGAGGTCAGATAGGCAGTAGCTCCATGTAAAATACTTATACAGCGTGTAACGGAAGGGGGGTATCAACCCTGAAGGAGGTGAATGTGCTCATGAAACTCAACAACTTTCCCCAAAGAACATGGGCGAAATATGAAAAAAAAATTTGGCCCTCCCTTACAAAACTGACTACCAGCTGATTGATTTACTATGGGAGGGCCAAATTTTTTTTTTCATATTTCGACCTATGTTCTTTGGGGAAAGTTGTTGAGTTTCATGAGCACATTCACCTCCTTCAGGGTTGATACCCCCCTTCCGTTACACGTTGTATAGACCGGAAGCCGACCCCAACGTAGTTGGGAAAAGGCTATGCAGATTTTTTTAAGGTTTTCTAAAGCCGTGTATACTGCGTCTATATCCTAATGCATATGTACAGACGCCAGCACATCAAGCTACCCGAAACTGTCAGATTTTCCCAATCAACTTTGAACCTTATGCTTTAGCGATAAAGTTGAAAATCTATTAAAGAAATCTGACAGATTATAGTAGCTTGATGTGCTGGCGTCTTTACTTCAGAATTAAGTGGTGATAAGTGATATAAGATTACTCTCACAGTTGTGATATTGTTTTTAGATAGTTTCGTTTAGATAAGTCATGAAATATCTTATCTTTAGCCTTATTTGCGTCACAGTTTCTAAAACCAAGTCAAACATAATAAAATTATAATACCAACCTTGTATTGCCCCACTGCAGGGGAAACCTGACGGTCGATTCTGAAAAAATCTCACCGTGAAATCATAAGTGAAGTTAGCACTTAATAGTCTTAATCCCTAGCGAATGATAGAAGAATCGCACGGCTGTACGGGGATACAGCAGTGCGATTCTGTAACCAAATAAAAAACCAATAAAATCAGCTGTTTAATACAAAAGTTCAATACCTACTTGACCATAATGTACGAAACAGCTGATTTTTTATCGTGATCTCAGAGTTGGTACCAAAGTGAAAGTTGTTCATATTCATGGGTAGACCACCCTGTAAAAATTTGGAGACGCGGACGGTAAAAAAAATCATGCAGTATAAAATGATCAATATAGTTAGCATAAATAATATTACTAAAATCTCAATTATGATTGTAAATGTTTGCTTTGTCAATCCCTAGCATCAGTAGGATGACATCGACAGCTCACTCCACGCAAGTTTTCACGGTGATATTTTTACAGAATCGAAATGCTGCCGTGCGATTCTGTAACCATCTCACCGTGAAAGCTTGGGTGAAGAGAACGTGGAGTGAGCTGTCATTCGCTAGGGATTAACACTATTGAGGGCTCACTTCACTTATGATTTCACGGTGAGATTTTTACAGAATCGACCGGCAGGTTACAAAAGTTCTCACATAGAGAAGGCATGAACATTAATAACCATGTTTGCTTAAGACGGGTTAGCGATTTCAGACTTACATATAGATATATGTAAGTCTGAAATCGCTAATATTATAAAGTGAAAAGAATTGATTTTTTTTTGTTTGTTTGTTACGCTTTCACGCTAAAAATGACTGAACGGATTTGGATAAAATTTGGCACATGGGTAGACCATGACCTGGATTAGGATATATCCCGATATTCCAACGGGATCGAGACTTATGCGGGTGAAACTGCGTGGCGCAGCTAGCCGGGATTCCTCACAATGTTTTCCGTCACCGAGATCCAGCCCGGATTGGAAAACACAACATCGAAATAAGGCATGCAGTAAAATCTTAAAAACATAAGAGTAGCACAATGCAACATTTTGCCCCGTTAGGGACACATCAAATCGCTCGAAAACGATGGAGTTGTTACTAGACGAACAGCGGCATATATTTTTCGCACTGGAACACTGATGACACTTTCCTATACGGCTTAGGTTTTATCAAAAAGCTTCATGCCTTATAAGTACTCGTATCTCAATACATAGTACTCGAACTACTCGTATATGACCAAATAGAAATAGATACCTACTGATGTGATTACGTCTATCATGCTGATTGTTTGACAAGTGTAACAGAACCAAGGTCTTTTCAAACTTCAATAGACACGTGCGCGGAAAATTACCGCGCTAAATAATGTCATTTGTGAGAATTACGGCCTGAAAAGTGGGCTCTGTTACCTAGTACTTACTTCTAAAAATAGCCAGCAAAGGGAATGGTAGGTATGCTTCGCAAAGCACGCACCGGCAGCGACTAGAGAAACCTTTACAAATAATATTCGATTCATGTCTAAATCTGACGCAACTGAGCGCAAGCTAGATGTCACACTGCATTGTTAGAATTGGCACGGGCCATCAGTTTCTATGAGTAAACGGTAACATTCAATTGTTTCACGAGTTTTTGGGCAATTCTTCCTTCCTTTAAAGGGGTGAAATAGAGCAACAAAATGCTCCCTGAAATTGGTTTGTACGAAAAATCTTATTCCTCTAGTCAAACACTTAAAATTTAGCACGAATACGTTCTTAATTAAATAGTAAAGTTTGTCATTATTATTTTTTCAAAACCCTTCAAAGGTTCTTAATGTTTGTATGGAAGAATCTCAACGCCAGGTCCGAATAACTCGAAACTCGGTATGATTACCTTTGATACAAAATAAGGTTTTACATGTTTTTGGGCCTTTCTCTACTAACTGGAAACTTGTCTATTGACAGTTGTCCCGACCCTATTTTTCTAGAAAATTAAAAGTTAATATGTTAAGTCGATAGATAGTTATAATATAAATACATATAAACAAGAAACCATTGTAATTTTCCCTTATTTTTCAAATTATAGGCAATTTTGTAAAAAAATACGACAGAGGACTGTTTTGCCACCCAGAGGACTGTTTTTTCCACCCAGAGAACAGTTTATGTCAATGTTCATATGAAGAAAAACACAATATTAATTATTAAATGTAATCAAATAAATTCTCTTATTTATTGAATACTGTATCACATACAGAATTTAAATACTTATATTTATCAGGAACAAATTGCGAGTTTCTCACTAACAAGGAAACCTCGCGAGGTGTTCCTCACCGATTTAGTTGCGGCTTTAATATAATAATCTACATGAAAAATGATGAGACACGGATTTTTTCTTTTTTGCTAACAAACGTTTTAAAGGGGTGAAAATCACCCTCAAAGTTCGTACCCGCAAATGATGGTTTGCAGTTTTCACATATTTCTAATAAATTTTTTCCAAAATGACTTTAACCATTAAAAAGAGCATAAAAAATAATAAATAGTTTTTGAGTTATGAATTTTTTGTTATTTTTTATTAAAAAAAATGTATATCCACAATTCTTATAAATATGTGAATAAAGGTATTTTTCATAATTTTTTGTGCTCTTTTTAATGGTTTCTTTTCTTTCAAAGCTTTTTTTTGCGCGATAGGTAGCACAGTTCTTTCTCCATTCTTTAGTCACAGCTTTGTGTTCACGTCGACTCATATCTTTAACTGGCTTTCTTGTACCTTTTTCCTTCTTTCTTTGGTAGTTTCGTCGTTCTTTTTCCTTCAATTGCTCTCTTAACTTTCTCTTTACAGGGTCATTTTTAGCCGTTGATATATTAATCTTTCTGCAATTCGTTTCTGCTCTTTTATTTTAGGTCTCTTCTTTGGGTTTAGGTTTCTTCTTTGGTGGCATTACGGCAATACTAAAACAATAAAACATACTTTCAATAATTAAAAAAAACCGTATGGGTTTAAAAACAGGTAGTTACTAGATACGTATTATTTTATATTCCAAAATCCATAATAATAGAAAACAAAAGACCTGAATTAGCGTGACAGGCCAATGTAAGAAAGGGTATAATTTAGACGGCCACCAAAAATATTTTTAAGACTCTAAGCCTAGGCACCAAATAAAATAAACAACTCCAAAAAAAATCAATTGACTTTATTATGAGGGCCCTAAACTATATAATATTATGATCCAAAATAAATGAAATAACATCAGAAAAATCACAAACCTTGCACAAATATTATTTTTGGTTTCTAAAATGGATCAACGGTCACCAAATTCTATCCAACTCAAAGATTAATATTACTACCAAAAATCTTACTCCAAAATACTTGACTTGGGGCACCCCGACACGGACAGGTTAGGTTCGAAGGGGATGACGGGGGCTCAAGTGAGCGAGCGGAGCGAGCGAACGAGCCCCAGTCATCCACTTCGTGTTAGGTTCCTTTAAACCCTGCAGACAGAAATAGGGGCCCCGCGAAGCGGGGCTCCGTCGACTACACCTTATTATTATTAAAGATAATAATTAGTGTACAAAAACTTTGGTTATAATTTTACTTTAATATGTTGGTTTAATTTTGGTGATCGTTTACTATTTTTGGGTTACTCATGATTTACTTGGAGTCATTTTACTTAAATAGGATAGCAAAGTGTTAAAACTTTGGTGGTTTTGTTAAAATATTTTAGGAAACGTTATTTGGGGACCATTAATCCATTTTGGTAACCGTTTAGAATTTTTTTGGTTGCGAAATAGGTACTTTTTTGGGCGGTGTTTAAACACAAGCCTGTAAGAAAGAAAGAGGCTATCGACAAGCAGTAGGTTAGTGCAGACTATAAAGAATATTAATAAAATACACGGACGTCAAATAAAACAGTCCTCTGTCACATTGAACAGTCTTCTGTGTTATAAATTTCCAGAGGACTGTTGCACAGAGGACTGTTATTTTTACGTAAAAAATGTCATACCACGTATCAGTTTAAATATTACTTCATAACACAGAAACAGCTATAAATTATCACACTGAGCAATTTTTTTGGTAAATAAATATAATTATAACACATAAAACACCGTAAAAAAGACTTACCAGAGGAATGTTCACAGAGACGTGGCTCCCACATAGACGCGGAGTTGTCACTGCGCTAAATTGCAGCGACTCGTTTAGCATGGCGACCGAGCAAACTTCACACTTAACGTTCGGTTTCAAGGGAAATGTAACCACAATAGTGTTTAATATTTTTGTGGCGCGATATTCAAATTGTGACAGAGGACTGTTCAAAAATGTAATGGACAAAATTCGAACACTAGTTTTTAGTACTAAAAAATTATCTAAAATTATAATTGTTTTTTGTTCAGATGCATTCAGTATTCTTTATGTTTATAGAGTTATAAGATTTTACATTTTTAAATACAACTAATAAAAACCGAACCGAATCATACTCGATCCGGAATTAGGACATAACAGAGGACTGTTTTTAGTGGCTTTTAGACCGAATTTATGAAATGATTATGATTCGTAATATTGATTAAGCTTGGCTCCATAAATAACAGGTTATATATTATGTGTTTTAATAAATAAAACTATGCATTAATGTAGCCAAAGTAAAAAAAAATGCTTGGACCATGATTTTCCTGTTAGTAGAGAAAGGCCCTTTTGCGTTTCTCGAATATCGACCTCTAACGGGGCAGACGTTGCTAACTGAAAAGTTGGTATTCAAATTCTAAAAAATAAAAGACGATACGAATGCATAAAGATTTTTCAAAAATTAACTCCTGTTGGGGTAAAAAAGGAGGATACAGTTTTTATGAAACAAATTTTTCCTCTGATCAGTAAACTTGAAAATTGATCCAAATACGTTTTCGAAAACAACCTTTTAAAGAGGGTGTTAAATTTAGTAGGGGGAAATGCGAATTCCACGCGGGCGCGGACCCTGGCGAAGTGCTAAGCTTTAATATTTTCCTCATATTGTTCCTCCTGACTTTCAGGAGGAACAATATGAGGAATATTTCATTGGCGCCGATTCTGTGGTTCACGAACTAAACTAAATTTAATTTCAGTGCATCTTTTTCTTTCTATTTCATAAAGAAAAGGACAAAATAAATATTAGTTTAGTCCTGTCAAATTAAGATTTATTACTAAAAATACGTCAATTTACGTGAGGCTCTGACTAATTTGACAGGACTAAACCAATATTTATTGTCCTTTTCTTAATGAAATAGAAAGACAAAAATGCAGTTTGTGAACAAGAGAATTGGCGCCAATGGCTTGTTCTGATTATCAGCTATATTATGTTTCTATTCCTTTAAATTAATACTATTATTATTAAAAAAATTATTATATATATTTCAGCATGGCCTGTAGAATACGTGATATACACAGCTGCATTCCCGAGTGCCTTAACAGGTGCTGACTTGGCGATATTCGCCGGCTGTTTCGCCTACATTGCTGACGTTTCTTCATTGAAAAACAGAACATTAAGAGTTGGCATATTAGATGTAGTTTACTTAAGTACAATGCCTACTGGAGTAGCCATAGGTAAGCACAAAAAATAAAAACGCAGGTTGGTAACCTTTTTGCACAGATTCTCGTAATTTCAAGAACGTTCACCGTCTGATCTCAGTCTCGATTTGTCAAAAATACCTATAAAATCCCTACAATTTTTGACATTGATGATTTAAATTGCGATTGGATTTTGAAAGTTTCAATACCGGGAATTGGCCTTCAGATTTACCAAAAAAACAAAAACAAATATTTGAGCAACAATTTATCAAACCAGTCACTCGACTTGATCAACGACAGCGAGCAAAACATCGATTCGAAGACTACAAAGGTTTTGAAACAGTTGAATTCTCAAACATTATTTTTTACAGGTAATTTACTGTGGAACAAAGTGGTGAACCGATCGTTTACAATCATGTTTGCGATCAACACGTCGCTAATGGTTCTAGCAACATTGTATACTGTGATATTCCTGAAATGGCAGACGAGACCCGAACAAAAGTCTTTGAAAGAAGCAGGGGTCAAGAACCCCGTGACTGACTTCTTTGACGTTAAGAATATAGTTCAAACTTTAACGATACTTACGCAAAAGAGGCCGAACAATCGGAGGCTGTTTCTATGGTTCCTATTAATATCGATGGCGTTCTACACTTTCCAGAGAGGTGAGTCCTGCTTTTATACTGGATATTTTTTTAACAGGCTCCAAATTTTTACAGGGTGTTCTACTCATGAATATGTACAACTATGGGACCAACTCTGAAATCACGAAAACAATCAGCTGTTTAATACAAAAGTTTTTTTTTTTTTTTTTTTAAATGAAACTATTTCCGCGGACTTGGTGGTCCGCGCCCTTATTTATTGGTTTTAGTTGATTATTTTTATTTTCTATACATAGGATACAATTATCTTCCTCCTCTCTTCGAACACCTTATCATCTAGTTTTAGTAAAGTATAACTTAAAAACTACGTGAGTCCATCTTAGTTTGATATATATGTATACGTAATATTTTTTTTTTTTTTTTTTTTTTTTTTTTTTTTTTTTTTTTTTTTTTTTGGATTTATTGTTATTAGTAGTACATGCTCATTATTGATTACAAGACGCATTTTTTGTCTTATATGCTTATTGCTATATCTTATTGTTATTTCTATATTTGACAATACTAATTAGGTTACAATTTTTTTTATTTATGCACACATCAACATTTTACACATTACAGTTTATTTCATTTTACATTTCATTACAACTTATTCTAATTACTATTTTACATTTTATTAGTTTGATTAGTTTTACATTTTTTAACAACTTATTCTAATGTTTTATTGTACATGGTTACAGTGGATTAGTTTCGGGTTGGGTTGGGTTTAGTTTCGGGCTTGGATGGGACTTATTAGGTGTTAGTATTTTGGTGGGGTTTGCTGACCAGGGACTTCGCAAGCCCGAGCAGAGCTGCAACGACTACTGCGTCTCGGTGCTGCATGGCCATCTTGAGGTTGTATTCGATGACCGTTTTAGTCGGCGCACCCATCGCTCTCCTTATGAGACGGCCTGTGGCGTCGTCGGCGTCATCTGAGTAATAGACGCAACTGACTGTGTGTCTCGACACCGCCACTACCGCGTGGGAGATGCTGTCGTGGATTTTGAGCCTCCTGGACTTTGTGTTTATTATGATGACGCTATCGGAGGTCAGTCCCTGAGCCTCGTGTATGGTCAGCGTGCGCGACCCTTCGCCGGACCCATATCCCTGCTTCATAAGTGAGGCTTTCTCCTCCTGCGTATGAACCAGGAACAGGGTGTTTTGGGCGGTGCTCGGTATTTGCGCTCCTGCATAACCTGTCACCCTCAGAGAGTGGACCCGCGCCAGCGACGTCTTGGAGGAGTATATACCGGAGTATATCTCGCTCAGTGCAAACGCTACGTCCATGGGATTGCGGTGTGTACAGAGCAACTCCTGGGTGATGCCGGCCACCGAGTCTGGACGGGTATACCTTAACTCGAATAGGTTCTGTCTGTCCAGAAATGGAAGCTGGTTTACGTCTCCAATGAGGACAATCTCGCTTGCCCCTGACAACTTCACTGCCATTACTATGGCCCCAAAATGGTTCATAAGGGCTTCGTCTACCGTAAGACGGTAGCATTTCTCCTGTTGTCTGAACCCGTTTGCTAAGATTGAGGCCATAGTGCGCACCTTTGTCTTGACACGATCTCCTAAGCGGTGCGCAAGCTTCTCCCTGAGATCTTTGGCTGCTTCGGTTGTCGTAGTGGCGATGACGTCCTTGTCCTCATCGAAGTGTTTGACCACCCACGTTGTCTTTCCGCATCCCGGAACCCCGTTTACCCATCTGATATTGGGTACCGCCCAACTTTCCTGCGATGCCGGAACGTCTGAGGTCCCCAGAATGGTCTGTGCCATTTCTAGGATCTGGTCGTCCGGCATGATTTTGGTACATTTGGCGGTAACCACTATCGGATCGTCGTCTGGAACCCTGAATTTCAGTTTGCCCGAGCGCTCCGTTTCCTCTGTGTCCAGGGCCACGAACCCACTGTTCGCGCTATAGGCTACCATGTACGACCCCGTCATTTCTCCTGTGATGACTTGAGATGTGACGTTGTTGTACACCGCTGCCTCAGATTCCTTGAGCAGTACTCGCAGCAGCCCTTCTGAGTCTCTGTGGAAGGTCTGCAGGATTTTTCTGCATGTCGCGAGATTGACCTCTCTGGTCGCTCTCACGATTGCTACGTACTCAAGGAATGCGCTCTTCACGTGGTCTGTGGTGCCCGAACTTACTGCGAGGGTCGGTGGGCTGACTTGCCCTTTGTCGGCTCTGGTTGGAATGGGCTTTTTTGGGGTAGGTTCTTTGGCCTTTCTTTTAAAGAACCTTTCCACTGCTGCTTCCTGCTTTTGGGATGGTGATGCTCGGCTGGTTCCCGGGAGCAGTGCACTGAGGTAAGTGCCGAAGGCTTTTAGGCGACTCCTCATACGGGCCCGGCCCTCTGGACTGGTCGTTGTGCCCTGCTCCTTTGCAGCTTTCTCGGCATCTGCCTTCTGCTGTGCCCTCTCGGATCCGCTTTGTGTGATCGGGTTCTTTGTGGGGCTCGTCGCTCCGGCTGCAAGCCGTCTAGGGGCTTTGAGGAAACTCAAGTTTTCCCCTCTGTCCTCGTAGACGACTACCTCATGTTGTTCTGAGGCTTTCAGACAGCCGAAGCGGTCTGCGACGTCCCCTCTTTCTCCCTCGATCATCATCGCGTAGATACTTATAGTACGGGCTGTGACTGCCGCGTACTCTCCTGCCTCCCTGATCTTTTGGAGTAACGAGCTGGCTTGGGCAAATGGAGTCTCCTCTCCCCACTCGAATATTGCGATCGTCTTCCCCTTGGATCGCAGTAGACGGCATCGGTGAGTGGCTACTTCCACTTGTGGCAGCGCTGCGTATTTACTGCCTTTCATGCTCGTTTTGGTGGTACTTCCATTGATCAGGGCGGCAAGGCCTGGCGAGATTGGTATTCGGGCTCTAGCTCGGCTTGATCCTACGCAGAAGCTTATGCCCAACTTTTCCCCTTCTCTGTTCATGAACAGAGCGACTCCTCGCAGTCTGAGGCTTGGAACTCCGTCTCCTCCGCATTCCAGGAGTCTTGTGATGGTCATGGTGCTGGGGGGTGCTGGTTGAGGGTGGGCTTCTGCAGTTGCTGCTGCTAACACCTGTGCCGGTTGTGGGTTGTTGTTTGTGTTTGTTGGTTGTGTTGTGGTGAGTGTTGTGTTTTGTGTAGTTATTGTTTGTGTAGTGATGGTTGTTGTTTGTGTGGTCGTGGATGTTGTGACTGATTGTGTGGAGGGTTGTCGGTTTCGACTATGCAAGGGTACGTCCGTTTTGTTGGCCCCTGCCGCAGTCACAGCGACTTTGCTCGCGAATGCCAAGAATGGTGTCCTGGTAGCCGGTCTCCCCATGATGGTGTGGAGTGTGGACTGGCTTAGCTGGCTTCCTATCTTTACTTCCAGCTCCATTCTGTCATGATCGAATCTTGGGCATTCGAAGAGCAGGTGCCAGACCGTTTCTTCGCAACTGGGGTCACAGACGCACGAGGGACTGTCTTTGAGATGGAAGCGGTGGAGATACGCTGAGAATCCTCCGTGTCCTGTCAGGACCTGTACATGGACCGGTGTGAGGACTACATCTCTAAGTGTTCTTTTCGCCGCCAGGACGTCTGGGAAGAACACTTTTGTGACCGCTCCTGTACTTGAGGACTCGTACCGCGCTTGCCACTTCCTTACAGTCTCCTCCCGTATCTTCCTCCTCACGAACGATACGGGGACCTTGTGATAGTCTGGTGTTGTTGTTAATGATTTTAGTGCCGCCTCCTTGGCCAGTTCGTCCGCCCTCTCATTCCCGGCGGTTCCCGCGTGGGCCTTGAGCCAGAAGAACCTCACTTCCCTCCTAATACAAAAGTTCAATACCTACTTGACCAAAATAATGTATGAAACGGTTGATTTTTTTCCTGATCTCAACCTGTAAAAGTTTGGAGACGGCAAAAAAATCATGCTTTATATGTAAATAGATGTAGGTACTTCTATAGTGACAAATACGGATCTAAAATGAGTCGCCTAAATCCGTACTGTTTGTATCTGGCTGTTTTTGTTACCATTAAATAGATGACATTTAAAAAAAGGAAAATAAAAACGTAAAAACGATTTCCCGCCACTTTTTGTTTTTCTTTCCGCCAAAATGAGTGAATTTAACGAAGAAATTCGATACATTTTGAAGTTTTATTATAAAAAAAAAACGTTTTTATTAAAAAAAAACCGACTTCCAAAAACACACTACATAGTGAAAAATAACTTTAATTTTGGAAGTCGTTGTCGTTGGTTCCTCATTTTCGTTTTTTGACACCGACTTCCGCAATTAAAGTTATTTTTTTTTAAGTCGGTTGTTTTTTTTATAAAAAAGTTATTGTTTTTCACTTTTCAGTTCTATTAAAACATGACAGGAAGCTATTAAAACATCATCAATATAAACAAAGTGGAAAAAAATTGTATTATTGAAGCTAACTCAATAACTACCCAAGCAAAGTTAATAACATATTAATTAATATGGGACCACCCCTGAGACATACTTACCTTATCCCTTAAAAAATGAGAGAATGGCGATCGATTGAGTAAACAATAGCACATATGTGAAGCAGCAATCGCGGTTGTTTTACTGGTGTAATTATTTAAGAGTTCCGTTGTCTGTCTCCGAAACTCCTCACCAGATCTTTACGAAATTAAAATGGGACCATTTCGAAATAAACCTCTATCGAACAAAAAAATAATTTTGCAAATACATTAAAAAAAAAAACATCCGAATTGATAACCTCCTCCTTTTTGAAGTCGGTTAATAAAGGGAAAATGCGACACAGCCGCGAAAAAATATGTGAAGACTATGGATTTAAAGCAGTGTCAGTAAGAGTAGCAAGAAGGTTCAAGCGTTTTCAGACCGGGAATTTTGATGTCAAAGATGCAGCTTGCTCTGGTTGCCCTGTTACGGAAAAAGTCGATGCCATTTTTGAAAAAGTGGAACAAAATCGGCATATTAGTAGGTACGATATAGCTAAAGAGTTAGGGGTTGACCACAAAACAGTTTTGACGCATTTGAAAAGGTCTGGGTATACAAAAAAAGCTCGATACTTGGGTGCCACACGAGTTCATTGAAAGAAACCTTATGAATCATGTACTCATTTGCGATTCTCTATTGAAACGTAATGAAACCGAACCATTTTTTAAGACCTGAAAATAAATGGTTTTATTATTATTATTATTATAGCGAATCCCGGATTAACGCGCAATAAGGTGATGTTGTGAATATGGTGGGATTGGAAGGGCATCGTTCATTATGAGCTTTTACCACCGGGCAAAACCATCGATTCCGATCTCTACTGCGAACAGCTGATGAGGCTCAAGCAATAAATTGAGAAAAAACAGCCGGGATTGATCAACAGAATCAACGCAGTCTTAGAAACCGATATCTAAACGAACTAGCGGTACCAACCTCAAAACTGGCTATGTTTCGTTCTGGGCCATGTGCGTTAAAATCTATAATAAACTCCCAAATTCAATTAAGAATACAGAGTATGACAACAAATTTAAAAATGACCTACAAAACTACTTAAACTTAAAATCATATTATAACCTAAAAGAATTTTTAACCGAGAAATAAATAAATTAATATCGACTTGAACACATTACGCATAACTAGGTACTCTATAAAACATCACTCCGCTACTACCTCATCCCAGTATTTTTTAGTGATTACTTTCAATTTGATTTTATCTGAAAATGTGACATATATATGTAAAACTAATCTATTGACATTAAATTAACTGAGTTATAAATGACATTTAGACTCATTGTAACATGACATAAATTGTAGTATGAGATTATAATATGAAGATGATAATTTATTTATTTAGTTTATAAGAATGACATAATGTATAATTATAATTAATAATTTTTAAATTAATCTATATCAACAAATTGTATGAATAATGATAGCATGTTAAATTAATTAAAACCTATCGCCTATACATTGCTGTGCCCTAGCAGGGTTCATTGTTTGGAACTATCATAATCATAGAGAATATAACCACTAGAGAGCGTATGGGCCGATTTCTTCGAAGCACACGACTCACTACTGCGGGCCGGGGGATGAGGAAGAACGCGCGGCTGCAATTGGTCAGTTCAAGGTCAAGTTGCATCGTTAGGGCTGCTTTATTTCATTAAGAGAAAATACTCGATATCGATAAAATGGATTTTAACATTATAATAAATACTAAATCAAAATCATAGAAATAATATTTAATCAAAATCAATCAATTACAAAAAAAAATCCCGGAAATGGACTGATCGGCCCCGGTCGGGGACAGAAAGAACTAAAAAATCCCGGAAAATACAAAAAAAAAAAAACCGACGAACTGAAAACCGAGGAGGTTCTCAGTTCGTCGGTATTTCTTTTTTGAAGTCGGTTAATAGTAGATAGTTATTTTATTAAAGTATGTGAATTGAATAAAAAATATATTCATTTTATTTTTCTCGATATCAACTTTCAGCTATTAAAGATAACAGCACTATTTTTTACGATAAACATACAAAAGGAAAGAAAGGGATAGAAGCATTAGAATTGTCTAATACAAGAACGAGACTTTTCCAAAAGACATCAACGCGCGACTCAAAAAGTGTGCTCGTTTACCCAGCCACCATTTTAAATAGACCCCTGCAGTGGCTTATAATCTGATTAAATCAAAAATAATTTTTCGTAATGTTTATGTACCGATGAAAAGTTATGTCATCCTTTTTGTAACTAGATGTCTAAGAATGTTTCCCACACCACTTCACCGCGCATGAAGGCATTTTGATGCGTTATAATTGCATAAACGTTATAAAAAAATTATATTAATTTAGCGTGCACGCAGGTCTAACACTTGGACACAACTAAAATTGCTACTAGTACCGTAGCCTATACATAGGCGACAAAATACTAATAGTTTTCGTGCGTCGGGGCACTGTATACGCAGTCAAGTGGTTATAATAGTCTTTGATCATAATGTAACAACCTGTAAACAACATGAAATGCAATAAATAAATGAAATGAAATGAATTGGTGTGGTCTTTCATCATGATAACGCCAGACCACACACATCTTTAGTCACTCAGCAAAAATTAAGAGAGCTTGGTTGGGAAGTGATAATGCATCCACCTTATAGTCCTGACCTTGCACCCTCAGATTTCCACCTGTTTTGGTCTCTTCAGAATTCTTTAGGTAGTGTCAGGTTAACATCAAGAGAGGACTGTCAAAACTACTTACTTGTCACAATTTTTTGATCAGAAGTACCTAATATTTCTAGAGCAATTGGATTATGTCACTACCTACAAAATGGCAACAAGTTATCGAACAAAATGACACATGTATTATAATCAATTGTAAATAAACTATGAAAAAAAAATAGTCTTGTTTTTGTATAAAAAATACAGAAAAACTTTTCCCCGACCGATATACAAGGTGTTACTTAAATAAAGCACAACCTCTCAAGGGGTCGTTGTACTCATCATTATGAACTTTTACTATGGGACCAAACCTGAAATCGCGAAAAAAAATCAGCTGTATGTTTACATAACTCCCCAAAAAATGTAGGGACAGCTGATTTTTTTTTCACGATTTCTGTTTTATTAGGCCCCATAGTAAAAGTTGTTCATAGTGATGAGTACAATGACCCCTTATGAAGTTATGCGTTATTTAAGTTACAGCTTATATAGGCTGATTATGCTATGCTATATGCATGAACTTTTTATTTGAAATCTTAAAACGAGTCTGAGCCCTATTATTTTCTTTCGCGCTTCTTCAGTGAAACTGATAACTGCGTTCTGATCAATAATGATTGATTTACTTGCTACTTTTGTTGCAGACGAGCGTTCGGTGATGTATCTCTACACTATCAAGGTGTTCAAATGGGACACCGCGGCATTCAGCAACTTCAGGACATATCTGAGCACCCTGTACGTGATAGCTATGCTGCTTGGTATACCACTAATGACTAAAGTATTCCATTGGAGAGACACAGTTAGTACCTAATGATGTAAATACCAAGTAATGATTTGGACAACATACAAGTACATATTTTTCTCATATAGGAAAATAATTGAATAGGGTATACCTTATGTGCATTTTTATAATTTATAACGTGATGATATTATCGTGGATGACCACAGCATCACGTTAGCACAGGAAAGTAAAACGCTTGGAAACATATGGCGACGCTTTTAAACTTACACGTTATGACGTCCACGTATTTCTATACAGTAATCCCCCTATAACGCGGTAGATTGGTTCCGCGTTATAGGGGTATTCCCGTATAACGCGTTTTTTACGACCTCGTATAGCGCGTTATGTATAAATAATTCATCACATTTAACTTTTCTCGCTGCAGGGGGTTCAAATTTTCACAGTACAGAAATATGTATGTGGGAAATCCCCGCGTTATATGTGGGAATTCCAGTGTTATACGGGGGATTGAAATCGCGTAATATGAAAACGCGTTATAAGGGCACCGCGTTATAGGGGGGATTACTGTACATGTTATGAACATGGACGTCCATGATAATATCGTCACGTTAGAAATGATAAAAGCGGACATTATTTCCTGTCTTCTACTTGTATGACGTCGTTTTTGTGCGTTTTGTTTCTCAATCTGTGTCTGTGCTTTTCAAACGTTTTCTTCACGTGGCCGCTGGACATCTGGGTTTGCATTTTGAAAGTTCGCAACTTCGTCGCGTTTCAAATTATAGCTGTCAAATATTTTTAGTAAGTAATAAATAAATATAACTAAATAAACGTCCGCACAGTTCGATCGATCAGATTAAGCTACGCTTGCCGCGGTTGGTCTGTGGATGTGTGACCATCTTTACATACCGAGACCCCTCCGTGCCTCGGAAAGCACGTTAAACCGTTGGTCCCGGCTGTCATTCGTGGATCTTTGACAGTCGTTATGGGTAGTCAGAAGCCCGAAATTCTGACAACCAATCTTACCAAAAGATATCGTATTACCCAATAACAGGGTAGTGGAGGCAGATAGGCAGTCACTCCATGTAAAATACTGGTATCCAGCCGCTTCCGGTTAGACTGGAAGCCGTCCCCAACATAGTCGGGAAAAGGCTAGGCAGATGATGATTGTATTTATATCCTTTATCTAACCTACGCGAAAAAATATGGAATATCGCATATGGAATATACACTAAGATATTGATTATGAAGTACATTAGCTGTTGTAACAGTTTTAGATATAAAAAAAGCATTTGAAAGGTTTCATTTTCTCCTTAAACTAAATATTCAGCGTCACTGTATTACAACACAGAGCGATATTTTCAATTAGTAATATCGATTAACCGGTTGAATGCCGTAATTACAGAAACAATTAAAAATCCATGGTGTCTCGCGTGGATCCACGTTGGATTAATTAAACAAAACAGCGAAATATTTGACTTCTATTCGCGACGTTGCCAACTTTCAGAATGACGTTCCTAACTCGACACAATTTTTTTTTTGAGGCTGTACTTGTTAACATTTCTGGGAACACACATCTATGTACTTGTGGGGTAATTTCCAATCCCCACGCGGGTGAAGCCCGGAAAAAAGTAGCCACTTCGTAAGAATTACTATGCTCATTCTAATAATAAACGAGAAATCCAAATCAAACAACGAACCGAATCTAATATAACAATCACTTATTGAAAACCTAACAATATAACCATTGTTTTCTCCAGGTGATAGTCATGCTGGGTGCTACAGCCCACATTTGCGGGCACTTGGTCTATGCTCATGCGAAGACAGATAAACTGTGGTACGTCGGTGCCACCGCTGCGGCCCTCGGACCGTGTGTAGCGCCTCTTATACGCTCTATGACTTCCAAGGTGCTACCTGCTTCTGAGAGAGGTTGGTGGACATCATTGATACGCGATCTAAAGGCCCACAAGTTTCAGTGTACGCCTTAGCAGTTGCTGAGGGATCACTGCCTGCATTGTAGGAACAATTTCATGCACAGAATAAAAAAACAAGCCACACCATAGACGAGAATGTGATATTGTGATAGGAGTGGCGTACTACTGTTCCAGAGAACTGCTAAATAAAAATACTGTTGTTTTAATCTTTCTACTATACAGGGTGGCATCCATAGATGCACAGCCTGTTACCATGGATTTAGGATATGACACATGACATTCTAGACCCCATAGCGTAGAAATTTGTCGCCACTCATAAAAAAAAAAAATGTGTAGGTATAATTACGTGCATCACAATCATGCTAGTTATAATGAACATTAAGAGTATTAATTACGATAAACTCCTTAGGTATTATTTTCCACAGGTGTGGCGTACGCCTTCCTCTCGGTGATGGAGAACGCCGTAGCTATGTTCGCGTCGATCATATATTCACAGCTGTACAAAGCCACGCTTGACACAGAATTCGTCAATTCTATATTCTACCTTACAATATCTACGCAAGTCGTCGTGTTCACGTTAATATTGTAAGTATAGTTTTTAATTGTTTGTTTGGCAGCGGTAGCCTACGGTTTTATTCGCTTCTTTCGGACTCTATTTGTACTCGGGTACCTATCATAAGTCTCTTTTATGTTTATCCGGGGTGTACCCGGACTATGGTTTACCTGGGTGCCAGTGCCAAGTCACTGTAAATGAGCATAAAAATTGTTAGTCACTTGATGTAGGCAACTGGCAACGTCGTTCAACCGCAATGAAAGACCGCATTGGCACATCTGGTTTATAAGTAACTCTATGAAAATGATTCCGTAAATTGCGATGTTGCCGCCTGACACTGCGGTCCCGCGAGATTTTATCTTGAAAAAAAGGCTCGAGGAACTCGCAAGATTCGAGATCTCACGAGATCGAGATTTTGTTCCCACGCTGTCACTAACAGAGCGACAAGACATATTTTTTGTTAGGCAATAGTACATTATGATATAAGTGCGGTAAGTTGAAAATTACAGCTGAGGCGATATTGCTAGCCCGAGCCGTAGGTGAGGGCTATAAGAAAGCAGAGGCTGTAATTATCAGACCGCACGTATGTCATACGACGTTTTATAACACATTTGTGAGGAAATAAATAAAACTCGGACTTTCTTAAACGAATAAATCTTTAATTACTTGTTAAAACAGTTATAATTTTTACTTTTTCACAAATTAGCGATGCGCGCGCATCAGCGTCTTTTGTTTATGGCAAAGGCACAAAAAAACAGCCAGTATTACTAATAAAGTAAATTAATACTTTTGTGTTTTTGTTACAGATAAATGGTTGTAATTAATTGTCAAAATTAATTAAATTAAAGAATTAAATGTTTATTTATTATATTTTATCTCCCAAAGTTAATTTTATTCATAAAATGTTGACCACTTTTCTGACATAAAAACTCTTTGATAAGATTTAAAAAAGTACCCCGTACTAGTAAACCGTGCGCTTTACATTACAATTACGCACAAGTACGTAATGAGATACATTACGATATTGAAATTGGTGCAGTAAGAGACCTTTTACGAGCAAATGTGTTATAAAAGACTATTACGATACTGAAGAGACATACCGCTGCCTTCGAAGTTGTGACGCCGCGTTCGGAATTAAAACCGCTGCAGCTTGTCGTGTCGTTGCGGTCTGTCATTGTCTATTAGGCGACGTTGCCGCTTGCTTTTTGCGGTTGCCTTTTGAAGAGCATCTCAATAACTCCCTCGCCGACTTTTTCAATAAATAAATTAACATTTTGTGTAAAATATCTGTTTTCAGTACTATGGAGATTATGTTGAGGGGCAGACCATTAGAACCGCTATATGAAAAAGAAGAAGAAAGAAGAATATCAACTTCACCATCATAACACTAAAATAAAACAACTAGTGAGGTTCTAAACATTTATTATTTAAGTTAAATTGGTATGAATAAGCTGATATTATAAATCACTGTTGAGGAACTTTTTAATAATAGTCTTCTACACAGTAATTGCTCAAAGATATAATTATACGCTAGTAATTTTTAGACTGACATAACAATAATAAAGATAAAAAATATTTATAACATGAGCTGTACTACTAGAAACTGTTTTCATAAAAATTACTGTTTAATGCATCCGGTGATGAAAATGTTACATGCATTGGATCTCCTTTTGTGATAACTTAATGATATTTCAAATGAAATTTATTTTACACATAACTCAACAGTATGATGTTCCATTGGACCAAGGAGTGTAGCAGCATTTCAAATAAATATTATTTATTATTCCGCTGAACTTTTTATAGTTGTAATTGTAAGTTGGTTGTAAACATAGATATAAGTCAATAAAATCATGGTTCCTTAATAAATGATATACCTAAGTATTTTAATCTCGACTGTTTTGTTTAAAGATGTAAGTAGATTTTTTGAAACATGCAATTCACTTGAGTGACTTACATTACGAATATCACTAGTCCTGGCAAAATGTAACACAGATCACCAATTTTTACTGCTTATCTATTGAGTATATTGTTTAATGACAACACGAGATTCTAGAAGTACTGCACAAATATTCCATCAGCACACTACAGTAGATTAATTTTTTTACCATGATATGAGCTACGTTATATAATTTACGAGTTTAAAGATATCTATTAAGTTTAAGGGGCTTGTGGCTAAGTAATAACAGCCGCAAGGGTCGACCGATCAGGATAAGCTACGCTTGCCGCGGTTGGTCCGTGGATGGGGACCATCTTCACATATCAAGACCCCTCCATGCCTCGGAAACCACGTTAAGCTGTTGGTACCGACTGTTATTCGTGGATCTTTGACAGTCGTTACGGGTTGTCAGTATCCCGAAAGTCAGACAACCGGTCTTACCAAGGTGTATCGTATTACCCAGTAACTGGGTTGTGGAGGTCAGATAGGCAGTCAGTCCATGTAAAATACTGGTATTCAGCTGCATCCGGTTAGACTGGAAGCCGACCCCAACACAGTTGGGAAAAGGCTAGGCAGATGATGAAAGATATCTATTAAGTTTAAGCTAATAACCCAATATCTAAAGATAACTTGGTTAACTAGTATACAGTGTCTTTGATATGAATTACTTAACTCTTATTTAAACATAGTGGACAACCCAATTACTAAAAATCTTAGGTAAAATGTATTGCTAAAGTTGCAAAATATGTATAAATGCACCATAGATTTTGTCTTATCCTCTCGTTAACTAGATTATAATATAGAACTTGACACTTAATGTCCACAAAGTAGACACAATAGTTAAATAATAATCAACCTGAACCATATATGGTTCATGGGACAGGGAATGTGAAGCCCTACGTCGCTAGCCTCTAACAGGCTATCAGTTGAACATGAAACCTACCTAAACATTATTTCATAATAAAATACAAGTCGCTACGGGAACATTAGAATGTCACCTAGTTTTGGCTCATTATACTGAGTGACAGTACAATTTCAGTGAACATTTTAAACAATAAATATGTTTTTAAGGATTGCATATCTTTTGTTGAAAGATGCATGGAGATTCTGTTCAGCTTAGGAACAAAAAACGCATGTTAAGGGAGTCCTAACCACCCAGCAAGATACTGCTCTATCTCTACTCGTGCTTCAATCAAGTAATTGGAATCACTCTCACTCTGTGGATACATGTTTGCGCAATGTGCAGTGCCTGTAACAAAAATAATATATTTGAAAATTTATAACATATTTATGTATGTATTTGTGTACCTATTTTATTTATAACTCATCAAGCTGTTTTTTATCATTTTTCCTTTCAACCCAAGCACCTGCATCTAATCTCTTCACCACCCTTGTTTGACTGGTATGCCAAGACCTTAATGTGTTTTTTTTTTTTTTTTTATAAATAAATGTTTTCAAAACGTAGAATAATATTGAGCAATAAACTACCTAGTAGGCAATTGCTGCTCTCAAATCCATTACCTCATCTGTACATATTATAAATTAAAGTCACTTTTCAGGTCTGTCTGTGTGACCGCGCTGTTCGCCTAAACTCCAATCTAAAGTCAATGATGGCTCATAATTATTGATAGCAGTCTTTGATAACTGAACAACATGACATTCTTTGATAAATGAATGAATACTCAATATACAACTAACCTTTAATATAAATAGCAGGTGCACCATTGTCTCGAGTTTTAGTGATTCCTAAAGCATGCCAAGGATCTACGGAGCCATGAACAAACACCACTCGAGACACTGCAATATCCAGAGCTCCGTAGTTGCTATTGGTCCAATCTGCAGATGCTGCTACAAATTCAGCATTGTATCTGGAATACAAATAGACTTAACTGATTAATGAATAGTCTTGAACTCATTATATTGTCGTAGGTGCTTTTACTTTTGTATTCACTCACATGCATGAAATACTTCCTCTAGGATACTAAAGCATGTATTTCTCATGCCAATTCATTAATTTAGCCATTCATATGCGTTTTAGATTAACAATCATACAGACACAAACCAACTCTTTAATATTCTAGAAAGTATAAGGACAGTAATGCAAGATACATACTTTTTACCGAAAACGTCTTCACATTGTTGAATAAAGAAATCAAGTGTGAAATGATTGCCGAACACTTCAACTTCCCCTGAAGATGTCTGATAGAATCCAAATTCCGTGCAGGTTTGATACATCCATTGACGAGCTGGAATAAACAGTAAACATTATGGCATCAAGTGTTATCATTTTCTTAATGTGTCGATAGCAATCTAATTGGACTCTACACAGAAATCGACTATTTGTAGTTATTATGGCTATGTTATGTACACCACTATTGTATAGTTAAAAACCTTAAATGAAGAAACCAAAGCATAAGATCTGAACTGAACTAATAAATATCTTCACTGGAAAGGATATTTTTTAGACATATCTTGATCATAATGTGAACAGCATTGTGGGCTGCAATATTGTCTATGAGTTTTGTATATTTCTTATTTCTATGTTTTCAATTGTAGCTGCTTGTTGTTCCTTTAGAATAAAAATAATGATTTGATACTGTTCCCAAGAACATGATGCATGGATGATGATTCCTAATCATGTTCTTAGGTGTTTATTGAAAGAAAGTTGCATGAATGCCCCATTTAACAACACTCTCAGGTTACCAAAGAGTTGCTTATACTAAAATCTCCACATGCAGTATATCCATGGACTCGAAGAGAACAGATATTTGTAGTATGCACTTAACCCCACTGAAGTTTAAATAGACAACGTGTAACGTTAAATGCGCAAAACCTGAAAATACTTTGATCAGAATAACGAGCAGAATTAAATGAACCACTTTTTAATATAGCTCACATTTTTCAAAAAAATCTTCATTAAAAACGTTGCCGTGTCTATTTATTAATAGGTCAAGCAACCCAATGTCAGCGCGGCGCAGCGGCCCGGTGACGACTCCTCCCTCGATAAAGCGTCGTCGCAGACGCATGAAACGATCAGAATGGCCAGTAAAACTAAAACAGCACATAAAACCTTTACAATTTTTTAACGACTTATTTTCTCTCTGAAATAGGTCAATTGAATTAAAAATCAGTTGGGGTGTCTGAGGTTTTGCGCATTTAACGTTACACGTTGTATAAAAAATGGTGCATACCTCCTTCTGAGCCCCAAGACATATTTCTCAATTCTTGTATCATGTTTTCATAGCTGTAGTCCAGACATGTTTGATTGCTTTTGTCCAGAATGATAGAGTTGAAAGCTGCAAGCTTCCTGTATGCAGGTTCAGATCCAGGAGATGTTAACATATTACACACCTAGAAGTAGAAACAGTGTTTATAAATTAGTAGCTTTTGGAGGTCGGAAATTATCCCACGGGAGCATACTACCGAGATAAAAGTATCCTATGTCCTAATCCAGTTCATGGTATGGTCTATCTGTAAATCCAGGTCTATAGTGTTACATCCAAATACATGTAAAAAGGTAACACTCATTTATAATATTACCCTGGATTAAAATAAATATTTTTTGTGACACTGCAACTACTATACTTAAGCCAGAATGTCCTAGGGTCAACACACTGAAGCTCGAGTAACAAACCATTACATTCCAATATATCAACCTGGAGATTTAAAAGAAAACAATGGAATAGATTCCTCACCGTATTGATAGTAAGATTCTTGTATTTAGTATCTGCGCTTATCCTATTATCCTCATTATATTGAACCAAGTCAGCAAAGTCATCAGCGATGGAGTTGTAGAAATTCTTTATATCATTTTCAGATGCACCTTCAAAAGGCTTACACACTCTGTAAAAAATTACAAAGTAAATTATTTAATTTTAGTATGAAAAATTCTTTAAAACCTGTGTAAAGTGTAAACAGCTATTACCTGAATTCCTTCTCAATAATGTTTGGTTGGCTCTGCATCATTGTTGTTATCTGGTTATGTGCTGTTTTAAGTTCAGTCACACATTCTTCTCCACGAGTTTTTTCACGCAATGCATCAACAACAACCTCGTAATATTCTGAAATTGTACTCCTTAATTAACAATACATAGAGATATAGGATAAAAAAAAGATTTAAATTTTTTAGAGGAAAGGAAAATGTAATCAACACTTAACTTCAACTTCTGATTTAACTCACCCATAAAATTAACTTTGGCCAACAATGGTCCACTAGAAGACACTGCAGCATGAACAAGATGTGGATATTTTAGTCTTAGCCAGGCTGCCAAAGAGCCAGGGTATGATCCACCGAAGGCTATCCAGCGAACATGTCTCTGTAGTTTATATTTATCATTCATAGCATTAATAAAGTTTGCCAAATCCGCCAGAGCTTGGTTCGATGACAAGTACTGTAAGTTCTTGACACTGATGTCTCTGTAAATGTAAAACACCAATTAACAATACAGAATTTTAAAATCTAAATAGCATGAAAAAGATACAACTGTTATGTCAATATGTTGACAATGCCACTTCTCTTATTTTATCATAGTGTAACTTTGTAAAAAGGACTAAATTATATAGTTACTATTTAGGAAGTTCAATTAAGTTAATCAATACTTGGTGTATTTGATTTACAACCAGCACTGTCAGTCTAATTATGGAAAGACTAAAATGATACAAAATAATAGTATGCTACTTTCACAAGATGCAGGTATTATTGCAAAATCTTACTCTGTTGGATGACTCTCCCCATAGTAGCGATGTTCTAGATTGATGCAAAGAGCGTTGAACTTCTTTGCATAGTCAATCCAAGCCCCTTTGACCATCCACCTTGCATCAGCGGGTCCTTCACCACCAATCATTAAAAACACAGGCCCTTGTTTGTTGAAGTCATAGAAACTGTCATTTACGAAATAGCGCTAAAACAGCATAATCATGATTACAACACATCCCTTTATCTGTGTCACTCGCCCACTCCGGGCGAGTACACAGATTGCCGCGTCTGTGTCCGTGTGAGCGAGACAGATACAGTTTAAAGAACAATGGCAGCCACCCATGCATTAATTTAGCTGAGATTAAATTCTTGCATCTTCAAATGAAAAATATCTGGTTTAACTCTGCGTCAACTTCTGAATTAGTTTGTTCAAGAATTTTTGTTTGTAACGCCGAGAATAATACAATTCCAGTCATGAACTTTTGTAGGTTATTATGGTTATTCCAATTCGAGGAAGTAAAAGAGCAATATTGCATTAGTATTTTCCTTACCCAGTTATTTCAGCACGCAATGTCTTCTAAAAGGAAAAGCGCAAGCGTCTGTGACATGAGTATCACTAACAAAACAACCTAGAACCTATCAACAGGTTGTCAAACGGAGTTATATTGTTTTAGATTTCGGATTTCTGTCAGTCATTAATTGAAAGTAATTCATATATTTTTACACTACAATATTTTTACCTCTCTGCAAGGAGCACTTCCATTTAGAAATAAACAGTATTGTTAATTCATTTACTCCTTTTAATTACAATAACTTTCACTTTTAATTTGTTGTTGTAATTAATTTAAAACAATACAATAATACTGTATTTACTGTCACATGGCAGACCTAATATAAAATGGCGACACTAATGGTCAATGAAGAATTAAATAACTTTTTATTTAAAATATTTTTTTTATCCAGCCTTTACTAGTTAATGTGATACTTTGAAAAAACGTAGAAAAATAATGGAACTGCCTTCATATAGAAGTCACTTTTAGACACTCAAATTAAATTCAGCTAAGATTTCACCATTGTTCTTTACATAAAAAACCTATGACAGTGATTAACTGCCCACTCTGGGTGGGGACACAGATGCGGTAATCTGTGTACTCAACCAGAGCGGGCGAGTGACACAGATGAAGGGCTAAAATGCTGGACTCGGGTCAAATGAGATTTCTATTATATTGATACGACACCAATTATTTCGTTAATTCTTTGGATAGTAAGAATAAATAATTATTTAGAGGGGAGGTTTTTGACTATTATGAACCATATGAGCCAAAAAATATAATGTGTAAAATTTGTCAAAATTGCGAATCGGCATCAGCCCATATGGAAAGTATAGTAGTAATCACCGGTGACCACCATGGCGTTCAATGTGTTAATCTCCGCATTAATGTGTGATGTGTGTGTGACCTCTAGACAGTACAGATAAGTTACATGGTTATAACTAGGCGTAATGATTTAACTAATAATAAAAAAATACTCTCAAGTGCTGCAATCATGTACCTCAATAATGATTATATTAGTAAGTTAGGTAGGTACCTGTTTCCAAGATCTTAAATCAGATGGACTTGAGTGATCCAATTTTTGCTTGAACCATTGTGCTGGAGGTAGCTGTTCACCGTTATATCCTCCTGGAGCTCCTAAATTGCCGCCTTTGCCTCTACCGAGCCGAAAATGTTTAGCACCATAGGCCGTATAACATAAAAATAGCAAACATGCTAATGTAAGGGACCGCATTTTCTCAATGCAAAGTAATTTGGTCAATGTGTAGCCTTAATGTTGTTTTACATTTGCACAAGAAAATATGAGCCAATGGCCGTAATCAGCCAGCCCGTAATCAGTGAGTTCACAACACCGACCGCGACCGGCAATATTGAATGTACTCTGTGCGGCTGTGCAGACCGGGACTACAGAACACTATTACTCCTGTACGGAACAAGCACAGACCTCGAGGGCGGCGCAGGGGGTGTAGAAACAAAATTACAATAGGTCAGTCAGTATGAGTATTACACAGTGCAGCTGAAGAGTGAAGATTGTGCAGAACTGAGAACAGTGAGAACTGAAGACAAGAGACAAAGGAAATGTACAGTGAGATGAAACTGACTGCTGACATTTGTATACTATAAAGCCGGTACCAGACACAGCTCCGGAGGTGCCGATTTCTTATACAGACCGCAGACGCCAGCACATCAAGCTAAACTACAATCTGTCAAATTTCTTTAACCCTTATTAAAACCGTGGGAGTATAGCTCTCACATACTTTTTAATTTTTTAACCAGGTCGTATTTCCGAACGAATTAAGTGCAAAATATTATGTGAGGTGCCTTTATGCATTGTCCCATGTTGGGAGCAATTTTATAAAATTAATGAGCAATAAAATAAACATACTGTTATTTATTTTACCTGGATTAAACTAGCCTATTTATGACAAATAAGAGAGATTTGTTCTAGTTTAGGAATTTTAGTTTACGTAAATTAGTGTTATTCTAACTGGGCAATGGTAGAATAGCTCCCACATAAATTTAAATAAAGAAAACCAAGAGTAAAAAAAAAAAAACAAGTTGTGAAAATATTATCATCGCTAGCCGGAACATTGACGTCCAAAAATAAAACGATCCCTCGTATCGTGGCGTGTCCGAATCACACACAGGACATGTATGTTCCGCGACTTTTCATAGTTTTCGAGTTATGATTTTTGAGAATTTTCGACGTGACCATATTAATTTAAAAAAAATATATTAAAAAAAGAAGGATACTTTGGCGAGATTTTTTTTTCAACTGAATCTTCATGAGTGGTACTTTTATGTCTAAAATAATCAGCTTCGTAACTGTGATGAAAGTTGTCAAAATATGTATTTATCTAAAGTGAAAAATTTACAAACACAAATATGTTGTTCCTACAACAAGGCTCAAAAAAATAGGTGCCGTCAAACAAGCCAACTTTGCCAATCAAGGTATCTTTGCCCTAAAAGCAATTTTTAAGCAAATCTGCTAATATAAGAAACAATTTTAGTTTTATGGCAGCATTTATTATTTGGGTGGAAAGTTGATTATATTTGTGGCAAAACTATCTAACGCATTCGTTCCAAAGTTCATTTAGTAACTTGTTAGAACTTGTCGAGTGCGGGGTATGTTTTTGCGGGCAAATTTCCTAAGGAAAGTGTTTGTGGATTTTACCTCATGGCGAAAACACAGGTAAGTGTATTTACTGTATGTTATAGAATATCAGTTGTTGAGTATTTTAAATATAGTTTCATTATTCAGGACTTTATAAATCAAAACTTTTAATGATGGGCAAAGTTACCCTAAACTATTCAGACCCTTCCATGCCAACATTGCCCGTTATCAAAAAGCACTCAGGGTTGTCACTTTTAGTTATTTTGTAACAGGTTGAATTAACGCAAAACCACAGAAACAAAACATCAAACACCTCAATTACATATTTCTTAACTAACGGCTTTAAAATAAAGTACTTAATTTCTTATGTTATAAAATATATTAGTACAGACGCCAGCACATCAAGCTACTACAATCTGTCAGATTTCTTTAATAGATTTTCAACTTTAGCGCTAACGCATAAGGTTCAAAGTTGATTGGGAAAATCTGACAGTTTCGGGTAGCTTGATGTGCTGGCGTCTGTACCTAGTGCAATTTTAATCACCATTTTCCTCTTAAGGGGTCATTGTACTCATCATTAACTCATCACAAAAAATCAGCTGTTCCCTACATTTTCACGAGTTATGCGAACATAAATGTAGGGAACAGCTGATTTATTTTTCACGATTTCAGGTTTGGCTCCATAGTAAATGTTGTACATAATGATGAGTGCAATGACCCCGTAAAAGAAAACAGTGATTAAAATTTCACCCAAGTTTCAAGTGAAGAAGAAAATAAAATTGTGAGAGTCTTGCAAGCTTCTAGTGATTTTGGATCCCCCCTAACTAAACTCGATCTAAAGTTATTGGTGCATGAATATTTAAGAAAAAAATCTCTAGAGTAAAAAAGTGAAAATAACATTTATTTAATCATTTTACTGGAATGTGACAACCCTTAAAATCTTAAACTGTTTGTTGGGCCTTGTATGGAAAAGGGCACTAACCGCTAGGTAACATTGCCCACTGTTTTTATCACGAAAATATTTAAACTACAAACAGTATTTTAAAACTTAGGTTAAGATTGCCTTAAATTGTAGTCGTGGTGCTTTCTACGTATTTATAAGAGCTTGATTTGCGTCAAAAATCGAAGTGGGCAATGTTGGCTAAAAGTCCGGATTATTTTGCCCACCATCACAATCGAACAAATCTTGGTTTAAATTTTAATTTTTTAAATATTTTACATAGCAAATGCGTGCATATGGTCATATAGTTGTAGTAAATGAAAAAATATACTTAAGTCCTATAGAAAAAACTTGTAATATATTCGATTTTCTTAAAAAAACGGGCAAAGTTGGCTTGTTTGACGGTGGCTCGTTTAGATGCCAATGTATACATTTTTATAATAAACTTCCTAGCCACATTCAAGAACTGAGCATTAATAAATTCAAATCTTTTATAAAGCTAAAACTATGCCAGAAAGCCTATTATACTGTAAAAGACTATACTGAGGACAAAAAAGACAAAAAAGTCTAGACAATGAATGTTGTTTATTTTTTATTTTGCTGATTTACACTTTTGTTTTTTTTTTTCTAAATATCGAATCGTTGAGCTCCTTAAGTTCTGAGTTGAGCTGCACGGTTACTGACGAATGCGTGCACTTACAGCACAGGTCCACTCAATCTTTGTGGTTCTTTCCTCAAAATACCACTTCAGACACAAATCTACATGGTCCTCAAAGATCAAAGATTATATCCGGTTTTTATATACACATTGACATTGATGAATTTTATATAAACAATGACATGGATATTTACTTTGTAAAGTATCTTATTTTTTATTATTATTACTGTGAGTGTGAAGACTATGTGGGTTATTTCTTTTTTTCTGTTTTCCTTCTTAGTTAGTTTTAATCATGATCTGGCAGTTTGAGTAATTTATGCGGCCGACCCAAATGTCCTTTCATTGGTATTGTTCGTCGAATCGTAAGGCTCCTCAAGTTCTGAGTTGAGCTGCACGATTTTTGACAAATGCGTGCACTGACTGGACAGGTCCGCTCAATCTGTGTGGTTAATAGAGCTACTTTGGCTAAAATCGGCTTTCAAAGACAACGACATGGAAAATCAAATGATATAATTAATATTTATTTATTATATTATATTATACCGTGAAGAATGGCTTGGATAGAAGTCCTTGGGATGTTCAGAGCACGAGCCGTACTTCTCGTACTCGTAGACGGATTTCGCTGAACTTCTTCCAGCACTATTTCTCTGCGATCTGGGTCAGCTCTAGGGATTCCTTCAAGACTGCCGCGCCAACCAGGAATGCGGCCTGCCATTAAAGTGTTGTGCGTGTTAATAAAAACACGATGGTTGGGATATCGCTCAGGTTGCGGCCAACCACGACGTTAAAGTTGTTCGCGATACAGTCGCGCTGCTTCATGGCTATTTCCCCGTGCGACTCCATAAAAATAATACATTTCTGCATATTCACTTCAAGTGTAACTCATCTATTACACTTCCAACCAAAAAAAAAACGACGGTTTGCACTCCGGGAGTGCCGGCAGAAGTGAAAACTTAAATATTAACGTTGTGCATTTTTTATATTTTGGAATGGTTAGGGAATCATTTTGCACGAATTGCTTTAATTATCAGTATAAAAGTACTATCATTTATGTCGTAGAATACAATATTTATTTATTGCGCTATCTTGCACAAACATGACAATTTATATTACATTAAAAAGTTTATCTCTCAGAAAAATCAACTTCCATCCATAATTTCGACGACTTTTTCACCATCATTATTACCAGAACCATTATTTTATTAATTTTTTAATTTTTTCACGTCCACCGGAGGTGTGCCATATGTTCCACCAGTTATCTGTAGTTCCCAAATTGCAGATTTATTGTCGAGAGATGTACCTTCAAGTCTATCAATACATTCTAACTACAATTCTAATTAATTAATTCATTTAAGTTAAGTTTGTTTCTGTAACATGAACACACACGAACATTCGCGCAAGCACCCTGCCCCACCTAAACTAAACAACAGGCGCAGGCATACATTTTCGCCGCGCCGTAGAAAGAGAGGGGGATACTTCCTCGCCTACGCCGCGCCGCCGGCTGTGTACTCACCATCAGTCTTACGAATTTTCGATCAGGGTCACGTGTCCTGACGCGAGTTTTACATTTTTTACCCGTTACAAAAAAAGTGTACAACGCCGCTAAAGAAGTTTTCACTTCAAAAAGTCTTCCTGCAAGATATTGTTACATACTAATATCAAGCTACCCTGCAAATGTTAAAAACGAAAGAAAATTTGAATGCAAATCAAAATCAAAATCAAAAGTCATTTATTCAAACTAGGCTGAGAATCAGCACTTTTAGAAAGTCAAAATTACAAAAGATAGTCCCCCAATACGCCCGCCCTTCACCACTTCCTAGTGCTTTCGCTGGGAAGAAGAAGTGGCGCAACAAACTCCCAAGCAGCACAGTTGTCTGTTCAGTTAGAAAATACTTAATTGAATACAATATAAGGTATGAAAAGTAATTAACATTACAAGACACAGGACACTAAATTAAATTATTTGCCATATGTCAGCTAGCTACGCCAATATACCAACAAATACAATAAAAAATACGTGTGGCACTCGGGGAGTGCCGCGGTAAAGCTATTGCATAGCTTATGCACTTATAATATTTATGCAATATTTTTGAGCGTGATGAGCGATAAGAAAACAATTTTTTTTCTTTTATTGAATAAATGACGCGATGCTCGATCCGTGCGAGCTTCGTACAGTCTACACGCATACGTCTAGTCGCACGCACACAATCATCGTGCCGAAGTCTGCCGAACTGAAACGACGTTAGACGATGCACGGCTTTCAACACCGCACCGCTGTGCCGGTCGGAGTGGGGGGTGTTAGGTTTTTTCGTTACGGAATTTCTTGATTCGGTCGCCGCCCTCAAAGCCCGAGATAAAAGCTATGCAATAGCTTAAAAACTATACATACTCAAGCAAAAAAATAATAAATCAAAATTATATAAAAGCCTCCAGGTGTAAAGGGCGTGACCGCTTACATATTTATGCAATGCTGGGTTCTGTTTACATAGCTGTCACTTGAAGTCACAAATGATAAACTAGGACCATCGAAGGAAACAAAATAAACAAGTTATTACTAATGACAACAATAATAAAACCATGGTCAGCAAGACGACCAGTCACCACAAACAGCACCCGTTCACGAGCATAACGCAAAGATCAGCCATTACCCCCCTCGCCATATTTGAGGGAAGGAGGCAACCCGACCCCCGGTGCTACCGCAAGCAGTGACATTTAAGGGAGCATGACGAACTTGGTGCCAGTGGCTCAGGTAAGAATAATTTGATCAATCGTCGAGGTCACTAGCTAACCACATATTGCACATATAATCAACTCATTAGGAAACATTTAAATGAGTTGATTAAGTCAATAATAAAATAAAATAAAACTGATGTGACTTATACAGTCAAATAAAAACAATTGTGTAATGAGCTCACCTATCAGTATGTTAATTCTGGAGAAAGAACATAAACATTGTCTTGAGTTAATCAGGGCGACCAACTATTCTTATCGTTTAAGTAGTCGTTGATGGAATAGTAGGTATGCTTTTGAACAAAGGTTGGATTTTACTTGAGCTTTAAACGCATTAAAAGGCAAATCTAGCAAAGAAGAGGGTAGCTTGATATAAAAGGCTATACCAAGCCCAACAAATGAGTTCAAAAATTTAAAAAAAAATCAAAATTTGCATTTTTTTTTTTTGAGCTTGATATAAAAGGCTATACCAAGCCCAATAAATGAGTTATGAACCTTATGAAGCCGGTGAAATAGAGCACGTAGTTTGCGCTTATTTCTGGTATTAACATTGTGAGCATCACTGTTTTTAGTATACAAGTGTATATTTTGCTTAGATAAGATGTTGGCAAAGATGAATTGTGATTCAACCGATATCTTTAAAAAAATCTCTTAGAGAAATAGACTCTTAGCGGACTTGTCTTAGTGTAAAGATATACAACCTATTGTGTCGATGGTTAGTTGCTTAGCAATGTTTTTGTTTATCAGTCTTATCAACTTTTACCTGAAAATATATTATTCCTTCTACACAATAAAACGAAGTTTTATTATAAAGTTTAATTCTGCATCTAAGGCAACTTAACAGTTATAAGTTTTATGAACAAAATAAAGCTTCACATGGCAGCAGAGCGAAAAATGTAAGTTATTGGAATAAAAACGAAAAGGAAAAAATTCGCCAACCTTTAGGAAAGGAAAACTACGATACGTGGTGTATACATGCAAAAGCATACTTAGTAAAAAATAAACTATGAGCATGTGTAAAAGAATATCCAAAGGTAGATGCGTCACAAAACGATCTTGACTATGACGAAATGGCGAAAACGGAGCTAATGTTGTTGATAGCGCCTTCAGAACTGAAACAGGTAAAAAACTGTAACCAGAGATGTGTGAATGACTCTTGAATCCATCTATGCTAGTAAGTGTCCAGCCAGAAAGGCTACCCTACTAAAGCAACTTATATTAGCAAAACTAGAAGAAGGTTCATATGGATATTGATATCAACAGTGATCTATTGTCAATAATGATGCTCTATAGCCTTTCTTTGGAATACGAAAATTTCAGGACTGCAATTGAATCTCAAGACTCGCTTCCAGACCCTGAACAGCTAAAGATTAAAATTATAGAAAAGAGTGATGCACGTCGTCGTGACATCCCTAGTACTAGCGTAAGGAATGACGCTGAAGAAAGTTTCTACATCTTTTGCAAGATTTGTAAAAAGAAAGGCCATGACACGTTCAAATGCTGGTCTAAAAATAAGAATACAGGCAAGAAAAATAATAAGAAGCCTAAGAACAGCTATATCAAAAAGGACGAGAAAGAAACAAACCTCTTCAGTAGCTACTTCATAAATGACAAAGCCAAAAATGCTGGATACATGAGTCAGATTTTTTAAATAGATTTTCAACTTTATCGCTAAAGCATAAGGTTCAAAGTTAATTGGGAAAATCTGAAAGTTTCGGGTAGCTTGATGTGCTGGCGTCTGTGCATACATCACATATGACATTTTCGGATAAGCCTTTTATTGAGATGAAGAAAATTTCAAAAACCCTTAAACTCGCTTCAAAGGACAAAACTGGAGAGATAAAAGGGTCAGGGCCCGCAGAAATAGAAATTGAAGAAGGAAAAATTGGAATATCTGATGCACTTTATGTAGCAAGCCTGTGTGCTAATCTTCTATCTGTTGGGAAAATGACTGATAGGATTCACTATTCTATTCACTAAGAAGAAGGCAATAATAATTATTAATGATCACAAGCGAGAAGTACAAATGCAATCAGTGAGAGAAGACGATGGTCTATATTATCACCAAACCAAAAATAATAATGTTGACAGACATATAGCCAATGCTACAGAATGTAGTAATGGTAGTAATGATGTAGCAAAAGAAGTGAAGTCAGATGCTATTAAACATTGGCACTGTAAAATGGGACACATGAGCGAAAGGGACTTGAAGCTTGCCTTAAAGAATGAAAGCCTGATTGGATTAGACTACAACCGTAATAGTTCTTTAGGTGTATGCGAAATATGCATAGAAGGGAAATTGAGCAGAGTGCCTAGCAAGAGTGACAAAAATAATTCACGTACGAGTCAGCGTCTTGAGATCATACATAGTGACGTCTGTGGACCACTTAAGCAACCTTCACTGAATGGCAACAGGTATTTTGTAAGTTTCATAGATGACTACAGTAGATACTGCCGAGTATACTTTATTAAAAATAACAACAAAGTATTTTAGGGTTGTTGAGGTATGCATGCGTGCGGAGATAAATAAGAATTTGTACACCGACACAGTAAAGTTTATAGTTTATTAGAAAGAGATAATCACTTAGCACAGTAGGTACACAGTTTAGAGTCCACAGCACAGTAAGAATGAAGAGAAGCACTAGATAGATAGATGGAGTAGACAGATAGGAAGCAAAGCGAAATGTTAAAATAATTAGCGAAAGTGCGGTAGAGGATCGAGTGACACAGTGGTCTCACGAAAGGCGATAGGCTGACTAGAGGGCCGCCGGTTTGCCTGATGCGCGGGCGCGGCTTCGGAATGCAAGCCCCCCACCTCGCGCGCTAAACATTGGCACGGTAATATTATAATACAGTACTCCAATACTCCAACTTCATACAAACGGACGAAACGCGAGCTATACCTACGCGCCTCGATCTCGGCGTGCGCTCGGCGCGCAGACAGTCACGGCTGTACCGCAGTGTCGAACGGACGGTGTGTTGTTTTTTTAACAATAACCGCACGATTTTTTCTCTAATAGATAAGTATGGATATGGATAAGTATTTCCTTTTATCCCACGAAAAAAAAAAAGGTGTTTGGATTAATAAATAAAGCGAATAGAGTAACGGAAAGTTATTGAGACGAGTGAAATAGGTAGTTATATGCGGTTCTGAATGAATCATGATATGGTAGGTACCTACCTACTTACGCTTGTGTTAAAACTTCGGTGCATGTGTGTTTTGTTAGTTTGCATAATTCAAAGTAAATACGTGGGTGGTATTTTATTATTAATAATATTTGTTTATTATCTGTGTGTATGAATAATACTAGAAAAAAAATGAAATCAAAAAACAACACTCATTTTTATTGAACACTTCCTATTCAATATACAAAGTATTTCATTTATTTATATAAAAAGGATATTTACAATCACAAAACTAAATTGAAACAGAAAGTAGGCAAATGTAATTAAAATGCTGGAGACGGGCAGCCCTAACGCATGTTTACGTACCGCGCGGCTGTAGGCATTTATTTCTATCATGCGGCCGAGTTACACTACTGTATTATAATGTTACCGTGACATTGGAGTGATCAGGTGACCGACCTGTTTGGTCACTACTCACCACTAACACACATACAGTCCGCGCGCGAGCTCCGAGGAATCGGTGGCTGAGGAAGCGGGCGGGTGTGCGCCGCACAGTGGGCTGAAATTCAACTTTCATAGACATTTTCATTTAATTTTTTGAATGGCTGTTTTTTTGCATGGATGTGCTTCGGAAGACTAAGTATATGCTTATAAATATAAAATTTACGGAAAAAGATTGCAAACGGCTCACAAAGAATTTTTTTTTGAAAATGTTGTATGGAGTTGACATTAAAATCGACGATAACTCAGCTATCGCACGATTGCGCCTTATTTCCTCGTAGGTGTTTTTACTACCATTTATTTAGGATTTTTTGGTATACTACTTAACCCGGGCACTGGTGCGATTTATTTTTTAAAAATCCTTAAATATTTTTATTTTTTTATTTTTATTTTTATACTATGTTTCGATCTTAGGTAAAGGTTAACGTAATATGAAGTACCTAAGTCACGTCTAGATCAATGACAGATAAATTGGGGACTAAAGTCTTGGTAGTTTTTTTTTATAATGGTTCATTGAATAATTTACTGTTCAATCTCTGTGATAGTAGGCCTGTGTCCCTTAATAATAAATTAGTTAGTATTGATAGCATTACGAGGACGACATGATCACGTTTGTATTTGTATACTAACATCTTATTTAAAATAAAGATTTAAATAAAGGCTGCTGACGAATAGAAAGACTCTAACCATAGAAATGCTAACAAAAACTATAAACTGTTTGAATATATCATTAAATAAAAGTATATCTTGAATATAAGATTTTATTATATTAAAATGCAAACAAAATATAAACAATTTGAATATATGTAACAATAAAATTATATCTTGAATATAACATTTAATGATCAATAAAAAAGTTAAAAAAAAAGATCTAATGGAAATACTTATTATTATATATTATTATAAATTAAAAGATAATGAAAAAGAATTATATAAACTAAAATTATTTTAAAAAGAATTAAATAATGGATAAAGCACTTAATTATCTTACTCCGAGTTATAAGAAAGTGAAGCAGTAGTAAAGGCAGAAGAAAAAAGAATAAAGAACGAAATAGAATTTCTAAGACCATCTGTTTGCGAAAGCAATACAATTGACCACAAGCTTATGTTAACTATGGTTGATGGTAAAATATGCACATATCTTTCAGATGCGAAATCTTCAGCAACATGCTATCTTTGTTTAACAAAGCCATCTGAGATGAATAAGTTGACAGAAGTGAAAGTCAAGCCAATATCAGAGAATATGATGGAACTTGGACTTTCTCCACTTCATGCGCGCATAAATATGATGCAGTGCCTCTTGCATATTGCATACAGATTAGATTTCAAGAAGAGCGCTGCTAGAGATGCTGACCAAGAATTGATGAAGCAACGACAGAAGATGATTCAAAACCGGTTTAAAGAGGATCTAAATCTGCTTATTGATGTGGTTAAACAAGGACACGGAACAACCAACGACGGAAACATAGCCAGAAGGTTTTTTGAATTCCCCGATAAAACTGCTGAAATAACGGGGCTGGATATAGAACTTATCCGCAGGTTTGTTGTAATTTTACAGACCATAACATCAGGTGAACATATAAAGGTAGAAAAGTTCAAGGAGTATACATGGCAAACTGCTGAGAGGTTCGTGTCAATATATGGTTGGTATAATATGCCTGTTACTGTGCACAAGATATTAATACATGGAGCAGAGATTATAGCTCATAACGCAATCATACCTATTGGGAGTCTTTCTGAGGAGGCATCGGAAGCTCGCAATAAAGATTTCAGAAGACTAAGAGAGCACCATTCCCGCAAAAAGAGCAGAGTATGTTCGAACGAGGACATTTTCAATTTCCTTCTCCTTTATTCAGATCCACTTATTTCAGCGACAAGGCACACTATGGATGCAAAAAAGAAAAAAGCCTTGTTTGAAGAAGTATGGGATTTATTAAATATTCAAGAACCAGACAATCAAATAGAGTTCTGCGATATCACTAATTTGGATCCTGAATCGTCAGATTCTGATTCTATCAGTAGTGATGATGACTCGGAGTAGATAATTAAGTGCTTTATCCATTATTTAATTCTTTTTAAAATAATTTTAGTTTATATAATTCTTTTTCATTATCTTTTAATTTATAATAATATATAATAATAAGTATTTCCATTAGATCTTTTTTTTTAACTTTTTTATTGATCATTAAATGTTATATTCAAGATATAATTTTATTGTTACATATATTCAAATTGTTTATATTTTGTTTGCGTTTTAATATAATAAAATCTTATATTCAAGATATACTTTTATTTAATGATATATTCAAACAGCTTATAGTTTTTGTTAGCATTTCTATGGTTAGAGTCTTTCTATTCGTCAGCAGCCTTTATTTAAATCTTTATTTTAAATAAGATGTTAGTATACAAATACAAACGTGATCATGTCGTCCTCGTAATGCTATCAATACTAACTAATTTATTATTAAGGGGCACAGGCCTACTATCACAGAGATTGAACAGTAAATTATTCAATGAACCATTATAAAAAAACTACCAAGACTTTAGTCCCCAATTTATCTGTCATTGATCTAGACGTGACTTAGGTACTTCATATTACGTTAACCTTTACCTAAGATCGAAACATAGTATAAAAATAAAAATAAAAAAATAAAAATATTTAAGGATTTTTAAAAAATAAATCGCACCAGTGCCCGGGTTAAGTAGTATGCCAAAAAATCCTAAATAAATGGTAGTAAAAACACCTACGAGGAAATAAGGCGCAATCGTGCGATAGCTGAGTTATCGTCGATTTTAATGTCAACTCCATACAACATTTTCAAAAAAAAATTCTTTGTGAGCCGTTTGCAATCTTTTTCCGTAAATTTTATATTTATAAGCATATACTTAGTCTTCCGAAGCACATCCATGCAAAAAAACAGCCATTCAAAAAATTAAATGAAAATGTCTATGAAAGTTCATTTTCGGCCCACTGTGCGCCGCGCCCGACCGTCGCTCCATCCCCCGCACTCTCCCAGTACCAGTGTCGACCTTGACGCGAGAACACGCTTATCGAGTCATTTTTAATTTTGCGATGGTAGGTATTAGTGTTATTTTCTACTATAAATAGTACTACACTTATAATTATGTTGTTTTGTGTCACGATGCAATGCGATTACCGCCTTATATGTGCGACTTGAACCCAATAGAGCTCGCATGGGCAAAAGTTAAAAGGCTCGTGAGGGAACACAACATTACTTCAGATTTTTCTCTGACAAGACTGAAGGAGATCACCGAAAAAGCTATCACGCATGTCACAAAAGAAGATTGGTGTGGATATGATAAACATCTTTTAGCATTAGAGGAACATTACTGTCAAAGGGATGGCTTAATGGAGAATGTTGTCGTCTCATTTATTATTGAAGTGCGTGAGGAGTTTATTTTCATCATTTTTTTTTTATTTCAAGTACATAATACCCTCATAAAATGATTTCATGAAGTACACTCGCGCGGAGGCTCAAGATGTATTAGTATCGACAGTGCAATATCGACTAAATCACAACTCTAGCTCATTACGTCAACATTCCTTCTCATTCCTCGGAGCTCGCGCGCGGACTGTAGTTTGTACGTCCGCATATACAATTTTTTATTAAAATATTAATCCACGCCACAGTATTACAAAAATTCATAGACTACTAGGTAGAAGCAGAGAACTTCACAGGAAACAAAATTACCATAACAATACCAATTAATAAAATTATACCAATTAATGGCCTACAGACCGATAACGGTACGGAATACCGAAATTTGAAGTTTGGCTCATTTCTGAAGCAAAATGGTATAGCAAGAAGATTGACAGCACCATACAGTCCACATCAAATTGGAATCGCTGAAAGGAAAAATAGAACCGTTATAGAAAAAGCAAGATGCATGGTCTTGGAATCAAAAGCGCCTATGTGTTTATGGGCAGAAACGGTTTATACTGATTACTTGGCAAATTACTTGTCAAACCGAAGCGTTAACCAGTAACCAGACAAAACCAAACACCATTCGAAAGATCGGTAGGTAGAAAACCCTGCGTTAATCATCTAGGTATATTTATTTGGTGCTAAAACATTTATCTTTAGGGTGCGTCCACATCTAGCGAATGCGCAGCTGGCGAGCCGTTCACAAGCCGCCCGCGAGCTGCGCGCGTGGATTTTATGTTCGCGCACTGCTCTTGCGCCGTTCACGCGCCGTGCGCGAGCGGCGCAAGTGTCGCGCGTGTGCTATCACTCCTCCCCGCGCTGAAATTAATAAAAGGAACTTTTTTAATCAATAAATTAATAATTGGTTGTATTGCCTTAAACCAAAGGTCTTATTATAAGAAGATACTTGAAAAGTTTGGAAGGACTAACTGCAAAGTCGCTGCAACGCCGGCAGTAGATGATGAATCGAATTCGCCATTTCCGTATCGTCAAGCTGTGGGAGCCCTAGCATGCCTCATGGTCGCTACAAGGCCAGATATAAGCTACGCTGTGAGTGTTGCGTCAAGGCATCTAGGAAGTCCTACTAAGTTTGATGTGATGGGAGTCAAGCGAATTTTTAGATACCTTAAGGGTACTATATACAAAGGACTTGTCTTCGCGAAAAGCCGGGAGAAGAGGCTGATATGTTTCAGTGACGGTGATTTTGGTGGTGAAACAACGACTGGCCATTCAACGTCAGAGATGATTTTCATATTCTCCTGTCCCATCATGTGGAAAAGCCAAAAACAAGCAAGAGTAGCAATCTACGAGTGGCTACGAGATAATGGCTACGAGTTCAATCTCCTCAACGGAGGCTGAACTCGTAGCCATGACAGAAACTGCGAGAGAAGCCTTATGGCTAAAAGAACTGCTGGAGGAATTAACGGACTTGATTAATAGACCTGATTGAAAAACCGACAATTTATGTTGACAATGAGTCTGCTATAAGGTTGTCTGAGAACCCACCTTATGAGTTCCATAGGAGAACAAAACATATCATGATAAAACATTTCTTCATTCGAGAATGTATTCAGAATGGAGACTTCGCTGTCAAACAAGTCGCTACAGAATTGCAATGGGCGGACATGTTTACGAAGCCATTGTTTGGACCAAGACTGAACATGCTAAGCAGTAGAATTGGACTTCAAGATTTGTCCAAGCTCTAAGTATCGTGTATCTGAAGATATACAACCTTCATATTGTGTCGATGGTTACTTGCTTAGCAATGTTTTTGTTTTATCCGTCTTGTCAACTTTTACCTGAAAATATATTCCTTCTACACAATAAAACAATGTTTTATTATAAAGTTTAAAGGCTCGCGCAGATTAAGGCTAACAAAAATCCTCCTGAATCAGTTTCATACATTTTGTATGAGCTATCGCACACCTCAAGCGGGCCGCAGCGTAGAACATTCTAGAAGCTTCCTTTAAAAATACATTCGACGCGCGCCCCTTTTTTTGTCAAGAGTCGTGAGACGTCCGTCAACTGGGCTGCGCACCGAAAGTGAATGAAATTGTACGAGTCTTTATCTTCACCCTAAACCCTATTGTTTTATGTATACATAATTATAGTTAGAGTAATTTACTTGTAATCAAATTAAATTTTGTATTCTTTGATTTTTCCATGAGTATTTTTTAGTCGAATGTAGCTATAGCAGTTTTTCAGTAGTAATCGTTTTTGTTGAGAGGGTCTCGCGCGGTCGTAAAAAAGTAAGTGACATTTCATGCGCGGACAGTTGGGGCGAGAATGGCCGCGCGGCTTGGACGTTTGAGTGGTTAAAATGCCCAAGTTGGTTCGAGAATAGGCTTTTTATGAATTGTGTATCATCCTTTGTTTTATCTATAAGTTTAAAAAAAAATGCGGTCTTTTTTAGTCTATGGCACGATCCCCTCATTTTAGTAAGTTGGCAAGATTGTCAAGTAGTCAGGCTTCAGCCAACATTCCAATTTCCATCACTTGCGAATGCGATCGATCGCGGGCAAGGTGTAGTTGTATCTGGTAGCAAGCGCTCGGTGGGTTCGAAAATGGCTCTATTCAGATATTCATCTCTATTGCCAGAAGTGCAGGTAAATATACTGATATAATCTTCTATATAATTAAAAGTTTTATCTAATAATGTTGCATGATATATATTTTGTAAACTTTTTATAACCTTCTTGCCCACATTTTGGGTTCGAAGTTATGTAATGTGAATGAAAACTATTTTGGGAATAACTGCAGGTATGGTTGCATCCTGGTAGTCTGTATATTCCGATATCTTATAGTACCTACAAATTGCCGCAGTTAATAAATATAATTATTCGTCATTTACGACACGACCGGTATACTGTCAGTAGAAAAGGACACGCAGATTTCCAGCGGGAAATCCCGGGCATATTTTTTTTTTATTATCCTGTTGCTGTGCCCTAACAGGGTCCATAATTTTAGCATTTTTTTTTTACATCTTTTATACATTATAGAACGCATTAAATGAATATGAATAAAACAAGATTACTTCTTGCCCGCGTCTTCGCCCGCGTGGAGGCCACAGAGTACAATAATATTAGGGCGTGGAGGTCGGAAATCACCCCATGGGATCGTACTACCGGGTTAAAATGTAGGTATCGTATAACCCAACCCAGGTCATGGTCAATCCGTGTGCCCATCCAAATTCGTTCAAGCTGTCAAGGCGTGAAAAGGTACCAGGCAGACAGAATTTCGTATTTTAAATATTAGTATACCACCTACATAGATTTATTATACATTGTCTTAACATTTTACTACTTAAATTGACTACAAGATAACCAGGAGCCTCATATTCTATTCTATGTATGTTCCCCATATTATTTCCCGCATTTCTACACTGAATTGAACAAAAAAAGAATCATTCAATTCAGTCTAGTCTCATAATAATTTTGGGAAGATCTGATGAAGAACTTCAGAGATAGAGTACAAAAGTCTTCAATGTTTACAAACACTTCCATACAAACTTTGACCCCTTATTAGAGGAATTTCTCCTTAAGGGAGGAATTTCCATAAAATCCTTTTCTAAGCGGGCACCTACATCACGTAAAGAACTTATTTGCTATATTTCAAAATTTTTAGGTTTAATGGTTATATAGTATATAATAGGTATAGTAGTAGATTAGTCAGACAGTGAGTGAGTGATATTTTGTTTTTATCTAAATAGATTCACTGGATGTTCAATTGCAATTGAGATGATTAAAATTATAAGGTTGAATAATTTTTCATGGGTAAATTCGCACATCAAAGGTTTGCATGACACATGCTGAAATGACTGCACAAATATATAAATATTATACCTAAATTTCAACACAGAGCATTATGACTTACATTCTATTCAATGTTGGTACAGTATGCACCATAGTGAGGTCTTATCATCTTCCATGTTCATGACTCAATAGTTAATTTATTGATATTTAAATTATAACTATATTTCTTTGATATTCCCTTGCTTGTGAACCAAATGATAATTATTTGTTAATCCATACACTTCTTTTTTGTTGTATCGATGATTCCAAATTATATCAGTTTTGACCAGAGTTCAGGTATGTTGACAGGGCTAGCATACCAGGTGTTATTGCAAAGAGAGTGCAACAAGAGGAGAGGTGTCAATCATACACTTACCAGGATATCATTACTTATATTTATTATGTCTAAACAATGTTTTTTTCAATCAACTACCTGGGTTAATTTAATTTGGCACCAAAATAATTTATCCTCATCTATTAAGTTTTAATAAAATATTCAGACAACATGGTACAAGAAATAAACAGATTCTTTAAACATATAATATTCCTGATTTGATTGTGACCTACCCTTGCCCTGTGAACTCCTAATAACTTCATTAAAACCAAATTATTTATGGAAAATTATCACCTGCTACTGTGTCTATGGTTACATAATTTGTTCTTGTTCTAAGTAAGTGTCCATTTATAATTATATTGTAGCTGATTCTGTTGCACACTGATATCTTAATCTTATCAATGAGACAATAGAATAATATGACAGTTTTCAGCAAGTACTGGATTTAGCATCTTAACTGTAATGATTGATCCGTTATGGAAATATGTAGTGTAGTCATGTGAGATTTGCACAAAGTATGTGGCAATGGCCTTGGTCAATGTATGTCAGTGTCACGCACGGTGGCGCTTGTTGGCGTGATAACCGATGTCACTCGCTGTGCAGCGCGCGTTTCTGCGCCTCCTCAGTCACGTGGAGATACTAGCATGATAATAATTATTACTTCATACGCAAATTTTAGCGTAACTGTGTTATCACGAGCCGCTCATTGAGCGAGCACACGCGCCACACGTCAAACTCGTACGAGATAGCACTATTCGTACCGTCTCATGATATAATCGGGAATAACACTTGACTTTACAATGTCAGGTGACATACTATTGTTCTCCACGAATCTGATTTACATAACTATGTAGTGTAAGTTCGTTCTGGCAACTATTCGAATGTGTTACCTACCACACATTATCGGCCCAGAACATAAGCTTGTATTTATCGATGTCGATGGCGTCGTGACGCGATATCGTTATCAGTAAACTATGTAACAGAAATCCTCGCAATGACATTCACGATACGTGTCCTCTGCTATGCCCCAACTCTAAAGATAACCATGCAGGTCAACCTGCGCTCGCAGCGGGCACACGCCCAAATGTTCACGATTATTATAGGCACATGTTAGATATAACGTTCACATATCTTCTACAATTCAACATTATAAAGACTAGAATTGGTTTATTTTGGAAAACTAACGAAAACAAATCATGGAGTAAATAACGCGGATCTAAAAAAAAACCAGCGAAGAACGTTGGTTACGATGACGCACATGTTCAAGGTTGCTTTGAGCTATGGCTTCTAGTGGTATAACAAAAACTAACCACGACTGCCTAGTTTGAAATAATGATTTACAAACTCAATACCAATACATCTCAAACCGATATATAGAAAAAACTCTTAATTTACGAAATCGCATACCTAGGTAGCTAGGTTCATGCGTCAGTTGTAAGTTTATGTGATAAATTACAACTTGGTTTCATTGTATTTAAGTCTAGGTGATAATATAGAGATAGATAAGGAATTTTGATAACGCGTGAGTCTCTAGAAAACGTAAATCATTTTATTTTTAGGGAAATTATAGTTTTGTAGGTATACGTGTACGTGTAGGCATGCAAATGTGTGGAAAGTTTGAGTATGAATGTCGATTGCTATAAGGGTAGGGGAAGATCAAAGAAACGATGGATGGCCTGTGTGAATGACGATATGATTAGAAAGGGGGTGACTACCGAGATGACTAATAGCCTCCTGAATCCGCCATATTTATACCTCAAGATGTCGGAAAGACCGGTTGTAACGGACAAAATGGGCCCTAAATACTGAGATTATACAACATTAATTAATATTTGAATTCTCATTAGTTGACTAAATCAGGTGTAGCAGCACCGATTTTTAAACGAAAAACTAATATTGTGTTATAAAGTACGTCCAGTTATTATAAATGTATAGCAGGACTTTATGAAATACGATAATTTGTCCGTTATAATGACCATGACCTCAGGGACTCAGGGATAGAGAAGTATGGACGAAAAAGACAGGTTGCGCCGACCCCAAAAAAAATTGGCCTAAGGGCAGGAGAGATTGAGATATGTAGACATGTAAATGGAGGGCAATAAATCCTCATCAAATAATCTCATCAACATTTCAATTACTACCTATCTCTGTACGTCTCTTTTGATTACAAATATCCACTGCTATCATATCAATCTTATCTAATAGGACGTCAGTATGAAGTACAAAGTTATTATTTATACTGATCTTTGGCCTGTATCAAAGAAAATAATGTTCATTTGCAATTGCAAGACTCTGAAACCTGGTGACAAGTGTGTTAACTTGCTCTGAGTAAAATTCTAACATCTGCTGTTCATCGCAAATGTATAGTAAAATCAGTAGCTACCTATTCCACATTAGCGTCTATTTTACAATAGAGATAGGAATTCGTGCATAATGAATGAATGATTAAAATATTTCAATGCATGCCAAGCAAATAGCCACTAATGGCTCATTGTCTGAATGGCGCTTATTGGTTATTAAATGTTAATAGCGTCTACAATGCAATATGGTTCTTAATGAGTAAATGTATTGCACTAATAGTAGATCATAATGTGTACGGTACTTAAAATATTTTTTTATAAGTATTTGAAATAAGTAAAGACATAATTATGATAATCACTTATTTACCTAGCGTCCATGCCTATAACGCGGAAGCTTAGTTTATATTGCGATAACTAATGATTTTAATTAGGTAACTTATACTTAATATTAACGACAACTGTTTGACCTTATGTGGTGGATCGACGATCAACACGGTGGGATTTTTAATAAATCCGCTCAGTTTTAGTAGTTCAACCGTAAGCCTATTTATTAATCCTGAACCTCAACTAGTGCGCACTACTACTCATTAGCTGTACATAACCAGTATAAGCTGACTTCTGATTGTAAGAAAAACCTATACAATGTGAGGTCAGCTAAAACTGGAAATTTATAGCTTGATGTGTAACCGTGTGTACCTAGTTTGGGGATTACCTAGTCATATAATATATTATTACATGAAAAGGAATAAAGTAATTTTCTTTCTGCCGTCTTTTATTCACCATTAAGGTTAAATTTGTTTTACCGCCGAATTTCCACTCGAAGATTCTATGTCGTCATTTACTACCTACTTGAAGAAGCCTGAATAATTAAACAATATTTGTTTCGTTTCTTTTTTTATGTAAAACTCATCGCGTAGGTAGGTTTCGACGCTTTTAGAATTTTGATGGCTAAAACCTGATTTTATAAACGAGCTCAGGCTTGCGGAACGGAACAGCTTCCGTAATACCTAGGTACCTACATTATCTCAGGTTTTTGACGGAAAATTTCAGGCAGGTAGAAACAATTTTGTACTCTATTTAATTAACTAATACTGATAGTTAAATAAATGTACTTAGCACTAAAGGGGTGATGCCATGCCCTATCTCCCCAAGTTCCAAGTTCCACAAAGCTTTTATTATTAACTAAACATGTGTGTGTACGACTCTGTCTTGACCGATATTGTAAATGGTACAGTCGCCGAATTGACGAATGTTATTTGAGAGAACCGATGGGGTAAAAAGCGTATTCTTTTCATTGCAATTTACTCTGAATTAATTAAATATTATAAACATTATGCAATACTGATAAGTGATAGATAACAAACGACGTTGTTTTGTACTTAATTACCAAATAGGCGCTCTTCAATAGAGGCGTCAATGAGTGCGAATGAGAGGGAGATTATCAAAACTGGTTTTTGCTGAATATTAAGCTGTCATTAGATTGCCAAAGGTGGTTTTGTTTCAATCTGTACTGCAAATTTAGATTAGTATAATATACTTTATGTATGTATTTATTGTATTATGTAAATGGTACACCACATACCACCTACAGTATTTGTCTCTCCTTCCCCGTTTTAATCCATCCAAAAGTTGTCTTTAAATGATCGTTTTTAGCGATAAGATCGCCCATTGTGTCACCCTTTGTAAAATTTATATATTTATGCCTGTAATTTATATGATTGTGTAACTACACACAATAAAGAGTATTCTGTTCTATTTTAGTAATTAACGTAGCGTCAAATTCCTAGAAGCTCTAATAACTCGCGGCTCTTTTATTCTTTAGTAGCTAGCCGTACCCGAGATTCCGTCCACGAGGCAAACATGAATGTATTTGACATGACTGGTGATTTTGTCAAAAAAGTTTTTGCCGCGCAGCGGTTATTTTTTTTCGCTGACGCTACCCTAAGACGCTACCTAAGCATCACTTTTACGTCGTGGGGGACGTTCCGGTAAAATATCACATTGAACGCCGTGGTGGTCACCAGTGAGCAACAGTAATTATTTTGTTAATTCTTTGGATAGTAATAATAAATAATTATTTAGACTATTTTGAACCGTATGAGCCAGTGAAATACAATGTGTGAAATTTGTCGAAATCTCGAATCGGCGTCAGCTCAGATGGAAAGTATAGTGTGGTCACCGGTGACCACCACGGCGTTCAATGTGATCCACGGGATCTCCCGGAGATACGGCCAATCCCGTGGTAACTTTTTACTTTATATATGTATTTGTGTAGGTTTTTAAAATTATAATTCAACAATTTTAATAGTTTTTTTTATCATTGTTCCGCTCAACCAAAGCACCTGCCATCTAATCTCTTCACAACCCTTGGTTGACTGGTAGAGAATGCCTAACGCATTAAGTCCGCCTTTGTAACTTTTTGTGTGCGAAAAGTTTAAATAAATAAATAAATGGCTGTGTAGCATCCGGACGGACGGACATGACGAAATTATAAGGTTTCCGTTTTTTCCATTTGGCTACGGAACCCTAAAAAGTGTCAGTATCAGTAATTAATACTCAAGCTTTCGATAAACAATAGTGCTCGATAGAAGATCACGATTCCATGAACAAAAATTCGTTTCTCAACTATAGATGTCTCACGCATAAGTTTGCATAATACCTGCACATCTACAAGGTCAAATTAAATTAGCTAGCGAAACTTTCTATACCAGCGGAGTAATTGCGTAACACACTATCAGTAGCAAGGGGTTTCATTTTTACAGTTCAACAACATTCATTGCGTTATTTACGTTGTTGAGCAGACACATTTTTCGTACATCATATGGAGCAATGGATTAGCAATATCCTTCAAAATGATTTAAGATTGAAATTGATAGTGTGTTACGCAATTAGGGTGCTGGTATCGATATCAAACACGACCACCAAAAAATACAAGGTGTAACTTAAATAACGCACAACCTCTTAAGGGGTCATTGTACTCATCATTATGAACAAATTTTACTATGGGACCAAACCTGAAATCGCGAAAAAAAAAGCAGCTGTTCCCTACATTTATGTTCGCATAACTCGTCAAAATGTAGGGAACAGCTGATTTTTTTTCGCGATTTCCGGTTTGGTCTCATAGTAAAAGTTGTTCATAATGATGAGTACAATGACCCCTTAAGAGGTTGTGCGTTATTTAAGTTACACCTTGTATATATTTGCTTTATTTTTGTGTTCGGCCGCTAGTAGTGTAGTTACTTGAAGTATGTGTGGAGAAAATTGATTTTTATTATACTTATCGTATTAAGATGCTCATCACATCTGTGAAGTTTCGCTAGCTAACACTCCGTGGCTGTTTCAACGATGCTAGTCCAACATTCCCTAATATATTGTGAAGGTAACATAGGTAAATTGGAATATACTCTGAAAGTTTATCTACTCTGTAGTTCTATTCTGTAAAAATCTCACCGTAATAACTTGGGTGAAGTGAGCTTAAAGTGAGCAGTCATTAGTGTTAATCTCTAGCATCAGATGGCATGACTCACTTCACTTTACTTCTCACGGTAAGATTCTAACAGAATCGACCGGCTGCTCTTTAGTTTTTGGCCTTATCAAAATGATAACAGCAGCACGTCCTTTTTGTGTTTGGAAATGCTTTTTAAAGCCATTGATAACTCCTATCTCGTAATCGCATTTAATAGTAGGTAGTCTTGTATAATTTGAAATGTCGTTTTATAAGATCGAACAAGCATTCGTTAGTTTCTTCTTTCTTATCAGGTAGTAACGCATTAATAAACCCATTACCCTAGTTGGTTCGTCACAACTATACAACGTGTAACGTTAAATGCGCAAAACCTCAGACACCCCAACTGATTTTTAATTCAATTGACCTATTTCAGAGAGAAAATAAGTCATTAAAAAAATGTAAAGGTTTTATGTGCTGTTTTAGTTTTACTGCCCATTCTGATCGTTTTTTGCGTCTGCGAAGACGCTTTGTCGAGCGAGGAGTCGTCACCGGGCCGCCGCGCCGCGCTGATATTGGGTTGCTTGACCTATTAATAAATAGACACGGCAACGTTTTTAATGAAGATTTTTTGAAAAATGTGACCTATATTAAAAAGTGGTTCAATTAATTCTGCTCGTTATTCTGATCAAATTATTTTCAGGTTTTGCGCATTTAACGTTACACGTTGTATATTTAAAACCATAGCATTCAGATTTTGGAAAAATGGTACAGTTGGCTAAAAATCACCAATTTCCCCACCATCAATTCTCACATTTCGGATCGGATTCGTTTTGCTGGTTTCCGAGGTCAAAGCCCCGGGTACTGGTCTAATTTTATTGTTGTCACATCCATCTTCACAAAAAAGGAATTGGTCGGTAAAAAATTTGCGATCTCAACATCGTTCAAGTTTTGGAATTCAGTATTACCAACGTTTAAATATTTGCGACGAGCACTAAATAATCTGTCTTACTTTGAATTGCTGCCCGTTGCCTTTAATCCAATATCTTTCCGAAATAAATTTTGATCAGGCTTCGCTTTTGGCAAAATAATAAATAATGGCACCACGCAAACGGTTCGTGCTGACCGTGAATGTCGTTGGTATTTAGGAAGTCATAGAAAGGCCTTTCATTGAATATCAGTACACCGAATTGCGAGACAGCAAATTAAAATGTAACGAGCTGGCCTCGCTAAGTCTCTCTTTAGTATTTACATTAAACGTTAAAATTTTCCTTATAGGTCCCCACTGTTCAGAACTATAGGATTTGTCAGTTACTTCGAGGAAAAAAACGTTCCTTTACCTATCGGATTCCGTTTACGTAATTGTCTGGCCTTATTTCCATTGACCTTACTGAGCATGCGCCATGTCCTCGTTCGCTGTAGACTACAAGCGTGACTATGGGGATGCCCGTATTCTGGTATCTTGTTCGCCGTTGAAACACTCGAAACTGATGCTAATTATTTCTCATAAGCTGGAGTATTTAATTTACCGCATTTCTTGCTAACTAGGGTACTTACCTACTAACAGGTTTACCACAAAAATGTGCGATTGTAGTAATTCTACTTATCACATTAACGACTTTTTTTTTCATGTTATCAGTTTCAACAGTAAAACTAATATGTAAGGATTGAAGGCCATTCATACTTCCAATTGATTACAAAAGTTAATCTGTCTGTTACCTTTTCACGGCTTAACGGGTACAAAAGTATAATTATAGGCACAAAAGCAGACCATGACCTGGGTTAGGACCTAGGATACTAATTATTACGGTAGTACGTTTCCATGGGATTATTTCCGACCTCCACGCGGGTGAAAGCTAGTCTAGATAGTAAAAATCTTTAATTAATTCATTAATTAAATGTCTGACGCACAGCCTAAGCCGTTGGGTCTAGAAGCATTACATTTTGCATAAGAGTTCCTTTTATAACTAAAGATTTGTAGTTAAGGAAAGATTTTTGAAAATCCATCCCATAAAGTGGTCAAATAGGGGATGAAAGTTTGTATGGACATTCATCATTTTCGATGATGGAAAATCCGATCGGACACGAATTGACATGAATAATTGATCTCTCAGCTCTAGTATCTCTATCATCGTTTTAAAGGGTTTAAAGACGTAAATATGATTTATAATGTCAATCAGGTTAAACTCTGACCCGCGCTGACCCAACGATGTTCACTTATTGATTGAATCGCCGCCGCTATGATTGCGCTCATCGAATTATTTATAAACAAGCACTTCCTGAAACAGCTTTGTTAGTGTTTGATTTGTTGTTTAATTCCCGGAACTAGGTCGCATTAAATAAACTGCGAGCTAATTTCGTAACACACTAAGAGTAGGAATGGCTTTCATTTTTAACACGCTTTTATTTGTTTCACCTGTCTGTCTGTTTGTTTGTATGTAACTGACTCGTTTGGGCTCGATTTTGCCCCACTAGTGATCAGTTTTGCTTTAAACGTTGTAGACTTATCAACGACCGACGACAATACAATATTTTGATTAAAAAAAGTTGAAAAAAAATAGTTTAAAAAAAAAAAACTAAAAAATACGCTTTAATAGCAAATCGAACTAAAAATCATAAAAAAAAACTTTTAATTTAAAATTCTAAAATATAAATAAACTTATGAAAAGAAAATTAATTTAATTGTAAAAAATCGTGGGGTGCTCGATATTGATTGTTGTAAATATACAGGGTGTAACGGAAAGGGGGTATCAACCCTGAAGGAGGTGAATGTGCTCATGAAACTCAACAACTTTCCCCAAAGAACATAAGTCGAAATATGAAAAAAAAATTTGGCCCTCCCTTACAAAACTGACTACCAGCTGATTGATTTACTATGGGAGGGCCAAATTTTTTTTTCATATTTCGACCTATGTTCTTTGGGGAAAGTTGTTGAGTTTCATGAGCACATTCACCTCCTTCAGGGTTGATACCCCCTTTCCGTTACACCCTGTATAATTGTTGTAAACGTAGAGTTAGTATAGAAATATGATAAAAAGCACCCCACGCTTTTTTTTACAATGAAATTAATTTTATTTTCATAACTTTATTTTTATTTTAGAATTTTAAATTAAAAGTTATTTTCTGATTTTTAGTTCGATTTGCTATTAAAGCGTGTTTTTTTTTTAGTTTTTTCAAACTATATTTTTTTAGTTCAACAACTCTCATTGCGTTATTTACGTTGTTTAGCAGACAACTTTTTCGAACATATGAAGCAATGGATTAGCGATATCCTTGAAAATGATTCAGATTGAGATTGATAGTGTGTTGCGCAATGAGGGTGCTGCTTCAACAAAACATTACAAGACAAACAAGTTGTTGACAGCAAATCATTTGATGGAATTTGCTTCTAAATTGTTTTGGCTCTATTTACTAACAAAGTAGCCAAATGGCAAAAACGGAACCCTTATAATTTCTTCAAGTCTTTCCATCGGTCCGGATGTGACACAGCCATGTTGTTAGGGGAGACTATTTGCACTATATCAATGAAAATTGGAAAGGTCTATTCTACAATAGTGTTATTAAATTACGACAAAATTATTACGTTGGTCTCGCACAATAACATAAAAAAAAAACATGCGGAAGTCAATATTTTTTGGGTTGCAACGACAGATATAACTTTTTTCATACTCTTTCGAGAAATACCTACTATAAAATTAAACTTATTTTGGGGGTCGATCAACTCTGTGCACGCGTAAATATTCATCCCAACTACAGAACCCTTCACTGTGTGTCACGCACTTGGTCGGTTTTATCAACACATTTAAATTATTACTTAGGAGTTAAACCAGACAAGTTACCCATACCTTCTCTGGTTTAACTCCTAAGTAATAATTTCTCCTAAGATTCCGAAATAACATGAGCGTCGCGTCACAGGGTAACCTCCACAGACGCAAAGCCTCTTAACCCTACAGTGCATAGTGTCCCACATATGGGACATACCGAAAAATATTTTAAAAATCGATCCAAGTAGCGTGATCTAGTGTTGACAAGATTAACTATTATGTATTTGAGTTTCGAATTTAGTACCATATATTTTGGATAGATCTGTAGATAAACATTTATTTATGTTTTCTTCAAATCGGTAGGTACTTTGAATACGATTAACGAGCGGCGTATAATAATCTCAAAAAAAAGATAAAATTAAAATGATACAATTTTCAGCGTCGAAATAATTAGTAGAGGTAAGTTCATGTTCATATTTGTCATTTTACGTGTAATCTTGTAATTTCATTGTAACTACGTGACACATATTAACATTACAATGCATGATGTGCCATGCACAAAAACATACGTTTCTATTGAGTTAAGATTTTTCTAAATATTTTTTTGAGAAATGGCATCATATTTGCAGGCTAATGTATTTTTTTAAGCCGATAAGAAAAATCATGCACTGTAGGGTTAAGGTTTATACGGCCGCGATTTTATAACCATGGTGATATAAAAATAGGCAAGCATGAATAGTGCATGCGTTGGGAATGTAAGAGATCTATAATAGATCTAATCATTGCGCGTTCAACGATAGACGATTATTGCCGAAGCGCATGCTTTTCCTGGACGATCTGTTTGTGTGTATTTATAAATAGTCACATTTATGTGTAACGTGACTCCTAATGGAGGTTAATGCAATTTCACATCCACGAGATCGCCTTGATTCTTCTTGTATGCTAATCTTGCTGTAAAATACATACTTGAAAAGTTGAAATACTTGTTGAAGGATACTTATATACCTGCGATTTCAAGTCAACGATATCCAAATATAGGGTCCAAAGTTTCACATCAAACCAATGTTGGTAATTTATGCACATTACATCCATACTAATATAATAAATACGAAAACAACTCTTTCTGACTTTTGCCTTTTCACGCCCACACCAGAGACAGGTAACCTGGAAAAAGGCATGGCTACTTTTCATCCTGGATTTTTGTATAAAAAAAAAGATGAATTACAAAATACACGCAGACCGAAGTCGCGGGCTATTTGAATTATAAAATGTATTCGTTATGCAGAATCTGAGTTTATTTTTGTTTTGTCCTATCCAGAAAATATGTCCGGCAGCATCAATTCTGCTAAGAGGTTTGAGCTCTGAATCGACCAACCTCAAAAACATCCTCGCCGAAAAAATCCCCCAGCAGCAAGCACAGATTAAGGAGTTCCGTAAGAAATATGGCAACACCAAAGTCGGAGATGTCACCATTGATATGGTAAGTCAATAATATTAAACAATGTTCATTAGTGATAGCCTCCTTATTTCGAGCACCACGTTAATATCACTAGCGCATACTAGAGCGGTTACTCACGGTGAGTTTTTGCAGCGATTTAATAGCAGTACAATCGCAAAAAGGCCTCGATACAGTCGCGATGCTCTCGCTGGTCGTATACCTTCACCCACTTAGTACGATTCTGCATCGCTAGAATCGCGATACAGATAACAGCCGCGATTGAGAAGCTATGATGAATCCATAATATGCGATTGTAAAGCTTCTGAATCTCTTCTGTTGTGCGTTACAAATGTACATAAATAGCTACGCAGACGCACTTTAACGAAAATCGCTGCCTTTGTCGTGAGAGACCGCCTTTACCTACGGACGTTATATTCACAAATAGGTACCTATTATTAAAAAATTGGTAGTGCCTTATGTATTCTAGGTTCACAAATTTCCTCGACTGTTATTCATCGTTTCTTATCGCAATTCTCTGTGGTTTTAATATACCTTAAATTGCAATATAATTAGATACTAGTCAGACAACATTAGGATTGAGGAAATATATAACTATATCGCAGCTATATGTACTGTGACCCAAAAAGTCGTATAGAGAGTATTCGAGCAGGCGTCAATGAGCTGAATTAGAATTGAACCCAGTTCGAGAGAAGTTCAGGATGCATATACAACGTGTCCCAGAAATCAACGTCAAGCCGAAAACGGGCAATAGGCCAAGTCGTGACAGCTATTAGAAAAATATAAAAAAAAATCTTGGTCATGTACTTTTCGAATTATAAGCATTCAAAAATAAATCTCAAAAAGTGACACCCTGTGATGATTTTTCAAGTCCTGTGACTACATTATTAACATTTCGGTAGTTTTTTTCTCTGTGATCTAACCATGAATAACCCTTCTGTAAATTACAGTTAAAAGTTAAAACGTAACTGCCTCAGTTTTAAATTAAATGTTAGATTTTTGCCCAATATTGAATTCAAAATAATGACATCACCCAACTTTAACCGACTGTACTGAAAAAAAAATCTACTACACTATTTTGGCAAGTAACTTTAAAAGATGGCGCGTTTAGTCAGGATTCCAAAATGGTATAACACATACTAATTGCTACTTCTTAATTGAGGAAAAAAAGTACATTGTTGGTTTTAGGTGCATTTGAAATAAAATTCAGTCGTTGGATTTCTTTTATTATAATTTTTATTAAATCAGATTTACGAAGTTTTATAACAAATGTTCAAACTGTTTTCCTTCAGCTGCAATGCAAGTTCTACATCTCTTTAAAAATGATCGCGTAATAAGACGGGCGTATCTTCTTGAGTTGATGTATTCAGCGGCTTCTGCAATTCTTTGGCGCAGCTCGTCTAAATCTTGAATTGGTTTAGAGTACACTTTATCCTTTATCGTACCCCAGTAAAAAAAATCTATGGGGTTTAAATCGGGTGAACGGGCAGGCCACGAAATTGTACCACCCCGCCCAATCCACCTATCGGGGTATTCTCGATTGAGAAACTCTCGTACAGTGAGAGCATAATGCGCTGGGCAGCCATCTTGTTGATACCACATGCTGCCGTAAATGTTCAGTGGCACTTCTTCCAATAATTCTGGTAATTGGTTCTGTAAGAAGTTCAAATAACCCTGGGCATTTAAATTCTCCGGCAGCTCGATTGGACCAATAACTTTACCATTCAAAATTCCCGTCCACATATTTACTTTAAACTGGTACTGAGATCTATCTTCCCGCATCAAATTTGGATTTTCCACGTGCCATTCGTGCAAATTGTGGAGGTTCATGTAACCGTCCTTTTTAAATGTTGATTCATCGGACCATAGAATTTTTTCAAAGAATCGCGGGTCCTCTCGGTGCCTCTGCAACATCGTTCGACAAAATCGTACTCTCTCTGGGTAGTCTCGGGGTAGCAGACTTTGTACTCGTCGTACATGGTATGGGTGAAACTCGTTCTTTTTTAAAATACGATGTGCAGTACTTTTGGGGACTCCTATGCTCTGTTCAATTCCACGTACTGAGATACTTCTGTCTTCTTCAACTGCTTGCAAGACTTCGGCTTCGTAGGGCATAACGGGTCTTCCCTCGCTAACCATTTGGCTAGGAAATCGACCCTCTGATAATGACCGATGCACATTAATAAATACTCGATGATCGGGATGACGCTCAGCATTCGGGTATCTCTCACGATACACTCTTGCTGCGGCATTGGCGTTGCATAAGCATTCTCCATAAATGAGATGCATGTTGGCGTATTCCTGTGCGGTGTATCGAGATGGCATGATAAAACACTACACAAACACGGGGTTGCGATTAAAACAAGTCCGGGGTTGTCAGAAACGGTGCAGATAAATCCAAATTACAATGCAAATCAAGTCCAATAAACAAAGCCACAGTTGTAAGTACGAAGTCAATACGAATACAAAAAGATGTGCAGTCAACGAAAGAGCGTAACGTACTGCAGTATTGCACAATTTGCCGACGCATCCCTGTTTAGCCAGAGTAGCGTCTCTATCTGTTTCACTCACACATATGAAATGATGTGTCAATCCGTCTCCCTCTTAGTTAGATAAAAGTAGCGTCACTATCTATCTCGCTCCCACTTGTCAAAGTAGCGTCACCTCACATTAGCTAAAATGAATCTTTCTCGCTCACACTAGTCAAAATAACGTCACTCTTCGTCTCAATCGAACTTTTATGAAATACGGCTTCATAAAAAAAAATGTTTTTTTTCAATTAAGAAGTAGCAATTAGTATGTGTTATACCATTTTGGAATCCTGACTAAACGCGCCATCTTTTAAAGTTACTTGCCAAAATAGTGTAGTAGATTTTTTTTTCAGTACAGTCGGTTAAAGTTGGGTGATGTCATTATTTTGAATTCAATATTGGGCAAAAATCTAACATTTAATTTAGAACTGAGGCAGTTACGTTTTACTTTTAACTGTAATTTACAGAAGGGTTATTCATGGTTACATCACAGAGAAAAAAACTACCGAAATGTTAATAATGTAGTCACAGGACTTGAAAAACCATCACAGGGTGTCACTTTTTGAGATTTATTTTTGAATGCTTATAATTCGAAAAGTACATGACCAAGATTTTTTTTTATATTTTTCTAATAGCTGTCACGACTTGGCCTATTGCCCGTTTTCGGCTTGACGTTGATTTCTGGGACACGTTGTATATTTTATTGGTGATATATCTCTAACTAAATATTATATCTTAACATATCTATGTATATGAACTTATGAAGGCTCAATACGAAGGTCATATTATTTGATTTTAAATACTAATATTGATTGATAAATAACTGCATGTCGAATCAATTTTCTGGGTCGTCTGCACTTATGATCAAGTAATCATAACGTGTTACGAGGTCAAAGCCAATCATTTATAGAGTATGTACCAATAAAGCGTCCTTAAAAATAAATATTATGTTCTCTCCAGATGTATGGTGGTATGCGTGGTATCAAGGGTTTGGTATGGGAGGTTTCTTTGTTGGACCCCGATGAGGGTATCCGTTTCCGCGGCTTGTCCATCCCGGAATGCCAGCAGAAACTGCCCAAGGCCCCAGGCGGTACGGAACCTCTTCCCGAAGGTCTGTTCTGGCTCCTCGTGACAGGAGAAGTCCCCACCGATGCTCAAGTAAATGCTCTGTCCAAGGAATGGGCACGTAGGTGAGTCAAATTTCTCCATTAACAAAAAATAATATTATGTCATGTCATTATTTGGACAACTAATCGTACAGTATTACGTGTTGAGAAGGATGTATGCACATACGACATTGCGACCTTCTGTGAATTTGGTCCGAATGTTAATTTAAAAACAACGTGATGTCAGATTTAGTACCGTAGGACGTACAAAGTAAACATTTATTTATACAAAATAATCTGACCTGAAGTTTATGGTGATAAACTTTAGTAATTTTGTCATAAATGTACAAATTATATTAGTAATGTCGTGTGAGTTCGTCTGCGGTCTGGGAACAACCATTCCAATTGCCGCCATTTGCAGATTCAGATGTTTCTTTTATATTAGGTCATCCCACTTCCTGTGTCATATTTTTTATTTCCAATATTTATGTATTGCGCAATGGTATGCAATAGTTAATACATGTGTTGTCTTGTACAATCATGTTAGTTTAATTTGGTGTGTTGTATTGTCAAGACGTGCATTGATTTAAAATGGAAGATTTTAAAAAATCTATTAATGTAGTGGAGCAACGTATATTTCTAAAGTTTTGTGCTTTACTCAACTACTCTGGAGGAGTTGCGCACGACTTACTGGTAAAGTGTGTTGGTCGTAACGTGTTAAATAAAAGAACCGTACAGCGATGGCTTGAAATGTACAAACAAGGAAGAACCACAGCTGAAGATGAGCCGCGAGCACCTCGATCATTATCATCGACTAGATTAGAAGCAAGGGACAAAATCAAGGAAGCACTTCGTCAGTCACGTAGGGTCAGTGTCAGTGATCTCTCCACTCAACTTAACATTCCTCATTCCACTATACATAGAGTACTCACGGAGGATTTATGTCTGGTCAATAAAAGTGCAGTGTGGGTGCCCCACACTTTGAACACGGATCAGAAGAAGTTTCGTTATGAAACTGCGCGTAGCCATTTATCGTGGTATCGCCGTAAGAAAAATATACTTAATAGATTCATATGCCTTGATGAAACTTGGGTCGAATTTTATACTCCTCGTCAAAGACATCAGTCACGATGTTGGGTGGAACCGGGCACTTCAGCTGAACATTTACCACGTGCAGAGCTACATGAACGAAAAATACTACTAATAGTAGCTATGGATGTCAGAGGCATTGCTTTTTGGAGAACTTATGATGAAAATACAACTATGACTGGAGAGCGATATAAGTCATTTTTAGAAGAAAATATTCCTATTTGGGCAGACGAACATCATATAACGAGTCCTATAATTTTACATGATAACGCCAGACCGCAGAAATCAAAAATAGTTCAGAATTTAATTGAAGATAAAGGATGGATTGAAATTATTCAGCCGCCATATTCCCCGGATCTGAATCCTTGTGATTTCAATTGTTTTGGCCATGTGAAGAGGAAATTGTCGGGTACTCGATACAATAGCAAAAAGGAGTTAGATATTAAACTAAAGAGCATTATTGATGAATTAAATGAAAGTGGTACATTAAATGGTGTTCAAGATTTGCCAGCAGTCTGGGAGCGAGTGATTAATAGTGGTGGAGATTATTGATTAGTGTCACAAGGTTATATAGTATAGTAGTCAGTTTTTGTAAAATAATAATTATAAAAAAATATGTCACTGGAAGTGGGATGACCTAATAGTATAATATACAGTGTGAGTCTTTATAAAGTGCACATATTAAAAAGGGTGAAAATATAAACAGTTTTATCGACGGAAAAAATGTAAAAAAAAATTTAAATTTTTAATTTTTTTTACTCTCGTCTGGGTACCCCATGCAAACAAACTGTTACTACTTTTAAACTAAATGTCATATTAAAACAAAACAAAATTAATAATGATCTCTAATAATAGGCCAAGCTAATAAAGCCATAATTTTTTGAAAAAGAAACCTCATAAATTAATTATTCATGATTTTTAAAGAAAATTTACAATTTTTACCATTTTTTACCATTAAAAAAAAAAAAAAATTGACATTTTTCCCGTCGATAAAATTGTTTATATTTTCACCCTTTTTAATATGTGCACTTTATAAAGACTCACACTGTATGTAAATGGATGGACAGATTCGGTAGCATAACTAGTTCCTAAAATAAACAGCTGTAACAGCCAGACGAAGTCGCACTTTAAGGGCTCCGTTTTTTATCATTTTGGTACGAAACGCTAAAAATGAATGTTTCAGGGCTGAGCTGCCAGCGCACGTCGTCACCATGCTCAACAACTTGCCGGCCAAGCTCCACCCTATGTCACAGTTCTCGGCCGCCGTCACTGCCCTCAACAGCGAATCAACCTTCGCGAAGGCCTACTCAGATGGTGTGCCCAAAACTAAGTACTGGGAGGTATGTAGTTACATTGTTAACATCTATATGTCATCACAAAATATACAATATTGTTTTAGTTATAAATTTCGGTTACAACAAATCCTTATGTATTATCCTTATTTATGATATAATAGATACTTAGAAAAACCACATGACAATTGGACAAATTTTTGATTAATTAATTCTACTACTAGATTGAATACAATGTAACTTTTCTGTAACAGTACACTTACGAGGACTCGATGAACTTGATCGCCAAACTGCCCGTGATCGCTGCGACCATCTTCCGTAACACCTACCGTGACGGCAAGGGCGTCGGCGCCATTGATGAGAACAAGGATTACTCAGCCAACTACTGCAGCATGCTTGGCTTCGACGACCCTCAGTTTGTCGAGCTGATGCGTCTCTACCTCACCATTCACAGGTAAGACTACAGAACCGGTTGCCCAGTTATATACAGGGTGACTGGATCTGGACCCGCAATAGCAAATTCGCATATAGAGGAGGTCATTTACTAATTATACAAAAATACAAAAATGTTTATTTCTTGACAATAGTTATTTACATTAACCTGAAACCTAACTTGAACCTTACTTTCTCGATTTTTCCAAAATTTGACCAACAAGCATTTATAACTTTTTTTTGCATTCATATATTATAGTTTTTTTTTATTATTTGTTGGTAGTTATAAACATTGGTGATTCAAATACCTTGGAACCTCTCAAACTGTGGTTACAAAATAAGATATTACGCTCAAAAAATTAAAAAAATACAAAAAAAAAAGTTTACGATCAAATTCGCCCTGAAATTAAAAAAAATCTACAGTGTTTCAATAATTAATTTTAATCATTTTGTAAAATCTCAATAAAGTATAAAAATAGAAATATCTCCCAAACTATAAAACTTTAGCTAGGGAAAGTAAGGTTCAATAATTAGTCAATGACCTTTATGCGAATTTGCTATGGTGGGTCCAGATCCAGTCAGCCTGTATATGTTATGCTCTGTGGTTACGACCTTAAACAAATCCATAATATTATATATTGAAACCTCACTTTTAAATAAATATGAATTGTCATTGTGATGATAAAGCTATACTTGTGAGAGATACAAACTAAATTATTTTAATCATTAATAAGTGCCTAAGAATACTAAATATACAAATTCTACGCTCCAATTAAGTGGCAGACCACACAAGAAGAATGAATATCGAACGATGATTTGCATGAATTGTGTTATTGATCTTGCCTTCCCTTGCCCTGTAATGTGTGCATTGTGTCCAACTTATAAATGTTCCTGATTGCGCAACTCGACACGCCAGCGAATGAAACCTCTTCTTTAATCGTGTAAAAATATTACGTGCATACTGAATGCACATAATAATAACGTGCTTCTTACCACAATGTGCATGTCTTGAAAAAGTCTTGACAGTGACCTTATAATTATCGCATGAAACCATTATGCGATAGGTTGCTGTCTAACCACTGATATTGTTGTTAGAAGCTTCAAACAATATCTCAGCTCAAATAGTTTGTAAGTCATCCCACTTAGCTATATTGCGAATGTGAATTTTTTCCAATGATTTTGTTTTGTAACAACTGCCAGGTGCGAATTTTAGTGCATGTTTATTTAACACGTTACGCTCAAGTGCTCCTTAAATTATTTGTCCGCTCCAGTTATAAACGAAAATTCCAACGACAATATTATTATTAAAAAAAAAACCATTAGTGGATGTCTAGGAAACTTCCAACTACGTCATCATTCATCATTTTATACCTATCTGTCGTGACTGTAACCATTAAAATAAGAGTTACGTAACCTAGTCTTTTAAAATTAAGTATGTATGTGTTGTTATCTCGACAACAGAGTAAATGGTGTTTAGCATTGCATGTTTGTTTCTAATCTGTAGCTAAGCGAGATTATGTCTCATTATGTTCTGTCGCCTATGACCTTCGCTCGCACTTGTCCTATTTCAGCCTATAGCGAACATACTTCCGGGTTTCAGTGTTTTAAATCATTGCAACTAATGTCTGTTCCAGAAGTATCTAATTAAAGTGTAAACAAAACCTGTTCAGGTTAAATTCATCTGTATATTTCACCGATTTTTTCTAACAATTATAGTTTGAAATTGAAAAATCGTCGACGAAAATTGGGTTGTAAAATTAACCTAAATTGTCATTCTTAAAACAAATTTAAGGTGATTTAAAATTATAATTTCGGGTTTAATTATTCTCAATTTGTAAGTGATATCTCTACAAATTGTTATCAGGTACGTTTTCTTATCCAAACATTTTCATCAGATACTTTTTACAGCATGAAGTTTTTATTATGCTGCGCTTTTTAAACCACTATTCCCGTTCTTTGATATAGCAAAGATTTCAATTTAATTTTGTCCTTGAACCCCAGCCATGTATATTCGCTCCAATCTGGATCGTAGTCACGAATGTAATTTCGCGATATCTTTGTTATCTCAAGTGCCTTACATTGTGTCACTGAAGCACTGCTTGTGCACTATTGTGATTCTTAACTACAGTTGTCACGTGTCGTCGCTAAGTGGTGGCATCGCACTTGGGCGTTTAAACCACTTAGCGCTGCCACGCGGGAACAATTTGCACTGTACATCTACATACACAATTGTAAAATACTAAAAATAACCCGTACAGATTAAAATGCTTGTTATCTTTGAAATTTATTTAAATCCTATAAAATAAACGCTTAACGATAACCGTACGCTCACCTTAGCTTGCTCACCATTATTAAGCATGCTATTATGCCTGGAAAAATTATTTTTGAACCCTGTACTAAACCTTAACAGAGACTTTTTCTTATATTGTGTATTTAAACATGTCATTCGAATGATTCTATGAAACTCCGCAGACGTGATGGGTATCGATATCTGAACAATAAAACATATTTTCATCAACTTCTACTTCAATTCACACTACCAGCGGTAAATCCAAAATTAGTTTTTTTTGTTTTATGTTGTTTAGATCGATACCCAACATGTCTGCGGAGTTTCGCTAGCTAACTTAATTTGACCCTGTATAATAATAATAAATATTTTGTAAGTGATGTTAGGCTTTTCTGTGTCCATGCAAATTATTCGTTCGATATTTATTGTAAATTTTAGTTGTGGTGAAATGAAACTTTGAGCTGTTATATTATTCATAGTTTTATTTTAAATAAGCTAGTTCTTAAAGGCTCACAAATGCTGATTTATGATCCTATTTGTCCAGTGACCACGAGGGTGGTAACGTGTCTGCCCACACAACGCACTTGGTGGGTTCAGCTCTGAGTGACCCCTACCTCTCGTTTGCCGCCGGCCTCAACGGTCTCGCTGGACCCCTGCACGGTCTGGCTAACCAGGAGGTTTGTACTAAATAATAATATTCTTGTTTGTATAGAGTTGTTCATCGACGAAGAATTGAATTACATTTGTAAGGTAGCTCAGGATGTAGATTACCTATTGCACATAGATATAGACACCTATTGCACTTAACACTCCCCTAATCATAGATATTTATTTTATTATAACTAAAGATGACAGAAGAGGCCAACTTCGTGTTGTTCTGTTCTTATTTACATTCCTTATAACTATCATAATAAACCCAGAACCTGAAAGTCGGAAAGACTCAAACACACCCAGTTCTTTTATGTATAGTAAACTATTACGTGCAGGTACTTATATGGTTGGAGAAACTGCGCAAACAAGTTGGCGATGACTTCACCGAAGAAGGACTGAAGGAGTTCATCTGGAAGACCCTCAAGTCCGGACAGGTCGTCCCCGGTTATGGACACGCTGTCCTCAGGAAGACTGACCCCAGGTAACAAGATCTTTATCTAGTCTAGCAGGAAACTTATAAGTTTTGTATTTTCCTTTAAATAACTAAGAATTTATTAACAAATGTTTTTTGTAAAGGTACACATGCCAGCGTGCATTTGCCCTGAAGCATTTGCCCAACGACCCTATGTTCAAACTGGTCGCCGCTGTCTACAAAGTAGTGCCCCCGATTCTAACAGAGCTCGGCAAGGTCAAGAACCCGTGGCCCAATGTGGACTCCCACTCTGGTGTCCTCTTACAGGTATTATAACTACAACTATGTTTTGTATTTTTTCGTTGATTTATGTGTGATATAGAGCGTACGACTAATATTTATTGTTCGCGTGCAGTATTACGGCCTGAAGGAGATGAACTACTACACCGTGATGTTCGGCGTGTCCCGCGCGCTGGGCGTGCTCGCGCAGCTGATCTGGTCGCGCGCGCTCGGCCTGCCAATCGAGCGACCCAAGTCATTGACCACTGAAGCACTGATGAAGCAGTATGGAAAGTAACTACACCCAAAAACTTAAGTTAATTCGTTCAGGCTAGATCGTAATACGTGTTTCAACTTTTAGTCGTACTCTGTAACTTGCAGTTGGTGGAGAACGAATTTTCGAAATGAATGAATTGGTGAAAAATGTGTTTGTTCTATTGGAATATTACAAATAAAATTTTGCCAGCCTTTAAACCTTATTGTAAAACAAACTACGCTTTCATTTTTAAGATTTATGTAGTCAAGCATAAAATTATTTTAATTCATTGGTTCATTACTTACTCGTTGTTTAAGTTATGTTTTATACGAATATAATGTGCTTTAAACACTATGTATAAAGTAAGGGTCATTCAATTTCGCTCATTCTTTTTTTCACAACACTTCTTTTCATTGTCAGAAACTGGTACAGACGCCAGCACATCAAGCTACCCGAAACTGTAAAATTTTCCCAAGAACCTAATGATTTAGCGATAAAGTTGAAAATCTATTAAAGAAATTTGACAGATTGTAGTAGCTTGATGTGCTGGCGTCTGTACTTACCCCTCCAACTGTCAAGTTACTGAATACAATAAAAAATCAAAGTGTAGTTAATTAACTCACCATTATGCCCTGAACGGAACTAGGTACTAACAGTTTGATTCACACTTAACACCAATAGTCAATTTTTGTAGTGATATTTATAAACGATTTTCTACCAAACTAATGTTTCAAAATTAATCATTTTTTAATCTTATTTATTGTTGATGCATTTTTATTTGCGTTGTTTTTATTATTATTGTTGTTGAGTATATTTTAATTTATATACTTATACTATTGTGTACTTATCTCTGTTATGGAAATAATGTTTATTATTTTATACTTTATGTATTATATTAGTTTGATAACATTTTTTTGTATATTATCGGAGGGCATTCAATCCGACTAATTGACTTAGTGGTGGTGTGACTCAACTGAGAATTCCACGTAGCTGCTGAAATACGAACTAAAGTAAATATAAATTTGGTAATTTAGCTCTAGTGTCCGACCGAAGTTCCTTTGGTAAAACAAAACTGAAAGTTGAATAATGACCCCTTAATCGAATTATTTATTACAAACGCTCGAAAGACGCTGGGTGTCAGAAAATATTATCAATTTAACTAAGTTTTGGTTTCGGCCGTAACTAGAAGAGGAGCCGAATAATCAGTTTCGGCTCGGTCAGACACTATTTAGGTCGTTTTACGTAGAAACTTTAATAAAGAATATACAGTATGTGGACATACTGTTTTCTTAGGTCAAATGCGATATTCATCTTGTCGTAATATTTATAAATCATATGCATTATTACCCAAAAGTAGCAGCTAACTCAGTATTGTGTGATTGCACTAAGTTCAATGGTAATTAAAGGTTTTGGAACTCTGTAGGTATAGGTGTGATTTGTCATCGTTGGTTCTAAAGGCGGATTTACATTTGCATTAGTTAATTAGAGAGTTAACTTGCGAAACCGGCGAATAAAGTCCTTATCATCAATGGATACATTTTCCAGCCAAGTAGTATCGTGACGATTAAGTAGTAAAAACTTAAACACGTTCTTATTTTTGGCGAGTCAAGTGAAGGTGACCGTGCCCGCGCGTCCCCCCACGCCGACAGAAACTTGAAATGTAATGTAACACGCAATAAACAACTGCTACTTAAAGCGTAACTCGCCGGTAGCACGTTTGAACACAACTTGCTACTTGCCGAACTAAACATCAATTTTTAAACTTAACTCTTTACTAATCCAATGCAATGCAGTAAACGTAAAGCCAGCCTTAAGAGAAGTACTGAGTAAGCTATATTTTGCATGATACAATTTAAGTAGTTATTCTATTCATTCTAAATCAATTCTTTTAGTTTTACTGTAGTTAATTTCAATTTACCAAAGTATTTACGTATGTTATGTAGATGCTTAAAAGGGATCACATTATTGATAAACGCAGGCTAAAATAAAGAAGCAATATTTAGTATCCGATGCAACATTTACTAATATTGTAGACAGTAATGTAGTCACCTCTTCGCATTCTTACGGCTCTGATTATTGCTGTCACAATATAAGTTGTATTTGAGAACATGGTTTAATGTAACGTTGTTTACTAGATTGGAACGTGTTTCGAGGTATTGTGAACGTTCATTTCTTGTAATGGCGGTGCGACGTCACGATATCAAATCACAACGAAACGATAAAATATTTGACAATACTAAAATAAAGTGGTATGGTGTAGTATTTTGCGTTTTAATTTTGTCCCCCTTTCCATTCGAGACGTCCTGAAGTCATCATCATTCATCATTTATTACACTCAAATGCCAATAAATTAGGCCAAGCAGTAATACATTTTGTTAATTTAAAAAATAATAATTCGAATTTTTAAACTAATGAGCAAGGAAGTGTAAATTAGTAATGTAAAATTAATAAGGAAAATTTTATATAAAGGCTAAATGCCCGGGGCACGCCGTATCGCATTTGCCCGGGGCGCAACGCATTGCAGAAATCCTTTTAGATCACTTTAGTACCTACATTTTGTATGAACCATCGCAACGCACTGGCGGATGCTCACCAAGCGAATTTTGAATTTTAGTGTCTTCACCATGGAGCTTAAGCCGTATGCTATGCTATTCATACATCTAAACAAATAAATACAATTTAAGTGTCTGTTTATATTGACAAAATAACACCTTTTTACTAAATGCATCTGATATTTAATACACGGTATACAATGATACACGGTAATCATAAAAAATCTTGTCTGTCTGTCCGTTTGTTCCGGCTAATCTCCGAAACGGCTGGACCGACTTTGACGGGATTTTCACTGGCAGATAGCTGTACGGGTCAACCACCGTACAGTACGTTTACCTGGGTCATCATTATTGCGCCACCCGTTCAGTATGTTTCCATCATTTAAATTATTGCACTTACACCGCAATAGTTCAGTACGTAATTCGGCGACATACCGTGCGCGTGACTCATAATCCCATATCGTCCACCATTCATCCTAGTATAAATTAATCTTAATCTTATAATTAATTGTGGAAACAGACGATACAGTGAATTTATTAACCTTAAACTGACTTTCGTCTCTTATCTCATCCTTTATCTCTATCTTAACCCAACCCCGAACAATAGCTGATGTTATAAGCTGTAATATGAGCTCTACTTTTATTTTAGAAAAATAATTAAGAGCTCCGCGCAAAACATTAAAACCCATGAAATCCAATTGGTTTTTCAACATGCAAGCGAACGAAGTCGCGGGCACAGTTGGTATTGGTATTCTATATAAAATATGAATTCATGATTTTGAAATGCTGAACTTTGCAGGTTTTAACAGAAACTTCGTGGGTGAAACTTTTTGCCAAAGCCTGTGAGGAAAGTAATTGTTCAAGATTGGAACAATGGATGATCATCACAGTGACTGGCATAAATGAACGATCAGCATTAAAATATTACTAAAATCTAATACCTACGAGGCTGCCTTTTAAGTTGTGTCGTTTGAAATAAGTATAGACGATCTAATAGATTATTACCATTTATTGTTTTTCAATGAATTCTCCGCGATATTTAATACACTTTTGCATGCGTTCGAACCAGTTTTTAAAACATTTATTCCACTCCGAAGTGGGGGTAGTCAAAATGGCCGATTTCTATGCGTCAACAGCTTCTTCAGCAGGGTAATTGCGTAACATACTATCAGTAGCAATGGGTTTCATTTTGACAGTTGAACAACATTCATTGCGTTATTTACGTTGTTGAGCAGACACATTTTTGGAACATACGGAGCAATGGACTAGCAATATGCTTCAAAATGATTCAAATTGAGAGTAATAGTGTGAAAAATACAAAATAATCATATTAAATCATTACTTTTATTTGTTTTATTGATACAGCTTAAAGGCCACGAAGACTGCTTAATTTTGGGGAACGTAAAAAAAATCGATATGGCTCAAGTCAGGGCTGTAAGGCGGGTGATCTAAAATTTCGACATTTTGGGTGCTCAAAAACATCTTTGTATCGCGGGTGGTGTGCGAACTTGCATTGTCATTGTCATCAACATACATTATACGACGTCTAGAGTTGTTTTTTCGAAACTCTTTGATGACTTGTGACAAACATGTTAAAGCCTCTTTGGCATGCTACAGCTGCAGTGACATAGGTATAAAAGAAAAAACATTGTGTTGTGTCAAGTGAAACCGTCAAGTGGTTCTTTCTAATCTATTCTGTTCCTACTGTTTACGCCTTTCGTACTATTATATTATTTACCATTTCTATAAGTCTTTCACTGGATGAGGTACCTGCATTAAAACAAACAGTGGTATACCAGTCAGCGTTAATCGTCTTGCGATCTTCTATAACAGTACAATAGTAGCGACGTGACTACCCTTTGCCACAAACAAGGCAATCATTTTTTTTTAAATGCTCCGTGAGCGTATGACTGGTCGGTTTTGGCTCATCTGGCTTGGAACCTGGATCGTAAGCAGCTAAGACTCGTCACCACTAACCACATCATTCAACGTGTTTTGACTCTCCTCGGTTGAATCGCTGCAGAGTTTTGTGACACCATCTAACTCGGGCTGCTCTTTGGTCGTCGCTAAGCAAATGTGGTTTCCAACGAGAGCTCAACTTTCAGAGTTCTTCGTGTGGGATTTTTTGGATAGTAGTCCCTGTAATGCCGACGGCTGCCTCCATTTCACGGTATGTCACATGGCGATCTTCGACGATTCGGCCCGCACGGCGTCGATATTATCTTGCGTCATAGCGGTTTTTGGACGACCTTCACATGGCTTGTCACTGAAGCTGGAGTGCCCACGTTGAATTTCTAAATACCAGCGTTCTACAGTCGTAAGACATGGTGCTGCATCACTAAACACAGAAGTGATCTTTTCAAAGCACTGAAGTGGCATTAATCCCCTTTGAAAGTTGTAGAAAAATATCGCACGCATATTTTCCTTTGATATTTCCATTTTTACAAACTACTTGTCACCTTTGAATAGACGCTACAATAAAACTATTCGACCGATCAAAAAACATTCTTTTGTTTTCGAATTCTAAATTCAAAAAGATGAAAAAGCCATTGTTTGTTTTTTTTTAATAATTACGGGAGATTTGCAAACGACACGACTTAAAAGGCATCCCTCGTACGAGAGGGTGGATCAAAAAATTCTTGGAATCAATATTAATAAGTGCAAATATTTAAACAAAAATATATACAATGTGTAACGTTAAATGCGCAAAACCTCAGCCACCCCAACTGATTTTTAATTAAATTGACCTATTTCAGAGAGAAAATAAGTCATTAAAAAAATTGTAAAGGTTTTATGTGCTGTTTTAGTTTTACTGGCCATTCTGATCGTTTCTTGCGTCTGCGACGACGCTTTACCGAGGGAGGAGTCGTCACCGCGCCGCTGCGCCGCGCTGACATTGGCTTGCGTGACCTATTAATAAATAAACACGGCAACATTTTTAGTGAAGATTTTTTGAAAAATGTGACCTATTTTAAAAAGTGGTTCAATTAATTCTGCCCGTTATTCTGATCAAACTATTTTCAGGTTTTGCGCATTTAACGTTACACGTTGTATAGATATTTTATATATATATTTTTTTTATTATAGATATTTTATTTTTCTACATAATCTTCCTCCAAGCAATGCATTTAGAATAACGCGTTTCTAACTTCCTTATTCCTTGTTAAAAAAAATTGTTTTTTTTTTACTCTCGAAAAGTTCTACGGCAGCCATCATCGGCGCGTCATTATCGTGAAATTTTGTTCCACAAATTCCTACTTTAATTTTGGGAATAAGTGAAAATCACTTGGGGCTAAGTCCGGAGAATATGGTGGGTGATCAAGGAGATTGAAGCCAGCACAGCGGATTGCGTTGAGCGCAACTTCAATCGATGAGCAGGAGCGTTATCTTGAAGAAACAACACGCCCAACGACAGTAATCCCACGACGTTTTTCTTTAATAGCTTCACACACTTCCGGGATTTATAGTTGCATAAAAGGTTCCAGTAATCGTCTGGCTTTTTGGCATGTAATCAATAAAAAGGATTCCTCCACTATCCCAGAACACTGAGGCCATAACTTTCCCAGCCGTAGAAGCAACTCGAAATTTCTTAATGGATGCAGAGGATGGTCGTTTCCAAGACATGCTTTGTCTCTTAGTTTCAGGATCGAAATTATAGACCCACGTTTCATCCATGGTGACAAGGCAACGGCAAAAATTATCCGAATCACACTGGAACGTTTCGAGACTACGCTTAGAAATTTCCAAACGTCTTTTTTTGTTTTCGTCGGTTAACATCCGTGGCACCCATCTTGCCGACACTTTTTTGAACCCCAGTCAATCAATTACAATAGATTGAACGCTACCAAATGATATCTTTAGGATCTCAGCTATATGTTTTATAGTTGTTATTCTGTCTTCCAAAACCAGCCGGTAGATTCTGTAAAAATCTCACCGTGAAATCATAAGTGAAGTGAGCACTTAATAGTGTTAATCCCTAGCATTAGGAAATGACAGAGCTCACTTCCCGCTCACTTCACCTAAGTTCTCACGGTGAGATTTTTACAGAATAGCACTGCTGATTTTCAACTTTGTTGACATTTTCTTCCGTAGCGGAGGTTGAAGGCCGCCCATAACGCGGGTCATCTTTACAGCTTGATCTACCTCTTTAAAATTTAGCCACCCAGTACGCAACCGTAGAATAGTGTACAGTATTGTGGTTTGTCCTATATTGTCGACTCTTAGACGCGCGTGTCCTCTCACGCCCGCCGCTCACAGTTGTCTCTTGTCCATAGAGAATATAACCACTAGAGAGCGTATGGGCCGATTTCTTCGAAGCACACGACTCACTACTGCGGGCCGGGGGGTGAGGAAGAACGCGCGGCTGCAATTGGTCAGTTCAAGGTTAAGTTGCATAGTTAGGGCTGCTTTACTTCATTAAGAGAAAATAGTCGATATCGATAAAATGGATTTTAACATTATAATAAATACTAAATCAAAATCATAGAAATAATATTTAATCAAAATCAATCAATTACAAAAAAAAATCCCGGAAATGGACTGATCGGCCCCGGTCGGGGACAGAAAGAACTAAAAAATCCCGGAAAATACAAAAAAAAAAAAAAAACGACGAACTGAAAACCGAGGAGGTTCTCAGTTCGTCGGTATTTCTTTTTTGAAGTCGGTTAATAGTAGATAGTTATTTTATTAAAGTATGTGAATTGAATAAAAAATGTATTCATTTTATTTTTCTCGATATCAACTTTCAGCTATTAAAGATAACAGCACTATTTTTTACGATAAACATACAAAAGGAAAGAAAGGGATAGAAGCATTAGAATTGTCTAATACAAGAACGAGACTTTTCCAAAAGACATCAACGCGCGACTCAAAAAGTGTGCTCGTTTACCCAGCCACCATTTTAAATATACCCCTGCAGTGGCTTATAATCTGATTAAATCAAAAATAATTTTTCGTAATGTTTATGTACCGATGAAAAGTTATGTCATCCTTTTTGTAACTAGATGTCTAAGAATGTTTCCCACACCACTTCACCGCGCATGAACGCATTTTGATGCGTTATAATTGCATAAACGTTATAAAAAAATTATATTAATTTAGCGTGCACGCAGGTCTAACACTTGGACACAACTAAAATTGCTACTAGTACCGTAGCCTATACATAGGCGACAAAATACTAATAGTTTTCGTGCGTCGGGGCACTGTATACGCAGTCAAGTGGTTATAATAGTCTTTGCTCTTGTCTGACTGCTTTACGACCGCACGTGCGCTAGAGATGACATAATGCTTCCAGATTTCGCTCACAGACACTACAATCATCATTCCCTAAAGGCTCGCGCAGATTAAGGCGGGCCGCGTCGCAACGCAACACTGCAAAAATCCTCCTTCATCACTTTCGTACATTTTCTGTGAACCATCGCTCACTACAGACAGGCCGCATCGCACTTTTTTGTATGAAAATGCGGCCCGTTGCGGCTGTAATCTGCGCGAGCCTTAAGGGTGCGGTTCCACAGAAGCGGAGCTGGGCGAAGCGGAGCAGAGACGGGCAGGAATCGACTAATCACAATGGTTGAAATCCTCATCGCGTCACTCGTCTCGTCTGTGATTGGACGATTCCTACACGTCTCCGCTCCGCTCCGCGCAGCTCCGCTTCTGTGTAAACGCACCCTTATGTCTGCTGAACGTCCGAAAAAAATTCCTTCGTAGCCATTTTTTTCAAACTGAGATATTTTATCACCGCACGTAACTCACTTTTATCCATAATAGAGTATTTGACAGGTTTTAGAAAAATATGTCTAATGGTTGGCATTATAGCATAACATATGTATTTGCAATTTGATTAATTCTTTATGAATTTCTTTATTTTTTTATGAAAATCGCCATTAAAATAGCCGCCAAAACTCTGAAGACGCCATCCATGCAGGTCACGTGATGTCGTGACGTCACCTGCATGTAAACAAACTTAGCTGTCAAATCGTAATACGCTTAGTGCATGAAGACTAGAGAAAAGGAGTCCAAACTCTAGGGCATCGCATACGGAAAATTTGTCCCGAAAAATTCTTAGAGCAATAGTTCTAAAACCAGCCACCAGCCGCGCTGCATTACGTAGTGTACCGAGTGAATTCTCTACCTTGGTAACTTAGCGACCTCAGCGCACTCTGCCCGCCAACGTTATTTTTTCAAATTTCTGGCACAACTCTAATGTACAGAGTTTGGACTCCTTATCTATAGTCTTCATGGCTTAGTGGTAAATTTTATAACTTTACTTACTATAACAAAATGGGTTATAAATGGTGGTAGTACCTCATTGTCCTAACACATCTATTGAAAGACCGGAGAAAATGTTTGTGTACATTTCTAAAAACACTAAGATACGAAAAAATTGGTTAATGCTCATTCGTAGAAGTCCGGAAGATCAGAATTATTAGCTTTAAATCAATTGTAACTTATAGCATCGAATGGTCAATTTGTCAACATAACCTAAAAAATGTTCACAATAGTAACAAACTTAGGTTTTTTCTAATCTATTTAATCATTTAAAAGTACCTATATTTTATTTTAAAAAATAGCTTAGTACCTACTTACTGTGCTGTTTTTACATTCTTCAATTCGGAAGCGTAAAATCAGGCTTGTTTTTGAAAAATAGTCCGACCACAATCGCGTCTATTCTAGGAAGATTGCCACTATTAGCTTTAATGAATTGGGGCTCTCCATTGTACAGACGCCAGAACATCAAGCTACTACAATCTCTCAAATTTCTTTAATAGATTTTCAACTTTATAGCTAAATCATAAGGTTCAACGTTGATTGGAAAAAATTGATAGTTCGGGTAGCTTGATGTGCTGGCGTCTGTACTTTATATGATCATTTAGTATAATTTCTCACTTTTAGTCACTAATAGATAACAATACTAGTAAAAACGAAGACAATTCTATATATAAATTTCACGTGAGTAAAGTCGCGGGCAGAAGCTAGTAATAAATTAAATCAACTTTCAGTTGTTATAGAATAAGTCGATTCGCCGCCTATCTGTCGGTCTGCACTGACCGACAGATAGGCGGTATACTGTTTAAATTTATAAAAAAAATATACGTCCGTCCGTTTCTTTTGCATTACCAATAGATGTACGAAAATAACGGTCTGCTCTCGCACAGAATAGACAAAAGCACTGTCACAGGGGCAGTGCTTTTGTCTATTCTATGCCTGTAACATTGTCCATTAATCTACTGAATTAGTAATGTGCGCATAGATTGAGGACATAACCGTGAATCAGAAAACTACCTAATATTATCTAGATTTAGTAGAAGTTGTAAAATAATGGGTTCGTTAAAAACCTCCCGTTAATTACCCCCTTTCTGCTCCAGGTCTTTATTTTCTGTAAAAAAAATATATATAAACATCGGAATTGCTAACCTCCTCCTTTTTGAAGTCGGTTAAAAAGTAGGGGGATGCGCTGGGTAGCACGCGAAATTCAAATTCTCTTACATTTTTTGCAATTTTGTAGGTGTGTGTCAGGTTGTATGTTGAACAAAATATGATTCGCGAGAGCAACAAGTATGTATTTACAGAATTATAATCATTACGGTCATCAACACAACCCCCTTAGTTCATATTATCGTACAACCCTACGAGTCTTTGATTTGTCGTTTGAGTTTGACGTTGTTGTCATTTGACTTCTGTGGACTCCGGTCTCCCGGTCTCCGACAAGTGTATACACGTTTATAATATATGTTATCAGTTATTTTATCTGTGACTTCCTTTTCTCTATCAGTATCATCATCGATCGACGCGCGCGAACGAAAAATACATATTCTGAGACATTATTAAAGAGATTTTAGTTTAGATATCAAGTCTATGATGGGCGACCAAATTTCAATGGCTTTAGATGATATTATAAAAGCAAACAGAATGGAGTTTCAAAGAGGTGGAGGAGGCGTTGGACGTAGATTCATTAACACCAGATATGCCGGTGGCAGAGGTTCTGGTGGTTGGTTTAGATATGGCCGCACGGGGAGCTTTGCACGCGGAGGAAACCGTGGCGGTATATTTAAATCAGCACATTACTCAAGGGTAAATTATTACTTATATGGATAAACAAATTACATCTTGTGTTTAGCAACAGTTAAAAACTGCATAGTATCGTATTCTCAATCTTGATAAATTACGCGTTGTTCATGTACTACATCAATGTTTAGATTGGAATCTGAAAAAAAAAAGATTTAAAAAAGAAATAAATTATTAATAAATAAATTAATAAGTCTTCAGATGTCATCTTTATGGGATCCCTGCGATTCAATATAAATATTCACTGATTTAGCGGAAGTGCTAACTTAGCCTGGTGGGAATGTGTCACCGTGTTGTCTTCACCATGGAATCTTATAAGGTTCTGTTCTGAGCTGCAGGCATGGGAGACAAGGAAGTTTGCTGTGGTGTTAATTACTGACTAGTTAATTAACTAAAAGCGAGTGTGTACCAGTCATTACTAAAATGAGAACTTTCATTAAAATGGGAGAAATTAATCAAGTGGTAATGCTTTGAGGAATTTAAAGTCCTTTTATTTTTTTGACAATATTGGTTTTTTTTTATTTCTTATTGTTACAAAAATTTTTGCAGTGTATTTGACTAATTTGTATGCCCTACTATTACACTTCAGTGAAATCATATTCAGTGAAGCATCAAATGCCCATTTCAGGGAAATGTTAACAGTGTCTGGAGTTATGACACTTACAATGTCTTTGATGAATTGAACAGTCAGACAGCTGATGTAACAGATACAACATATGCAGATGCGAACACAGCTGGTCCTACTAAGTTGTTAATATCCAATCTGGATTTCGGAGTGTCTGGTTCAGACATACGAGAGCTGTTTTCAGAATATGGCAGTCTGAAAAGTGCAGCCATACATTATGATAGATCTGGAAGGTCTTTAGGTAAGCATTGCTCATTAAACATGTCTATTTTTTGAAGTGGCTTTATACTAGTAATTATAACCATGCTGTATCTTCTGTTTTAGGTACTGCTGATGTAGTGTTTGAGAGAGGAGCTGATGCTTGGAAAGCAATGAAAGTATATAATGGGGTGCCATTAGATGGAAAACCAATGAGCGTACAACTAGCAACATCTGAACGCGCTGATATCAACTTAGGAAATGATTTAAGGACGGGAATTGGCGGTGGCAGCAGTGGTGGTGGTGGCCCAGTTTGGGGAAACATAAATAGAGGTAGTTATCATTTGTTTGTGACAGTGATGCAGTATAATTCACATTATGGAAAACTAAAATGTTGTAATATGTTTCATAGTAGTTTTTTTGTTTGTTGAATCTTGCAATTAGGTTGTAGACTAAACAGATGAGATCTGTCGTATACAGTGTATCAACTCAAACTAAAAGCATTTATTTCAAATAAACCAATAGGTAGGTAATATGGGCTGGGTTCTGCAACTCCACGTCAATGCGCGTATTTTACGTACGGGTGGGAAAATCGATCTTTCGATCCACCCCAGCTCCTCAAGGAAGGCCAGCAACGCCTTGATGTTACTCACCGTCTCACATAGGGTACCTGGGTTACCGAAGTATTTTACTCTGTACATGGCGACCACCGGGCAGCTTAGAAGCACATGTGCCGCTGTCTCTTCATCCTCCATGCAGGCTCTGCACAGCGGACTGTCTTACTAATATGACAAAGAGGTGTTTACTAAATGACCCATGGTCAATTAAAGCTGCAGTAACCGTATGCAGCTTTTGTTTAGTTAGATGGAGAACCTGTTTCGTGAGGCGGCTATCCATTGCGGGAAGTGCTTCCTTAGGCTGCCTGCACTCGCCTTGTTCCATCCAAAGTTTGTCATTTTGATCTCTGGTGCGTTTCCTTACCAGAGTGCATAGATACCCAAGGGGAGTGGCACGATGGGCTCAGGTCCCACTGGTGCCATGTTCGACCCCCTTCTGGCAAGTTCATCAACTGCATCAATGCCTAGCAAACTGCTGTGTCCTTTTATCCATTAAATGGTTATTTTATTGAGGTTACCACCTGGTTGAGGCGCTGGTGGCACTCTTATATTAGCCCAGAGTCGACTGTATTACTATTCAGCACTTGCAGAACAGCCATGCTGTGTGAGAGTATGCGGTTCTAGTGATCCTTCACTTCCCTAGTCATGATGGCTATGCCATGATGGCCAGAGAGATGTCCATGAATTCGGCCTGGAACACAGTGTTGTGGATGCCCAAAAAAAAAAAACCAATTACAGGCACCTTTGAATTGTCAAGGGGTTGGTCAAAGATGAAGCTAGTTGCCCATTCCAAAGTGTAGTAGATACCGATGGAAAAGAGTGTGCAAGAAACTCTAAGGACACTCTTTTAAAAATATAAATAATGTAAAAACAATTGAAATGTTAAATTTTCTATGCAATTATACAATACTTAGAGATTGAATTTATAAAATCTTCAGCAGCTCCAACAGTATTTTCAAATACTAAGGAATTATATAGTTAACGAGCTCTTGTGGAGCAGGACCAGTGTTGAGGCAAGCATTTTTATCAGTGATGTAATCCCCCAACTTATAATATGCTTGGCTGCATACTTGCATAGTGTGCGTTTTATACAAGATATAAAGAAGGATGATGGCCAAATTGGGCTTAACTTTAGATTAGCTGCCGTCGAGTTGGAAGTCCATATTTTTTTCACAGTGAGATCATATTATTAGAAGCCTCCATCTGAAGTTTTAAGTTGCGGAGATCAATGGTTTACGAGAAAAAAAATAATGAAAATCGTAAAAAAATTGCAATATTTTGTAACTTTTGACATTTGGCTTCGTCATACAACGTTCCGTTTTACCAATGGACAACGCACTAATGTTTTACTTCTTATTTATAATGAAATAAATACGTATATTTAGTGATAAATATACTTTTTATGCATATTTCATTATATTACGTATATTTAACTGATTTAAATTAGTGCTATTAAATTTAATACCAATAATAATAATTCCTGTTATTACCGATATGTGAAACAAAACGTAAAACGATGTTTTATTTTAATTAATATCCTTCATAGGTAATTCTTTTAGGGCAGACAGATCCGACATGGTTAGGTTAGGTTAGAAGGCTAAGGCGGGAGCGAAGCTCCCGCCTTGGCCTTCGTGGTTATTTTTTTTTATACCCTTACGCACGAGGCGAGCGAGCGGAGCGAGCGTGCCGCGGCAGCGGCCGCCGAGTGCCAGAATGAAATTACCTTACCTCTTTCGACCTTTAAATAGATGTCAATACAAGAAACTCCGAAAGTTAGGTTAGAATATTAAAAAAATCATATCTCAAAAAGGGGGGGGTTCCGCAACTTTTCCGTCACAGGGGGGGGGGTGTACACCTCCCCCCCTCCCCCCCACCTCCGTCCCACCCCTTAAATCGACGGCAGCTAAACTAAAGTCCTACCACTTAGTAACCAAAGATTATAATTACCCACGTTTTTCTGATTAGTTATTAAAAGTGATTCAATTCAATAAATACGTAGGTATCGAATCAACTAGTGCCGTTTTTATGTATTTGATTCTAGTCATAAGAATCTTGATATCATCGTTTTGCACGACTCATAATGCGAAGCATTAGAGAGTGCTTTACGATCGAAAAATGTTTTTGCTTCCTTTCTGCAACTGTTTCTATTGGTAAACTCTTGCTAGTACAAAGAACCTACTTAATTTAGGGATGTATTTAACGCGGCGACAAAATAATCTGAATTTGGGATTAAAAAATAATTAAAGCCGGTAGCAAAAATAATAGGTTGGTTACAACGAAGGATACTTTTATGTAGTTTGTATGATATAAAAGAGTAGTATTAAAAAGGCCCTGCTGGCTAGACGTTTGTTTTGTTTTTTTTTTTTTTTTTTTTTTTTTTTTTTTTTTTTTTCTTTTGAAGCTTACGTTTAGGTCACGGAAAGTCGAAATTTTGGATTTGTAAGGTACATAATAGTTTCTAAATTCGAGCCCTATTGGGCGATCTGAAAGTATGATAACAATAAAAATTATCTTAAGGGGCCCGCTAGCTAGACACTTCATAGAAACGTCATTCAATCAAAAACTGTCGAGGTGCAAAATATATCTTATTTATTTTCTTTAGGTACAAAACAATGTCTTTATGAAAAGCTATCATCTGTTAATAAATCTCGTTAGGGCCTGCCAGATAAAATTACACTCTTATAACGGATGAGGATATCGAGATAATCGGGTTTGAGGATATTAGAAAATTACTTATTGAGGATGTGGACGTTGCATTAAAAACAGCACAGCATAATAAGTATAGGTTTTGTCAGTCCTATTATTTTATGAAATTCTCTGAGACCAATAAGTATATGAAATGTACTCTTGTAAACAGAATTGAGATCGCTTAAAACTGAATAACACCATATTTAAGTCATCAGCTTGTTATGTTGGGCGATGTTAAGTATACAAAGTATACAACGTGTAACGTTAAATGAGCAAAACCTGAAAATAGTTTGATCAGAATAACGAGCAGAATTAATTGAACCACTTTTTAACCTTTTCGACGCCCATCTATATAAGCCGCCGCCGCTGCCCGCAAGATTCGAGGCAGAGGCCTAATACGCGATGTGTCCTCCAGTGCCACGCTACAAATGTATAACGTATCTATAGTAAAACGTAGGGATGGGATTAATGTCCTATCGACAAATAATATTATAAGTTGAAATTAATGTTTATTCACCAATTTACGAAGCTAAATAAAAACTGATACCGTATTTTCATAATTTATTTTATTTCATAAAAAAAATCAATATGAAAACCTGGATATATTTCCCATAATAAAAGAAAAGAATTGTAAATTTATTAGACGTGTGTTCTAGAAGGCACATCCCTATTTGTCTCCAAATGTAATCCTTCTACTTCATATCAAGTCGTTGGCGCTCGAGGCACGTCATAATCCTTTTTGATGTAAGGATGTCTAGATGTCGATGTCAATGGTATTTTTCTTTTTTCTATTCACTGTTGGTCGAGTTACACGTACATAACCTGAACCGATTCGTGCATAATTTATTTCGTTTACTTACAAGAAATAGAACCAAATACAATCAATAGAAGCTAGATACGTGGTTTTCTACGTGTCTTTTTTTTTAAATTAAAATGGAGGGTAAGTGACTGTTTTACGCACGTTACAGATATTTTTTTTTAATGGTAGGTATAAGTGTCGCAAAAATACTAGTAATGATTTTTCTTATTTTTAGAAACTAATAGAAAACGGAAGTACTTTCCTGAAACGGAAGTTGACGACTTAAAGGAATGTCAAGACGACGAACTATTTCAAAATTCTGATTATTCACAAACTTTTTCTTATGATGAATCTTGTATATAACTCCACACCTTGTAAAACTCGCAATAATTCGTCATATTCACCGTCACTCATTTTTTTGTAAGAACACGTGCGACAATTCAAGCACTACACTAAAATGCACAAAGTTACTATGACCTTGAAACTCGTCCGCTTATGACGTCACAGATTTAGTTCTATACAAGTTCGTGGCGTTGTGCGCACTGACAACTAGCCACTTTGTAAGGATGGGTTTTTCAAACGGTGTTTCACTATCGACAATGATTAGAAAACCTATTTATTCTTGATTACGGTGAATAAAACGTAGTTTATAGTCAACAATATTTCTAAATTTTATTTATTCACGTCATTTTCTTGCAATAATAGTATTTATGATCGTTTCGACGAGATGAAGTATAGCGAGGTCTTCATCGTGTCCCATCACTGGCTTACTATATATCAAGTACTTGGCGTCGGGGGCATTAATTAAAATATTTTCTGGCGTTTTGGTTTCTAATGAATATAAAACAAAGAAGAACTTATTATGTGTGAAAAAGTTAAAAATATGGCTTATAACAGGGCAATTTTCCATAAAAACAAAATAAAAGGTCTTGTAAAAGTCGTACATTTATTTTATACTATTATTACTTCTAATCAAGTAGTGGCGCTGAGGACACGAATATCTCGAACTTGTAATACAAGTGATTCGCGTTCAAAAGGTTAATATAGGTCACATTTTTCAAAAAAATCTTTATTAAAAACGTTGCCGTGTCTATTTATTAATAGGTCAAGCAACCCAATAGCGCGGCGCAGCGGCCCGGTGACGACTCCTCCCTCGATAAAGCGTCGTCGCAGACGCAAGAAACGATCAGAATGGCCAGTAAAACTAAACAGCACATAAAACCTTTACAATTTTTTTAATGACTTATTTTCTCTCTGAAATAGGTCAATTGAATTAAAAATCAGTTGGGGTGTCTGATGTTTTGCACATTTAACGTTACACCTTGTATAAGTACAGACGCCAGCACATCAAGCTACCCGAAACTGTCAGATTTTCCCAATCAACTTTGAACCTTATGCATTAGCGATAAAATGGAAAATCTATTAAAGAAATCTGACAGATTGTAGTAGCTTGATGTGCTGGCGTCTGTACATAAAATATGATAATATTGTTGGGATTATACCTATAATATTCATGTCAGTCTATTCTGCCTTCTGAAGAAGTACCTATACGAAAGTTGGGGTCGAGTGTTCTTATGTTTGTAAGTAGACAATAATACAATGTATGTCTTTCAAAGAATTTCACAGAAACTATTGAATGGATTTAATTTTATGATTGGTTTTCGGGATTCACGATCGCCCCGTGTGCATAGGTTACCAGGTTGGGTTCGAATCTCGTTTGAAGCGCGTATACGCGAGTCATCTGCGCGTCGTCTGCGCGTTTAAAATACGCCTAAAGTAGGTAGGAAGGTGGCACATAAAATTCCCAATTTTCAACCTGCCAACCTGGGTGGGTGGTGAATACCTAATGGGGCTTTGGTTGGAAGATAGGAATAAGTCAATTTTGCCGCCCCTCATTTTGCCGCTCTGGGCAAATGCCCGGCTCGCCCCCCAAGATCGGGCCCTGAACGACAGTCTAGCAGCCGCGGTAAACACATGCAAGGTAATTACAAAAAAAAGAACGTATACAGATGTAGTTCTTATTAATTTCGGCAACTTAGAACATAGGTACTGTTTATTGCATAATAATGGCGCCGATTCCCTTGTTCACAAACTAAACTAAATTTAAGTTCAGTGAGTTCAAGTCTAAACTAATATTTATCTTCTGCCCTTTTCTTAATGAAATAGAAAGAAAAAGATGCACTGAACTTAAATTTAGTTTAGTTTGTGAACAACACTATCTCACACCTACTTGAGTTTACAATAGTGTAATTTTAGGTCAGTAGATGTCTTACGTGTTTCTATATCTCTTCATCTGTGTTACTCGCCCACTCCGGGCGAATACACAATATTCCCGCGTCTGTGTCCGTGTCCGTGCAAACATTGATGAAATGGCATCTGTTGGTTATCCTTTAACACCCCAACAATTTTTTTTCGAAATAGTTTCAATGTACAGCAATGCCTCGTGAACAGATTTATTATACCTATGTATAGATAATTGCGGGTTTAATAATTATAGTAGATCATAGTAGACCTACAAGACTTATACTATGAGTTTATAAATAACCTAATAGCATCGCTATTTTATGACTAAACCTACTGTGCAGATAACCTGTATTCTTTGACAATTTCAACTTATCAACAAAACTGTTGGTCTCAAAAAAATTAAGTTTGTCGCTGTAGTGACTTTCCAAGAACTAGATGCGGTTAGGTTTGAGAAGGAAGCGCCCTGATGACGCCCCATTATTAACCCTTAAATGCATAATTTCTCCCGCTCTGGGCGGAGCGGGAGGGTGTGTCAGACTTTTACTGACTAAAACCCACCCGTGTTCCTTCAGTTGCCTGTGCCAAGGGCCACGGTAACTCTTTCGAACAATCCGCGACCCTGGCAGGCATCGGCCCTAGCGGACCCCGTCAGTTACTGCTGACATCTCTTTGAGGCGCGCGTGGAACACAACGCGCCGTCGACCCGGGCTTGGTCCTTACCGGACGGCGAACTGCCCATTGCTCGCCGCCCGCAAGCCCGCGCCTACGGTGGCCGGGAGTCGGCTCTTGACTCCCGACGCCCAGGGCGTCTCCTGTGGCGACTAGGGGCGTGAGGGCGCAAAGATTGCCTCTCCCTCACGCGTTCCGCCTCCTCCTTCGCAAGCATTACTGCTTCGCAGAAGGAGGTGACGGCTTCCCATGCACTCTCGCTCCGTACCATGGCCTGGACCAGGGCCGGACGCGAGAGATCGCCGCCACCAATCGCCGCCGTGAGGACGCGGCGGTGCTCCGCCCAAGCCGGGCAGACCTCCACCGTGTGCTCCACCGTGTCCTCCGGGCGATCCACACAATGGTGACATCCGGGCGTTTCCTCCCGCCTTATACGGAACAGGAACCTCCCGAAGCAGCCGTGTCCGGTGAGGACCTGCGTCAGGCGGAAGGTGAGGACGCCGTGGCGCCTCTCTAACCACTCCTCAAAGAGGGGACTTACCGCCGCAATTGTGGCGTGCCCATAATTTATTATATCGTATTGCAAAAAAAAAAATGCTATTGTATAGGTATTTATCTATAGAATTAAAAAATATATACATATTATAACTATATAATAAATATTAATATTCATAGAGTATATACAACATTATTTTTAGTATATGGCAAACCCGAAACACGTGTCTAGTATTTTTATGTAAAGAATCTATGTAAATTTCAAAACTGTATCATGAAAAATCACGAAGTTATAAGCTTGTTATGTTACCTGATTGTCCGTACAAAAAGTTGGTTACCACTTAATACGCGCAACCGGCCGACCGGCTGTGACCTGTGTTGTGCGCATATGATTGCGGATATGTACAGACGCCACCACATCAAGCTACTACAATCTGTCAAATTATTTTAATAGATTTTCAACTTTATCGCTAAAGAATGACAGTTTCGGGTAGCTTGATGTGCTGGCGTCTGTACTTAGTGTCGCTCGACGTCCAACTTTTTACGATTTCAAAATATATTTGGGATAAAATATAAGATGGTGCAAAAACTATTAGAATCGATTCAGTTACTTATTCTGAATAAACTATATTGAGGTTGCAGAATACTAAAAATAATGTTGTATATTGTTTTGACAAAAAGAGATGCGTTCAGAAACACAGCTATCACATTCTAAAAAAAAAAAAATGACGTACTTTGTTGCCATATGGCAACATTATGCATTTAAGGTTTAACATGGTTAAAGGTATTCAAAATTAAAGACGTGTATATTATTAAGTAGAATCTGCATTTAATCATATTTAACTAGCTGCCCCGGCAAACTTCGTACCGCCTCTGAATCAATAAATGCTGTGTTAACTTATCAGCTGAATTAAAAATACTCATATGCCTAGCAGAAAGACTGGGTCAGTATGAAGAAGCTGTCTATGATTCTGGCTTCTAGGAGCATAAATATTGAAAAACATACCTGATTCTCTATGGATTTATGTTGTTACCTCTCTCCTCCAGTAGGGGTCGCCACCACCAGTTCCGGCGACCGACCGTTAAGGTTTTCATAGCGTTTATAATTTTTGTCGTGCTAGGAGCAAAAGTTTTTTCTTCAAGTAAAAAACTTTATTACATTGTAACATTTCATTGTTTTCGGTTTGAAAATAGTGTTAGAGTAATTATACACGAATACTAAAAATACATTCTGTGTTTTTAGTGCAGTGTTGTGATTTCGACGGCGAGTCGGAGAGTACCTCCCATTATGAACTCCGAGGATTCTGTAGGTACCTGAACCTGTGGCTCAAATCGCTGCTCCGGATAGAGGGCGAAGGGCTGTGAGCTCAAGCTCGATTTCGTAATTTATGGGCGTATCAATTAAAAGTTCTTATATAGTTCTTGCAGTACCAATGAATAGATGTACCACAAATATATCTTGTTTAAAAAGCACTTGTTTTTGGCCGGGAAGTACCGTATACGTTGCATCCCGGCCACATGTATATTTTCTGAAAGAAAAAGAATGTCCTAAAATATAAACCAAATAAATGTTCCTTTTGCGTTCTTTATTTTTTTCTATAAAATATATCAAGAGAAACGCTTACATAAACACACGTCAGTGGGTCGTCTTAGGGGCGGCGATTCCGTTAATTCCACTAATTGTAATCAATTTTTGAATAAACCACCAATGTCGTGTAAGCCACCTATTAATAGATAATAATGTGTGTTTGGGGGATTTAAAAATAAGTTTTGACGAATCTAAAATAATGTGACCGTACCTGATACCGCAAAATTGGCAGAGTAACAATCATTTCATTCACAGACATGGAAAGGTATTCGGTTTAAGAAGGACTTTCAAGCATATAATATAGCAACACCAGGTTTTATGTTTTTTTTTTTTTTAATCTAATGAAAGATACTTCATGCCACAAGGAAACCGCGAGCCATATTTCACCTTTTTTTTTCAGTTTTAATTGTCCTTGGTCTCAAAATAAACTAAAATTTATTTACCTTAAATTTTCCGTGGTCCCTTCTTGGTCCCTTCCGAAACTAAAGTGAAAAGACCCTGACTGGCGTTCTACTATTGCGGATTCTCACTGAACTAATGTATATTTCTCTATGCCAATAGTACTTTCTAATTCCATACTGACTATTTGACATACGACAACACTACGATCGGTCTAAACATTACTTTTGTGTTTATTATATTTTCTTTAAAGGTTGTTTAGCGGTTTTGCCAGTGTATTGATCATCACACACGGCTTCCTTATCGCGCGAGTCGCCTCGGGTGCAATGATAAATTTAGCACACATCTATCATAATGTACTTTTTTGCCAACATGACTAGCGAATTGAATTAAATTCCTCTCTGTCTAAAGCTGAAAACCTTTTGCATAGTACTTAGTGTGTCTAAATGTACTCGTTTATTTGCTTAGAACATGTAACGCATCGTTATTATGCCTATAATATTTAACACGTTTAAGTCTAAAAACACTCGTGATTACTGGGCGTCTATATCGACATTGTAGCCCCTACCCAGCTATTACTTTTAATAAATGTGTTGATTTAGGCACTTTTCCTGACGTCATGAAGAGTAGTGAAGTCATACCTTTATTTAAATTGTGTAATAAAATAACGTTGGCAATTTCAGGCCTATTTCAATCTTACCTGCATTTAATAAAAATAGTTTTATTAGGTATTTATTTCTGCTTGAGTATAGTTTTTTCAACGTTCTTGTTGGTGTATTGGCGTGTGCCTAGCACCAGTGGCGGACTAAGACCGTCAGAGGCCCGGGGCGGCAAAGCTGAATGAGGCACCCCAGCTTTAAAAAAAAAGTGGTTTTAAAAGCTTTCTATTCAGTTCACATTTGTATGTATAAATAAGTGTTTATGTTTATTTTGTTAAAATCTGGCAAGTGAAATTTAAATTCGAATTACATTATTTAGGCTAAATAATCATACATAAGTAGGTACCTACAATATGGAATGGATATATGGGTGAGGAAAATAAAATACGAATCGATCGACAAAAAAAAAAATAGATAAAATAAATCAAAGATACCTAGTTTTTTTTTTTTTTTATAGCGTATAATGTGTTTTTGTGTCTTCAATTTACTGAACACCTCAATAACTTCTGTGAAATCGATTTCTTTGGAAATTTTTCTTTCTATTGAAAGCACGGCTAGGTTAACAAGTCGGTCTTGACCCATTGTACAGACGCCAGCACATCAAGCTACCCGAAACTGTCAGATTTTCCCAATCAACTTTGAACCTTATGCTTCAGTGATAAAGTTGAAAATCTATTAAAGAAATCTGACGGATTGTAGTAGCTTGATGTGCTGGCGTCTGTACATCGAAGATATTTTTAATTAGTTTAAGTTTCGAAAAACTCCTCTCGCATGATGCAACCGAGATTCAAATGGTCAAGAAGTATATCTTGATGAAATTATGTAGGTACTAAGCACATTTTTAAAGTCTTGTTTAGGATTTGATCAGGGGAACGCGGGGGCATTTGGGGCCCCCCCAAGACCGGAGGCCCGGGGCGGGCCGCCCCTTCCGCCCCCCGGTTAGTCCGCCACTGCCTAGCACACGTCAACATGGCAAAGAATTTAATGATAAATGATTTTATTTCTGTAAATAGGTTTATACAAATTCTTTTACACGTCAATCATATTTTTTAAAACTAGATGAGGTCGGCGTTTCCTAACTGACTACTCTGAGAAGAAAGGCCGAAACAAGAGGTCATAGTCCCTTTTAAAGTCCAGACATAATCTTGGTCAGATCATGTGAAGGCCATGTAGATTTGTGTCTGAAATGGTCTTTTGAGGAAAGAACCACACAGATTGAGTGGACCTGCCCAGTCAGTGCACGCATTTGTCAATTATCGTGCAGCTCAACTCAGGACTAAACGAACAATACGAAAGAAAGGACATTTGGGTAGGCCGCATAAATTACTCAAACTGCCAGTCCTCACATTCATAATAATTAAATAGTACATTGTTCACCGAGAGGAGAAAGTGACCGATTACCGTCGAGGGTGTCGTTGAAACACCCGAGATCGGGAATTGCACTTTCTCTCGAGTGATACATAGTGCTTTATACTAAACCTACGAGGAAAATAAAAAACGAAATCCTTATTTTACTTTCTACGAAAACTGAATCCTCAAACAACACACAAATTGGAAATGGCGCCAATGGCGTCTGCAATTTTCACATGTTCTTTCTCAAATTTTTGGAGAATTTGAGAGAATTGGAGATAAAAACTCACTGTAAAAACTTTTTGGCTTTTGATATTTAGGTTACCGGCGCATAGTCTTACCCAAAATTAAAAAAGAAAAACCACGTAAGAAATGGATTTTCATACACTTTTCTCTCCCGCTCAGATGCGTTTTCTCCCCGCATATTTGTATGTGCGTCAGGATTGCTCCGCCAAGTTATCAAATCAGAAAATGGTTTCAGCCAAAAATTTGTCGATATTTGTCAAAATCGAAAGAAACAAACCCCGTATTTGTCAAAGCAGAAATAAAGAAGTTATAAGCGTTTTAAGTTGGCCGCGCAATCCTGACGTCAAGGACTGCGCGGCCACGGAGATCTCAGCAACTACTTGGGATAGAGAAATAATTCCTTTTGTCAACTCAAGTCTGTATTTGTCAAGATTTGTCGAAAAATGAATCAAAGCTCTATATCAATATTATAATTAAATATTCGCCTTGAAAGTCATGGCCGCGCAGTCCTTGATTTGCTATTTTGTTTTTAGTATTTTTTTTATTAAAATTGAAGACTTCATATAGTATAGGAGTTAAAAGGAGAAAGGTCTTAATTTGTCGAAACTGACAAAAGCTTTAAAATACGACTAAAGTGTAATTAAACAGACGAAATCAATTTAAAACACAAAACTCGTGGCCGCGCAGTCCTGACGTTACTTTAAACCATGATATCTCAATAACTATAGTAGCTAGGATTTTGCTGTAGACGTCCATATAATCCTTATATTAACCCCATTAAAATGACATATCCTTTTACCCTCAACACTGTTTGGGACGCGAGTAATCTCAAGAATTATGTTACCCCATACAATGTTCTAGTAGAGTGACCATAATTTCAAGACCATAAGTTCAAGACAATACAGTCTAAGCGCATTTCTGTTCTGGTTTCTATTGTTAACTGATAAAAAACTTTTTTAATATTTAGATATTCTTATACATTATAAACAAAATGTACAGAATTATATTAATAGAATCTTGCAAGTTACTGCTCGTGGAAATGTTAATTATATCTAAAATAACGTTATAAATAGATATACACTATTTTAACAATTACTTACAGTAGAAGCACTAAAAAAAAATATCATTTAAGACGTGCTCAAGAATAAATGCAGCGTTACATTCACAATTATAATGATATATTTTAAAATATATCGAAGCAATTCTTATTCTTAATCTGTTTGATTCTTCACTGTTAATATAACGCTGTTATATCGTTATTTCTGTGATTATTGTCAAATAAATTGAGTATAAATAATAATAAATAATAAATAATAATTTTTTACAGATAAATCAGTAAAATTACTATTTTAACATTATTCTAAGTTGGTCTCTTCGGCCGCACTACAGGAGCATCGACGCGAGTTTGCCTATTGCGCTCTCTTTCTAATATTGCTTTTCATTCGCACAACTGCTGGTCAGCGGACCACCGCGCTCGCGTCGAATCGTCACGATACCAGTATTATATCTCAACGGACTGTTACTGCTGTACGTTGTGGATCCGACAGTGATATTCCGATAAAAAGGACATAAGTGTGTATTCAGTGAGAGACTTAGTGTATATTTAAACGTGATATAAATAATTACGTGATATTAATCAATATGGTGAGTTATTTATTTTTGAATTAAATTTGTTAACGATATTTATTTTGTGTTATCTACCACCATACCATGTTAAAACTTTTACCAGTTTTGCTGTAGTCAGTACTTTTACATAGGTACCTAGTTAAAAAGTAGATCGGAATAAAGTCCTAACAAATTAGGCCTTAATGAACAAGGATGGAATTTATTGTGTTTTATATAATTAATAATAATAAATAAAGCCTGGGTAAGGTAAACCTTTCCCAGGCTCTCTATTTAAAAACTAAATAGAGCGTTTAAGGTTTTGCCTAAACCAGACGCAACTTTTAACTCCTGGTAATCTCAAATTATTAAAAAGCAGTTATAAATAAATAGATATTTAAAAATATACTTTTTAATTTAATTTTCAGATAAAAGCGGGTCGCAAAGGAAAAGTCAATAGTGAAAAATTAAAAAAAATATTTCTTAAGTACGGAGATGTATGCAGAAATCGCAGTATTAAATATAATGATCCAGTATTTAAAACAATATCTAATGAGTTAGATAATACGATAGCTCCTTATGCAATCTACAAAGCATTGAAAAGGCACTACGACGAGTATTTTCAAAATGATGAAGATGATAACCTTTATTCACCCCGAGTTCAGAGTAGTTCATCTTCTTCACCGTCGCGTCATAGTGTGGCTTCATTATCGCTGACATATCAAGACAAGGTGAAAACATTTAGTTTTACAATGGACGAGCATGAATGGAAAAAAAATCAACCCGTGATGGTACATTATGCTAGAAGAGATATAAGGACCTCATCGACACACCAAAAATACAGGAGTCTGCCAAAGTTTAAGTGGGCGACTTTTTTGAGAGAAAAGCTCTGGGAGTTATCTAAGCTACCATGTACTTGGAACTTTAAAAATAAGAAAGTTGACGGTGAAAATAACATTTCGTTATTTGGAAAGTGCTCACAATGTCAAAGAGAAACAATAATAAAAACCGAAGCAATTTCTGAAAAAACTGTAAGATTTACATGCGATATACTTACTTGTAAGGAAGAGAATGTACCACACAATCCTAAAATAAAATCAAAATTAACTCCATACAAAAGAGGTAAATTAGCAAAAATTCTACAGTATAAGCCTGCCGTAGTCGTACAAAAAGAACTTGCGGCCAAATTAATTAAAGACCCAAATCAAGTTTGCCCACCAGTGCTGCCAAGTTTAGCAGCTCTCCGCCAGATCAAGTATGAGAAACGACAAAGCAAGAGACTTCATGCTCACCCAATTTTAAGTATACTCATGATGACTCAAGAGGTACAGAACTTTATCCGTGAAGTGACATTGATACCGTGTTTTCATTTATATTATTGGTCTGATCAGCAAATAGAGTACTATACTAACTATTGTAATAGTTTTTCTAAAGTGACCATTACTGTAGATGCAACTGGATCTTTTTTTCAGGCTATAAAGCTTCCCGATGGAACTACACTAACAAAACGACTATTTGTATATATTGGCATGATTGCTTCGGATTCAATTAAATCTACTCCAATTTTTCAAATGGTTACCGATTCTCACAATAAAGATTCAATTGCAGCGTGGTTAAAAAAATGGTTAATTCAAGTAAGGAGCCCGCCACATGAAATTATTACCGATGACTCATCAGCATTAATTGCAGCTAATGTTTCAGCATTTACTACGTTTAGCAGTATAAAAGATTATGTTAAACGACCTGTTTTAGTCTTAAGTGGCCGCAATTATGCATTACCTGAAGTATTTATTAGGCTAGATACAAGTCATTTTATCAAAACAATTTATAATTTACGTTGCTTTGAAAATAGGGATATAAATGTTAAAATGTTATACGTTCGTTGCATTTTGTATATGAAAGAATGTGAATCGTTTCAGCAAATTAAAACTCTCATTACTGATGTTGTAAGACTATGTCTAACCGAATACGATAACCCAGAAAACCCTGTTTCTGTTTATATTCAGAAAATAAGTTGCACCTTAGGTAATACTACATATACGGAACCTAATGAAGACACCGATGAGAAGGAAAATATTCACGAAAACATAATCCTCGACGATGATGACGGTTTGCTCTCATGGTTTGATGAAATTGTTGAGAGGGAAAAAAGCCTAGATAAAACAAAAAGTTCGTCAGAATCACAAAACTCTTTCTACATGCCTCATTTAATAACAACGCTCAAACGGTTACTCCTAAAGTTACCCCTCTGGAGTAATATTATGTGCCCATTATATAAATCACAAAACAAAGTACCAACATCTTCAGCTATAGAGAGCTATTTTAAAACTATGAAAAATTTGTTATTCACAACAAGGTCGAAGAAATATAACATTGATGAATATTTAAATATGCATTATGATTATTTATTAGGTGAAATAAAAATTGCTTTAAATTGTTTAAATAATTTCGCCGACATTGTAGACAAAAAGGAGAAAAACATTAAAAGAAAACGAGGTAAGACTAGGAAGCGAAAAATGTTACCATTTGAAAACAAATGCTGCAAAAAAGAAAAACCTAGTGTAACCAAAACGTTTTTAAATGATTCGGTATTCTCAGTAATTCCTACGTATGTTGAAAACTGGAGAGGCGAAGGTGTTCCTAAAGATGATTCTGCAAATAAACCTGTAAATATAATGTTTTTAAAAAATAGTAATTTTACTGTACAAGATATATCTGAAAAAAATATTAAATTAACAAACACTTGTGCATTTGATTCCGTATTTTTTTTATTGGCCCACGGATTTAAAGAGTATTCATGCATACGCGATTTATTTGACAATAATTGCAGAAATAGGGATATAACAGCGTTTTTACAAATCCTCTGTAACTCTGATAATAACAGTGAAGAAGCAAACAAATTAAGAATAAGAATTGCTTCGATACATTTCAAAAACAATCATTATGATTGTGAATGTAACGCTGCATTTATTTATGAGCACGTCTTAAATGATATTATTTTTAGTGCTTCTTCTGTAAGTAACTGTTCAAATAGTGCATGCATAAATTCTACCCCATCAAGAAGAAAACATGTGTTTATACCGTTAAATTTAGATATAATTAATATTTTCACCATCAGTAACTTGGAAGATTCTATTATTATTCATGATTGGGAAAACAAGCAATGCAGAAAATGCAATGAAGTAGTTCTATTTCATTATACCTTGTCAAAAATTGTTACATTCGATTTAAATGGCACGCAAATGGTGTTTTTACATGAGGTACCTAAAAGTATAATAATTAAACAAAACATTTATAAATTATTAGGTGCCGTAGAATATGTTCCTCCAATACTTGGAACAATAGGGCATTATAAGTGTCATATTATAAGAAATAGCGGAATGCTTTGTTACGACGATAACAAGAGTAAATTAGAAGAGAGTACAAACGATTCTGTATATATCCATTTTTTAACTTATGTTTTAGTAGAGGTGTAAGAGCCGATGAAAAACATTTAAAGTTGAAGAATAATGATTTTGTTGATTTTTGAAATCTTTATATTTGTGCAATGAATAAAAATATTCAAATATTAAACAAGTTTTTTATTTCGTCTTATTTAGTATTTTATTTAAGTTTTTGACTAACAGAACAGAATGCCCTTGAACTGTGCTGTCATAGCCAGTTTGACAAAGATTAAAAACAAATCGAAATTATGGTCACTCTACTAGAACATTGTATGGGGTAACATAATTCTTGAGATTACTCGCGTCCCAAACACTGTTGAGGGTAAAAGGATATGTCATTTTAATGGGGTTAATATGAGGATTATATGGACGTCTACAGCAAAATCCTAGCTACTATAGTTATTGAGATATCATGGTTTAAAGTAACGTCAGGACTGCGCGGCCACGAGTTTTGTGTTTTAAATTGATTTCGTCTGTTTAATTACACTTTAGTCGTATTTTAAAGCTTTTGTCAGTTTCGACAAATTAAGACCTTTCTCCTTTTAACTCCTATACTATATGAAGTCTTCAATTTTAATAAAAAAAATACTAAAAACAAAATAGCAAATCAAGGACTGCGCGGCCATGACTTTCAAGGCGAATATTTAATTATAATATTGATATAGAGCTTTGATTCATTTTTCGACAAATCTTGACAAATACAGACTTGAGTTGACAAAAGGAATTATTTCTCTATCCCAAGTAGTTGCTGAGATCTCCGTGGCCGCGCAGTCCTTGACGTCAGGATTGCGCGGCCAACTTAAAACGCTTATAACTTCTTTATTTCTGCTTTGACAAATACGGGGTTTGTTTCTTTCGATTTTGACAAATATCGACAAATTTTTGGCTGAAACCATTTTTCTGATTTGATAACTTGGCGGAGCAATCCTGACGCACATCATATTTGTTCGATATGCAATGACGTACTTTCTACCGTAAATTTGATAAAGTATCAAGGTACTTTCCAAGCAGGTGTAGTATAAATAATATTATACCTACTTTACAAAGTAAATGTTCATGTCTAGAAAGAGAAAAAAAAAAAAAAAATTTTATGTTCTTGTTTTAAATGTTTGTGTTTCGTACCTAATGTTAACTTACTATTTTATAGAATCAAGTTTTATATTGCTCGCAAGGTTGGTACGGCTGAAGAACATTCTCCTTTAACTTACCCTGCATATAAAACATGTCTCATTCACAACACTTAATGTTTGTACAGGCGGTGCATACCGATATCATAGTGGCGGTGGCTATGTACGCCGTGGTTGGGGCCGTAGTTGGAGGCGTGGAGGCCGCGGAGCAGGTCTTGGCAGGCGTCCTGTGCCCACTATCGAAGAATTAGATGCAGAGCTGGATGCTTACGCCAAAGACTACTGAAGAAGTATTGATTGAATCCAAACAAAACTATTTATTTTTCACTCATTCAATTTAATCATTGAATTATATTACTCATCATTATTAAAAGATAGGTATAATAATAAAATCATATGATATTATCACATTGCAACAATTTATATCATAGAAACTTTCTAATGTGCATAATACATAAAAATAGAAATTAACATAATACATAATAATCACATTTATTTCTATAATTTATCTATTGTTTTGCAGTAGTCTCATTTGTATTTCAATATAAAATTCAAAATTTCCTGACATTAAATTAAAAGAAACTTAGTTCTAAATCATCTTCATTTAACGATTCCGATTCAGAAAACAGCTGGTCAATTCTGTAAAAATCTCACTGTGAAATCATAAGTGAAGTGAGCACTTAATAATGTTAATCCCATGGTGAGATGGTTACAGAATCGCACGGCTGATCATCTTCAGTGCCCTCCAAGATACGTTACGGTTATTCAGTGGTTAATACTTCTTCACTCGCCATTGTTGCAGTCATGTATAATAATTCTTATGTAGAATATTCCCTGTACATACGTGCTTACGACATCACGAGCCGGTTGTCTATACTCGACAATGGCGCAGAGGGGACTGCTTATCGAATAACTGATGCGCATGAATAGGCGATAAGGAATAAAGAACATGTACATACACAACTATTTTTCAGTTTCAAATATAGTAAAACTACTATTTTTTCTCAATGAGTAAGCTTATTTTTTTTTAAATAGTTATAACAAAAATTACACTAATTTATGTAATAATAATAATTAAGAATTATTATAACTAACAATTTAGAATAATATTACCCAACATTATACTACATCACTAGCAGTCGAGTATACACGACATTGACGTGAGGGAACATACTTTTATAAACATTAACTTTGTTGTTTTATCATCAAATATTTGAAAAATTAATATGCAATTTTGTTTGCTGTGTACTATTAGGTAATAAATGGAGATTCCGTTTTTAAGCTGTATCAATAAAACAAATAAAAGTAATGATTTAATATGATTATTTTGTATTTTTCACACTATTACTCTCAATTTGAATCATTTTGAAGAATATTGCTAATCCATTGCTCCATATGTTCGAAAAATGTGTCTGCTCAACCACGTAAATAACGCAATGAATGTTGTTGAACTGTCAAAATGAAAGCCATTGCTATTGATAGTGTGTTACGCAATTACCCTACTATTTACTGTCGAGTATAGCCGACGTTGGCGCTGAGGGCACGCTTACGGCGCTTGTATACGGTAGGAAAATTTACCCTGTCTGCGGCAGACAAGACAAATTCTTCGTGTACACGACAAGGATTTTGTCTGTTCTACACAAGAAACAACGTTCTCCGCAACAACGTTCGCCGCGTCCGTCGTGTCTTGTGCAGACAAGATTTTTTCGTGCACCGCTGCGAGCAGTGTACACAGTTATTTTCTAGTTACGACACGAATAATTCTTGCGTAGGCCCGGCGTATTTTCTTACCGTGTACAAGCGCCCTTACGCTTGTCGAGTATAGCCGACGTGGGCGTTCAAAAGGTTAACAACTTAAATTGTTGCAGTAAGTATAAATGTACAAAGGTAAATAGTGACAAAAACCATTTTACTCGAGTGGCATTAGAATTTAATTTCTCGAATCAATAAACGATATGATACAATGTACAGACGCCAGCACATCAAGCTACCCGAAACTGTCAAATTTTCCCAATCAACTTTGAACATTATACTGTAGCCATAAAGTTGAAAATCTAATAAAGTAATTTGACAGGTTGTAGTAGGTTGATGTGCTGGCGTCTATACATCCCTAATTTAGGTGCGACAATGTCTTTAAAACAGCTGGCCGGCGACGCCATTGTCGACTATACTCGACAATGATGTACATCAGGTATGAGAATAGTGCTATACCTGGAATTAATTTAATGTACTGTTGGGTGTGTTTCTACATTATTAACAATTCGAGTCAAAAGTCGTAAAGGATTTAATATTAGAATTTTAATATTAACATATTAAAGGTAGATTTTTTATTCTAAAAGTATTGACAAAAAATTAAATAATTATGGTTGTCGATATAATTTTGTAATCCCTATTTTTTACTAGGTATTTATACCGTTTTGACGTGGCGTGCAAAACGTTAATTATACCAAAAAACAATTTCTTAAGTATATGTAGAACCTGAGATCAACAAAACAATTATGTTGGTATTATTTTTATTCACACATACATAAGTACCTACTTAGAATTATTCTGATTCTAAACATTTAATTGATAAATAATTGACATAAATTAAATACAATAGGAATTTACAATGATTGCCCGCGTTGTCCTGAAAAAAATAACAGGTATTTATCCAAAGAAAGGTGATTTAGATATTTCCTGATTTACTATACTATACAGGGTTATTTGTAACTCATCATTATGAACAACTTTTACTATGGGACCAAACCTGAAATCGCGAAAAAAAAAAATCAGCTGTTCCCTACATTTTGACGACTCGTACAAACATAAATGTAGGGAACAGCTGATTTTTTTTTCGCGATTTCATGTTTGGTCCCATAGTAAAAGTTGTTCATAATGATGAGTACAATGACCTCTTAAGAGGTTGTTGGTGTCTTACAAATAACCCTGTATACTTTTATAATTGTGAATGTCTTGTGCGAGTGATAGTTATTTTGTACTGTATTTACCAGCTCTCTTTCCAACTCAACAGATTTAACAGTAAGACAAACTCTGACTGAACTGTAGTCTTAGTTCTCTGTCTTGTTGCTGTAAAAATGACCGCCAAACATGGGAAATTCTCAATAGCAGCCCGCAATCAGAATTCGTGATCGATTAATCGGATTTTGGCAATTGTATGAAGGGGAGACAGCGACAGCAGAGCAGTATGTTAGTTTCCTGGAAGGTGTGGTAAAGGAGTATAAGGAAGGAAATAAAATAGAGTGTTGTGCTACTCCATTTCAATTATATTAAAAAAATAAAATTTGAAAAAATAGTTGCGCAAGTTTGAATGAAATGACCTAATACATTCTTTCAAAAATTACGGTCTCAATTATTGTTTTAAGATAATTATTATATAATAGTGTAATACCCTCCTGCGATGCGTGCTTGCTGGCTGTTGGACTTTGTTTTTCAGCGTGAAAATTCACCGTTAAAATGAAACAACGGTGGTCCTTACCGGCCAAATAAGACTTGATAAGACTGGCTGTAGCTGACTTGATAAGACTAGCTTACTGCGCTAGGTTCTGCCGTCCTAGTGTAAATTGACCATAAAACTATAATCATCAAATCCAATCTGTACTCTTCCGAAGAGATTTTCTATTTTCTGATCTATGTAATAATAATTATTTATGTAAGGGTTTGACTCAACCAGTTATGTTTTGAAGTTTACTTCTAGACCCAAGATCTCTCCTAGAGATATTTCCTCTGCTGCTAGGCGAAGAGAGTAGTTTTTCATTGCTACTACCTTGATTTGAAAAATCTGTACTGTCAGGTTCAATTGTAAAAGTTTTCATTTCATGTTCCGCAATAGTACTGTAGTGCCGGAACAGTTCATCACTAGAATTCATCAAGTTATGAGTAGCCATTGTGTGTGAAACGTTTCCACTGAGATGCACCTCTTTGGCAACAAGTTTAGTATTGCATATTCGCCATTCGTCAATTATGAGGAGATTTTTTTTGAGGTCCCAGCCTGTAACAATATTTTCGTTTAGCACTGGCGAAATAAGGCATCAGGGGCGCCGGGCAGTCCGCCACAGGCCTTGAGAACTACTTTTTAAGAAAATTTCAAACAAGGCCCAAATATATTCAGTAAATGAAAGGCTCTTTGTAGTTGGGAGCTTCCTTCCTGGCCCTACGCAATAAATAAACGTAGGGTGCAATTTTTTTTTTTATTTTTTTTGAAATATTATTTTGCTTAGAGAATATAACACTGGAAAGGCATAAGCGCAATATTCTTAGCAAAAGACTGCCACATTCAGCGGGGGACGCGGTGGCTACTCTCGTCAGCAATGAGTCCGTATTAAACATATAAAATAAATCAACTTAATAAAATTTCAAATTGTTTTTTAACCAAATTATATGAATACCTTTTGTTAATCTAAAGATATTTATATAATTTGATTGGATAGTACGGAACAACAAATTACTTACCAGTTTGTTTGAGCCCTGGTTTTATTGTCATCCATTCTTTTTCTACAATTTTGTTAAGAAACTCCATGAGTTCAATGGATGGTTCATACTTAAATGTTTCATCACATGGATACTCTATTGTTGCTCTACTCCATTCAGCTTTTTTTAAAGTCTCACAAATGAGTGGAAAAGGTTTCGAGACAATTTCGGGATTCTTGTAAATTGGCTGTAATAAAAAAAAAATACCGTCAAATACATTATTTAATATATTTTATTTGACATAAAACATTTACAGACACAGGTTGACACTTAATTTGCTTTACTTGTATATGTACAAATGAAAATATTAAATATATTATAATCCGCCTATAATGTTCCCTCTGATGGGACACAGCCCTCCTCTCTGTGTGAGAGAGTGGGCCGTAATACACCACGCGGGCCCAGTGCGGGTTGGTAGATGTCACATCATCATCTGCCTAGCCTTTTCCCAACTATGTTGGGGTCGGCTTCCACTCTAACCGGATGCAGCTGGATACCAGTATTTTACATGGAGCGACTGCCTATCTGACCTCCACAACCCAGTTACTAGGTAATACGATACCCCTAGGTAAGACTGGTTGTCAGACTCGGGCTTCTGATTACCCGTAACGACTGTCAAAGATCTACGAATGACAGCCGGGACCAACGGCTTAACGTGCTTTCCGAGGCACGGAGGGGTCTCGGTATGTAGATGGTCACCCATCCACAGACCAACCGCGGCAAGCGTAGCTTAACCTGATCGATCGACCTGTGCGGCTGTTATTATTTAGCCACGGGCCCCTCTGGTAGACGTCACATGTCTTCGAATTTTTTGCTTCTTGGACATGCCGGCTTCCACACGTTCTTCTTCACTGATTTATACAAAGTAAAGTGTCAATCTGGGTTTGAAACTGCGACCTACAACTCGCACGCGGCCGTTGCCACTGGGCCACCACTGCTCTCATTGAAATGATTAAATATATACAAAAAAATATTAAGAAGCAACCCAAAGAAGTTTTAGTTAAAGTGTGACATTAAAATAAAACATATTTATAATCAACATACCAAATCATACTCATTTATGGCGCAGATGATAATGCCATATAATATAGAATGAAAATAAGCGCACAGTGTGCTCTCAGACGTGGCAGAACCCCGCAGAAACACATATATCTTTCTAGTTTGTATACACGGGACCAGTATGTAATCATTATAACTGTAAACTTCTTTCACATTTTTCATAAATTCTGCTTTTGGTTTCTTGTCCACAAATTTTCTCATGGAATCTCCTATTATGATTTTGAATCCACATAGATTTTTATCTGAAAATAATATACATACCTAATGTAATAATTACGTCTTGCTTCGGCGCAAGAATTGGGTAGAGGTATACCTACATATAGTGGCTAGAGTACACCCACATTTAGCTATTAGTGTTTTTTAAGTCCCATGAAATAGGGGACGCGCCTAATGCCATCAAACGGGCGCAAATCCAGGCTCCAGACATCTTTTGAGAAATTCAAGTCAGAAAAAGCACCTTGCCCGACCTGGGAATCGAACACAGGACCTCATGCTTTGAAGTAGCGCTTGCGACCGTCTATGGACCCGTACAGGGAGAAGCGATGGAGGAGGCCTACGCCAAGAAATTGGAGTAATGGAAGAAGAAACAAGGAAGTTATTCCTGTAATTTGTACAATAAGTGCATTCATTTATTTTGAGTACACCTCGATAACAAACGAAGTTTGATAAAATTTTCATAATTAACTATACAACGGTTAATATTCAAATGTATGGGCACTTTTAAAAGGATTCATACGTTCATGAGTTATCAGAAAAGTATAAAGCTTCGGTCAAGCCTGCGCGTGAACTACGCGGGACGCGAAGCGGGAGCGTCAACAACGCGAAACTAAACGTGAACACCTGCGCGGCTACAGCGGTCGTGTAGGTGTGCAAGGCGCCATAGATAAACATGAGCAGCGTCCGCCGCGCGACTGACGCTCCCGCTTCGCAGTCGCTTTGGTCGCGCAGGTTTGGCCGAAGCTTAAGTTTAACATCACCAGTGGATGAGCTTTCTCACAATTAGCAGGTGGAAAATTTCCAAAACAAAAAGTTTGATAATTCGAAAACAACCTAATTCGTACCGATTACCGGGTTCAAAATGGTTGCAAATTAATTCTAGTATAACAAATTTCAAGGAGTGCACCAATTTTCACGTGCACCCTTGAAATTGCTTGTCGTCTGTGATGGTGACTTACCTAAGTGGATTCGCCCCATGTTCAATGCTAAGATTGGCTCATTTCTGTTGACGAGGCATGGCTTTGCAATTTCTTCGTCTTTCAAATACCTTTCAATAATTTGTAAAAATCTTGGTTCGTTGAAGGTTCTCAGGCAAACTGATCTTACAGCCATGTAATTAAATATGATGTGAAATACTATCATTATTGCGAATATTGTCAGAGAACTCCTGAAAAAAGGAATTTGGTGTAAATATAATTTAAAAAAAATACTTTATTAATTACAAACCCATGTGTAAAAACCCTTCTAACAAATATTTTCGACACAACCCAACCTAACCTATTCTATGTTGTAAGGCAAATTAGGTAACTATCCTTTCTAATCTAATCCCACTTTAAAAGAAGCTTCCAACATAGGAAACCTCCGCTGGGGAGTGTTTAATTTTAAACTAACATTAATTTTTAAGAAACTTTATAGACGGAAAGTCTATGGAATCGTAAATACCCGAAGATCCCACTTTAGAAGAAGCTTCCAATATAGAAAACCTCTGCTGAGGAGTGTTTAATTTTTAAGAAACTATAAAGGGAGTCTATATGGTATCGTAAGTACCCGAAGACTGTGATGATCATCAGTGCAGCCACAGAAGCGATGAGATTTACAGCTGTTTCTTGGGCGGAGTCCTTGGCAGATACATCTGCGAGGTTACTTCTTATGGCATGGTGTTGTGTCATAGCTGCTCTGGTTGCGCCGCCTGCAAACAAATAATATTATTATTGTAAAACATTTTTTTTTTCATATAACTAACGGGTTTAACGAAGCCGAGTCATTTGTATTCCCCGTCATTGTAATATTTTTTTTTGTACTGTACAATACCTCCACCTTCTGGTTACTGAGATATTTAAGGTCAAAATTCCATCTTATAATGACGTTTTTCCCCGAGAACAAGGTTTTAATGATAATAACACTGAAATGCCCTCACGACCACTAAACCGTTGCATACCCATAAGCACAATGTTATGCGTGCGTTACATTGCGCACTACCGCAAACAGAATAAATTCACACAATAAATAAATGTCCTTTCCCACTCTGGCTAATATACGAGTGCCACCAGCGTCTCAACCAGGTGGGTAACCTCAATAAAAATCATTCAATGGATCAAAAGACACAGCGGTTCGCTAGGCAACGATGCAGCCGACGAGCTTGCCAGAAGGGGGTCGAGCATGGCACCAGTGGGACCTGAGCCCATCGTGCCACTCCCTTTCGGGTATCTACGCACTCTGGTAAGGAAACACACCAGAGACCAACACGACAAACTTTGGACGGACCAAGGCGAGTGCAGGCAGGCTAAGGAAGCACTTCCCGCAATGGATGGCCGCCTCACGAAACAGGTTCTCCGTCTAACTAAACAAAAGCTGGGTACGGTTACTACAGCTTTAACTGGCCACGGGTTATTTAATAAACACCTTTTGTCATCGGAGTAACAGACAGTCCGCTGTGCAGGGCCTGCATGGAGGATGACGAGACAGCGGCACATGTGCTTCTAAGCTGCCCGGTGGTCGCCACGTACAGGGCAAAGTACTTCAGTAACCCAGGTACCCTACGTGAGACGGTCAGTAACATCAAGGCGTTGCTGGCCTTCCTTGAGGAGCTGGGGTGGATCGAATGATCGATTTTCCCACCCGTACGCAAAATACGCGCATTGACGTGGAGTTGCGGACACCAGCCCGTATTACCTATTACCTAAGTCCTTTCCCAGCAAATTATTTTTGTGCAATGTTACCTAGTTTGATGTACAGACGCACATCAACTCATGTTGACGGCTATGTGATGGGTCGTTTTACACCTTGTATAGGTATATACAACGTGTAACTTAAATAACGCACAACCTCTTATGCGAAAAAAAAAAATCAGCAGTTCCCTACCTTTATGTTCGCATAACTCGTCAAAATGTACGGAACAGCTGATTTTTTTCGCGATTTCAGGTTTGGTACCATAGTAAAAGTTGTTCATAATGATGAGTGCAATGACCCCTAAAGAGGTTGTGCGTTATTTAAGTTACACGTTGTATAGAATAAGTCGGGTGGTTACACCATTTATAACTCAAGAACGGCTGGACCGATTTTTATGATCTTTGATTTGTTGGATTTGTCTCTGCTCCGAAAACTATTAAAACAAGAAAAAAAATCACAAAAAAAAATGTAATGAAGATAATTTTCTCATACATTCGTTCTTATTGATTCTGAGGCGGTACGAAGTTGGCAGGCTTAGCTAGAATATAATTAAATCGATCGAGCGAAGCGATCTAGAATGTTGAAACATCATGGTCTGGATTTTTTGGGTGATTTTACTAAATGGATGCAAGAAAGAGCTTGAAAATCGGACCGTTCCTGTAGCTGGAAGCCAAAGCCTAAGCTACGGAATGAAATGTTTATTTATGTAAGTCACTTTGACACGTCAATATTTTTATAACACATTTGCTCGTAAAAGGTCTCTTACTGCACCAATTTCAATATCGTAATGTATCTCATTACGTACTTGTGCGTAATTGTAATGTAAAGCGCACGATTTATCAAGATGCTCCGTCTAAAACGAACGGTACTTTTTTAAATCTTAGCAAAGAGTTTTTATTTCAGAAAAGTGGTCAACATTTTATGAATAAAATTAACTTTGGGAGATAAAATATAATAAATAAAGATTTAATTCTTTAATTTAATTAATTTTGACAATTAATTACAACCATTTATCTGTAACAAAAACACAAAAGTATTAATTTACTTTATTAGTAATACTGGCTGTTTTGTGCCTTTGCCACAAACAAAAGACGCTGATGCGCGCGCATCGCTAATTTGTGAAAAAGTAAAAATTATTCGAAAATTTTTACAAATTGTTCGAATTTTAATAACTGTTTTAACAAGTGATTAAAGATTTATTCGTTTAAGAAAGTCCGACTTTTATTTATTTCCTCACAAATGTGTTATAAAACGTCGTAGGTATGACATACGTGCGGTTTCATAATTACAGCCTCTGCTTTCTTATAGCCCTCACCTACGGCTCGGGCTAGCAATATCGCCTCAGCTGTAGTTTTCAACTTACCGCACTTGTATCATAATGTACTATAATAACTTGCTGGCACTGACATTTTCTAGCTGACTGATCCATGAGAAGAAATGCTGACACAAACTCAGTTTTATGTGAGTCTTACAATACAGGACCATGCCTTTTGAAGAAAGAGCCATTGCAGCTTTACATTAAGAATTTCAGATGTTGGATAATATTTTACGAATTAACGCTTATAAACGTCGGGAGGCCCCTGCAGCTTGGGGGCCCCGTATCATTGATATGGCAAATACGGCGGTAGCAATGCCCGTTGTAAACAATAAATCATAGAGAAAAACGCTAACTGAGATTTTTAAACAAAAGTATAATTACATGATATTATCCTTTAATGAGAACAATAGAGCATTATGCAGTATGTGTGTGTTGTGTGTATGCCTGTGTGACAATCGTAACGTTCTTCTAAACTACACTACGGATTGCACTATGATTTAAGAGTATTTAATAGAATTTATTCCGTAAGGTTTTCCGTTGGTTTTAACTTACATTTAATAAAGTAATCTCAATGTTTTTTTTGTAATCGTAAATCCGTTGCGAAGCATAGGTGGGTCGCAACTTTTCAATAATAAGAAACATACAAACCAGCAACTCCAACAATAGCTTTCATAACAGTGCTTATACATAGAATGAAAGTGGTGTAATTCTTGAATGCTGGCAAAGCTATTTCTATGCACATTGCTGCATCATTAAGGGTGTCCGCATATAGTCTCCATTTCTTGCTGTATGCATCTAGGTGAGTGCTGGAAACATTATATTATTGTGAAATGTTTTGATATAGTTGTAACTGTTTAAAGAGGTAAAGACAACGCACAGCCCAAACTACTTAAGGTACTAAATATGAAATTTAAAATACATGTCCCTCGGGCATTGAAAAAAGTCTAATTTCCTCCGTTTATGAAAACCATACAGACAAAGTCTATAGCAATAAAAACTTCTATTCGCATATGCTTACCCCTGGCTGTATGCAAAGTATATCTTTCCCAAATGGCCACAACCATCCTTAAGGACCCAGGTAACAGTGGCTGCGAATGGTGTTGCAGTATTATCTCCAACTCCCACTCCTCGTAGGACTTCTTGTGTAGCAAGGATACCTATAAAATATAGTTTATTCTTCAATATACATTTTAAGAGAACCCAATTAGGCCCGAAGGATCCAACCTACAAATTGTCAATTATTTAGCCATATCCAGCAAAAACTGTCTAATATAAATCCTGAAACTCACTTTTCGAACAGTAGAGTTAACATAAATCAACTTTAAGCTATGTATAATGGTAGATTTGATGGAGGTTGAGGTTCGTGCAGATGCTAGCACATCGAGCCACTACAACCTATCAAATTTCTTTAATAGATTTTCAACTTTATCGTCATAGTTTAACCCATTCATTGCCTTTCTGAAAAGTAACGATATTACCCAGATGCCGCCATACTGTACTATGCAGCCCGGCCATCGGTGGTCCCGGCATCTCGATTATGTATTCTTGCCCGCCGATGGGCGGGCTCGGCGCTGAATGGGTTAAGGTACAAAGTTGATTGGGGAAATTTGACAGTTTCGGGTAGCTTAATGTGACTGTACATTTAATAGAGGTTGAGGTTAGTACATTTTGGCATAAATCAGTTTAGCCGACTTCCGTCAATGGACTCAGTTGGCTGCTGAAGTTGTATTTTTATACATTTAGAAATAAGGCTCACAGTTGATGGCCAACTGTACATTTTGGTGTGAATGACACATAATTTATTTCTTTATCTTTTACTAGATCCTGCGACTTCGTCGGGGTGAAATTTTTTGTGGTGGTCAAATAGGCAGTCGCTTTTTTTTTTTTTTTTTGGGTGGGATATTATCAAATAACTTCTCCCGTTCTGAGTGGAACGGGAGGGTGTGTCAGACTTTTACTGACTAAAACCCACCCGTGTTCCTTCAGTTGCCTGTGCCAAGGGCCACGGTAACTCTTTCGAACAACCCGCGACCCTGGCAAGCATTGGCCCCAGTGGGCCCCGTCACTGCTGACATCTCTTTGAGGCGCGCGTGGAACACAACGCGCCGTTGACCCGAGCCTGGTCCTTACCAGACGGCGAACTGCCCATTGCTCGCCGTCTGCAAGCCCGCGCCTACGGTGGCCGGGAGTCAGCTCTTGACTCCCGACGCCCAGGGCGTCTCCTGCGGCGATTAGGGGCTTGAGGGCGCAAATATTGCTTCTCCCTCACGCGTTCCGCCTCCTCCTTCGCAAGCATTACTGCTTCGGAGAAGGAGGTGACGGCTTCCCATGCACTCTCGCTCCGTACCATGGCCTGAACCAGGGCCGGACGCGAGAGATCGCCGCCGCCGATCGCCGCCGTGAGGACGCGGCGGTGCTCTGCCCAAGCCGGGCAGACCTCCACTGTATGCTCCACCGTGTCCTCCGGGCGATCCACACAATGGTGACACCCGGGCGTTTCCTCCCGCCTTATACGAAACAGGAACCTCCCGAAGCAGCCGTGTCCGGTGAGGACCTGCGTCAGGCGGAAGGTGAGGACGCCGTGGCGTCTCTCTAGCCACTCCTCAAAGAGGGGACTTATCGCCGCAATTGTGGCGTGCCCAGCACTGGGTTGCGACAGACGCACTCTCCATGTCGCCATGAGATCCCGCCGGAGCTCTGTCCGCTGTGCCGCGATTTCTCGAGGCAGCGGAGTTACGCCCCGGCGTTTTGCCTCCTCGCGCCACTCCCATAATTGGGCGAGGACTTTTGCCTCCAGATCCCATGGCGGTAATCCGGCAAGGAGGCTCGCCGCCTCACCGAAGACCGTGCGGTATCCCCGGGCCAGCCGGACTGCCATGACCCTCTGGGACGCGTTCAACCGGCGGGCTGGTCGCCGCCTTAAAGAACGCGCCCACACCGGTGCCCCGTAAAGGGCCATGGACCGCACGACCCCTGCGTAGGGCCTCCGGCAGGAGGCGTTTGGACCCCCTAGATTGGGCAGGAGCCGCTTCAAGGCAGCCCCGGCCCGCTCCAGTCTGGGAGCCAAACGTCGGAAATGCTCCACGAAGTTCCACCGGCTGTCGAGGACGAGTCCCAGGTACTTCATCGTCGACTCGATGCCGATGTGAACCCCTCCCACCGCTATTTGGGAACCCGATGGTGGCGCGTACCGAGGACCATGAAAACACATGGCCTCGGACTTGTGCAGGGCCACCTCGAGTCCCAGTTGCCGGATCCTCTCAAAGGCAGTCGCTTCATGTAAAAAAAAATACAGGTATTCAGTTGTATCCTGCTAGACTGGAAGCCAACCCAAACATAGTTGGGAAAAGGTTAGGCAGATGATGATTCTTTCTGATTATCTGCATGATGTTAAATAGACTATAGTGTTCCTCCAGAATGGGGTTATCAAATACAAAAAAAAAACCAACAAGTAGTTTTAGAGATTAGCATGTTCAAACAAACAAACAAATAAACTCTTCAGCTTTACTATTAGTATAGATATAGATAAGACTGCTTTGTCCCACTGCAGTGCAAAGGTACAGTGTAAACTCCATGTAACATCAATCGATTTAACGACAAACTCCCTAAAGCGTCGAAATCATTCGTCTTTGGTTAGTTTAGCTTGTTTTCCATACAATAATACACTACACCCACTCTCTCAATATAGCATTACACCCACTCTCAATAACAACAACAATTAAGTAATAAAAAGTACCTTTTAAGTTGCCAAAAACAGTGAGAACTGCGCAGCTGTGTACGTTCTTTTGTCGCTTTATTATCCTAGCCCGTGATAAACTCAACTGTCGCCATCATGCAAACCAAACTTAATAAGAAATTCATTCTTTTGTTTACAAATTGGAAGATTATTTTTCTATGTACAGACGCCAGCACATCAAGCTACCCAAAACTGTCAGATTTTCCCAATCAACTTTGAACCTTATGCTTTAGCGCTAAAGTTGAAAATCTATTAAAGAAATCTGACAGATTGTAGTAGCTTGATGTGCTGGCGTCTGTACATAACTACTAGCACGAAATATTTTTTTTTCTTTTCATAATTCTGGTTTTTCTTCTTTCCATTTAACGACAACTCTCTATAACGCCATAAAATGTGCAGTCCCTTTAGTGTCGTTATATAGAGTTTACACTGTACTTTCTTTACCACCTCTTTCTGTCCAGGACTGCCCACAATTCTTCTTTGTAACTCCTTAGAGGGTAAGTGCCAACTTTCCCTTTAAGGAGTTCCTTGGCTTTAGATAAGGCTTGGCCTAAGACTAAGTTATTGGTGGTGAAAGTTTTAGAAAGAGCCCTTTATCTTTAATCTGTTTGATAATTACTCTGAGTGAAGCACTAGTAGTTTTGTAGATTCTTTTAAACTTTTTTTGGAAACACAAAACCTTGTAAGTGTAATCAATTGAACCACAAACATGGAAATGTTATGAAATGTTAGATGGGGTCTTAAAAAGATTTTAGAAGTTTACATTGCATCATCATCTACCTAGCCTTTTCCCAACTATGTTGGGGTTGGCTTCCAGTCTAACCAGATGCAGCTGAGTACCAGTATTTTACATGCAGCAACTGCCTATCTGACCTCCACAACCCTGTTACTGGGTCATATGAAACCCGTTGGTAAGACTGGTTGTCTGACTTTCAGGCCTCTGATGTCCCGCAACGACTGTCAAAGATCTGCAAATGACAGCCGGGACCAACGGCTTAACATGCTTTCCGAGGCTTGGAGGGGTCTTGGTATGTACAGATGGTCACCCAACCACGGACCGAATGTGGCAGGCGTAGTTTAACCTGATCGATCGACCCGTGCAGCTGTTATTACTTAGCCATAAGCCCCTTTTGCATTGCAGGCACCCTATAATACTTCAATGGCATGCTAATAACACAGATAGTAGCTTCAACCTACCAGTAATTGTGCTGCAGAAAGCTTGTGCTGTATCCCATATTTGGTAGTTTGTGTAGTCTCTGCTTACACTGTTAGGGTAGCCCTGAGGGAGGAATACTCTCACAAAAAAATTGGCGAGATCATTGGACTTTTCTTCATCGAGTACTACTACGTTTGACTGGTCTGTAACAAAATAATTGACGTGGAGAAAACGACATTTAAGTCTTACCTAGAAATACAAAATACTAATAATATATAGACAGAATACTAAGAATTAATCAACTTTTTTTGATACAATATGTTTTATTACCTGGAGGTTTCACGTAAATCCTTTGTTTACTAACGGTTCCGTATATCTCCTTATAAATTATTTCTCCTTCATGAATGTTTACCATTGTATTGAATTTCATGCACACGTTTTATGGTGGTTTTTGTTTAATATTACTAGGTACATGAAAAATCTTCAAAATCTCTCCGTTTACTTGTTGTGTTGCCAAAAAAATTGCCAAACAAATCCCACAGAGACCCACAGCCACAGAATATATATACTCATAAAGACTAAATAAATGTAACACTCAGAAGCCACAGATAAGTTAGTCCTGCAGTAGAGATGTATAATAAGTGCTGTATTATACCGTTTGTAGGTATTGAAATGTATAAAACGAAAAATACCGTATAATATGGTATTATACCATTTGCTACGGTATTTTATGTATAAATCGATTGTTGTTTCTATATTTTTTAAGTAAATTATCTGAGTAATAATTAAAATACTGAAAACACGGTGGAAATGCACAGATATAAAACATGAAATGGTATTTTAAATCTGTATTTTGAAGTGCATCGTTGTGATTTGAAAATAAATGAAACGAAAAAGCGACAGTAAAAAGAGATAAACACACATCTATAAGATTTATCATGCGAGAGAATGAGATAGAAGTGGTGATGAGCAAAATTGGTCTTGGTCTTGCAGTCTTGGTCTTGATCTTGCTTTTTTGCAAGACCAAGACTATCTATACACTAGCAAGACCAACACCAAGACCGAGCAAGCAAGACCAAGACCAAGACTGAGTAAGCAACACGAAGACCAATACCAAGACTGTCCCAGTCTTGGTCTTGGTCTTGCTTTGCTCATCACTAGATGACGATGACGATGACGATGACAATTACGATGACGATGACGAGGACGAGGACGAGGACGATGACGATGAAGATCACGATGACGATCACGATGACGATCACGATCACGATGACGATCACGATGACGATCACGGTGACTATCACGATCACGATGACGATCAGATGACGATCACGATGACGATCACGATCACGATAACGATCACTATCACGATCACGATCACGATGATGATGATGATGATGATGATGATTGATGATGGTGATAATGATGATGACGATGATGATGATAATGATGATCTTCGTAGATTGTCGTTACTGCTCTGGGTGCCTTCAAGCAGTAATAATGCAGGATCTTAAAAAGCGAATCAAAATATAAAATACATAAAATACCAATAATACCGTAAGGTATAGTAAAATACCTGTTTAATACATAGCCTTTTGGTATTATACGGTATTTTTACAACCATAGTACAGACGGTAGCAAATCAAGCTACGTACTACAATCTGTCAAATTTCTTTAATAGATTTTCTACTCTATTGCTAAAGCATTAGGTTCAAATATGATTGGGAAAATTTTACAGTTTCTCGAACCTTAATGCGCTGGCGTCTGTACATACATACATACAAAGCTCGACGGCTTACTTCGCTGCGCTGCCGTCACCACATGACGCTTGCAGATTATGTGAAAATTATGCATTAAATGCATACCCATTCCACGTGACTAATAAGTGAAATGTATTGAAAAAACAAGATGGCGGCGTTAGTTTTGATTCTGGCCACGCTCCAAAACATTCTTCTATAATATACAGCTAGAGTGCTCACAAGTTACAACCGTGTGACCAAGCCTTTGTTGTTGTTTACGGAATGAAAGTGAAAGACAACTACAGTTGTCAGTGAATGAACTAAATGAAGTTCAGATAATTACTATATCCTGTAGTTGATGAAACTTGATTGACAAAACTTGGGGAAAATAATTTAAGAAATACAAGAAAGGAAATACTTGCGTTAGACATTAACAAATACTTTCATCACCTTATCTGTGCCATCGAAGGTAATGTGGGGCTGCTTATTATGTTTTCCTGTTACTAAACAAGTTACAAAAACTGAAATATTGAAGAATTTATAGCATAATAATGATAGATTAAAAGATGTGAATGATGTCAATTGGTATCAAAGTTGAAGGCGAGCTGGGAGACTTTCAAATAGTTACATCGAACAGCGACAGTGAAGATGATGACAGGACAGATACCAAAAGTTCAAGGACGACTGATACTATCGCGACCATCCCATCAAGTGTGGTGAAGCCCAGCAGTTCTCCCATTGGTAATGTGGCAGTGAGCAATTCTGAAAATGTTATAATTGGGAATAACACCTATTTTAATGGGCCTGTAGTTATCAAGCAAGTGATTCAAAATGCTGCTGGAGTAGAGAACCCTTCATATGTAAAAACAGATGATGAAAATGTTCCAGTTCAGAAATACCATGAGGAATCAAAGAATGACAGTAGTAAGTACAACCACTGATGGAACATGGGTACCTAACACAATGGCATTGTGTTATTGAGGTTGTTGTACACTTTATTAATAGCAACTGTTGCCTATCTTGTGTGATCTTGTCACTTAAGTATTGAGTTGGTAGTACTTGTCACTTCCATTCAGCACGGAATTACCTTTATGCATGTTCCTTAAACCACTCTTCATTCCTGAAGGGGTGCCAGTGTATTCCAATGCAAACAAATTTTTGGAACGGTGAGGACGCTTCCCATACCGTCTGGAGCCCCAAGGAAGCTTGCAGCTTGCTATATACATATGTTAGCCAGGACTCACTAAGTACAATGGACTGTGGATAATGGATTCCATATATCGCACCTATGCTGCAAAAACGTCACTTATGCAAATGATGTAATATTGCAGGAGAAGCGTTTGAAAATTCGGCATCCTATTATAATGTTCTTCTTGACTAAAGAAATTAATTGGTAATATTTAAACTACAGCTTTGAAATTCATATTAAAGTTAAAGAAGCGAACATCTCACATTTTTGTAATAAAATAATATAAACATTTAAAATTTACAACTCTCCCAAAATGCATAACATTTGTATTGCATAAGCGATATGTATAGAACGAGACAACTCGTTCATGTGTATTTAACAACTTTGACTATGTTGAACAATGTTGTATGCCCCATGGCCTAAGTTCTACTAAAATATAAACTAAAGCTTGTCCAACTAAAAATTGTTTATATTATACCACATGACTTTGTTTAGCGTAAATTTTAATTACTCACATTGATTCACATTTCATTCATAGGAAACCATGTTCCATTTCCATGTTCATAGGAAATAAGCTCTTAACCAAACATTTGCGAAACTAGCACTTTGTAACTTCTCTGCTCTGCAATCAATAACTTTCTCATTAGGATTTATAATTTTTTATCATTGTTATTAAATTTAGATTTATTTTTGTCTTATCATTCCAGTTGTGCTATGGCACATCCTAAACCGATCTAACTGGCTTGTTCCATAAAGCTTCCATTTTTGCATATTATATTGAGTTTGTTTGTTAATAATTATCTTTTGCCTAAAAGGGCTGATACAGTTCTTGAATTTGCACCATGAGTTGCAAAAAAGTAATTGTGCTCCTATCTTTTTACAGCGATCAAGAAGTTTCATATAAGGAGATGGCACAAAATAACATTTTCAGCTGTATGTATAGTTGTACTTGGAGGTATATTTGCAATATTGTCAATAATACTTAGCAATTCCAGTCAAGATGATAGTCCACCATCATCGCCATCATCACCGTCAATGTCTGAGGAAGATAGTACTACTGGGAAATCAAGTAAGTGGCAGCACCTTGTTTGAACCTCATGCCACTATTTCTCTCCCTCTCATGATCATGCTAATGGTTGCACTCACATGGGCAACTAAAATTGGGCAATTCTTGGCAATTCGTATATAATGTTGCTATTGCCTGGACGTCACTATATAATTGCGCAATTAATTGCCGATGTAAGTGCATCTTAAGTGACTAACATCAATGAGACTGACTTACACATTTCACTGAAAAAAATATTTACTTCTACATCAGTCACCTTACTATACAATCAATATCTAAAAATATTTATTTATACATGAGTCACCTTACTATGCAATCAATATCTAAAATATGTACTTCTACATCAGTCACCTTACTATGCAATCAATATCTAAAAATATTTACTTCTACATCAGTCACCTTACTATGCAATCAATATCTAAAAATATTTACTTCTACATCAGTCACCTTACTATGCAATCAATGTCTAAAAATATTTACTTCTACATCAGTCACCTTACTATGCAATCAATGTCTAAAAATATTTACTTCTACATCAGTCACCTTACTATGCAATCAATATCTAAAAATATTTATTTCTACATCAGTCACCTTACTATGCAATCAATATCTAATAATTCTATTATGTACACCTTAAAAGTTCAGATTTACCAAATTAATCCGAGATAGATAAATTATCACACAGAGAAAGATTATTTTTGTGAAAAAACAATGTAATATTAATTAATATTGTCTTATTACATTCATAATGTGTCTTAAACCAAAACACAATTTTCAGATTCAATTAATAATTTTCACCAAAAAGTCCCTTGGGATTTATGTGATAAGTTATCATGTTATCAGTTTGTCCTTGTACTAAAAAAGGTAATCAAACTGTGCCTAAATTATTCGGTGGATAAGGGAATTCCCTAAAATAAGGTGTGTCTATGGTTCCACATCAATACTAACACAATTTTAATGGCGTGCCGTGGCTATAAATAAAGTAATGACGCAATAATTCTATTATCATTTCAGACTACTCAAAGGTGGTGGGGTTGTTGTATGAAAACTTAAACTTAATTATATTTTCAATTTTATTGGCCACATTAACATTCCTGTTGATGTTTTATACATTACTAACATTGGATGGCTCTGGTGGTGAAAATAGTGTGGTCACAGATATTGCGAGGAGTAGGAAAAAAAGGGATTATGAAGCAATACTCGATGACTATGATCCCTACATGAATCCTATTCATAAAGGTACAATCATTTTATAGATCGTATTATTAAGTATCACACATAGTGTCCTAGTCTTAACTTAAGGATACTTAGTACTCTCATCCGATGAGCACTTAGTGATTTTGAGTAAATAAACAGCACTGTGAGTCAGTGCCTGTCATAAACAGCATTGTAAGTTAAGTATTACAATTAGACAGTAAATGTACATTTACTGTCTACTTGTAATACTTAAATGAATAAATCATCTGTTTCATTTTTTTGCAGCTTCAATTGATAAGGTTGTATGTTTTTGCTAACATTTCAATATTATTTTTCAGCTAATCCATTGTTGATAGCACCAGATCATCTTAGGATAGTACCTAGAGCCGATTGGCTTGCTCAGCCAGTAGAGAACTCATTAGCTAAGATCAGACATCCTGTGCCCTGGGTCATTATATCCCACACAGCAACTGAGAGTTGCACAATGCAGGTTAGTGTTGTACTCTTATCCTTCTATTTTGTATATTGCCAAAATTCCTTCCTTAGTTAACAAAAAAAATTAGCATTAAAACACCCCTCATGGTTTCGAGTTCTAGACAGTGCATTGACAATGCCTGACTAAAGGTTTGTCTTTGTATTTCATCAAACAGAATACAAAAATGTGTTGTAGTTGTGTGACATTCTAAAAATATATATATTGATTATATAATATATATTATATGATATAATTCCAGAGTGAATGCGTTCTGCGCGTGCGCCTCATACAAATGTTCCACATTGAGTCAAGGAAGTGGGACGACATTGGCTACAATTTCTTAGTTGCGGGCGATGGGTCTGCTTACTTCGGCCGCGGCTGGGATTACGTCGGTGCCCACACGCTGGGCTACAACAGATACAGCATCGGGATAAGTTTCATCGGGACATTCAATAACGATCCGCCCCCGAAGAATCAAATTGACGCCTGTCTCAAGCTACTCAAGAGGGGAGTTGAGATCGGCAAACTCGCTAAGGACTACAAACTGTTCGCGCACCGGCAACTAGCGTCTACTCTCAGTCCTGGTGATAAGTTGTACGACATTATAAAAGAATGGCCACATTTTGTCAAGAACTTTACCAACCCAGCAGAACTACTTCCAAAGTATGACTGAGCATAGTGAGCATGTAGTGAATCCTCTTAAATATTGCGATGTATATGGTTTTATAAAAAACGTTACAAATTATTAAGTATGTGATGATTATATTGGCATTCCAAATGTTTTGATATTGAGGATATTTTAGAAAAATGTACTTATTATTATGTCAGTATCGTTGTAATATTACTCCGTCTTCCGAAAGAGTGCCTTTGCTATTTTTATAAGTTGCGCGCGCCTAGTGTAAGGATAATTCTGTACATTTGCTTTGCATGCCTGTTGCAGTATCTAGAGTTGTGCTAGTCAAACTGACATATTTTTTCGAACATTTTAAACTGACAAATTCAATAAGTAATGATAAACACAACGTAAAAATAGAGTACGAAAATTAACTATGTTACGTAAGCTCGTATGCTATAGATAAAACGGTGCGGGTGATTGAAAACTCTTAAATATTTGAAAAAGAAATCGACTGCAAAAAAAAAAATGTAATAAGTTACTATATTGTGTTTTAAAATACAATATTTTTAAATGAATAAACAAATAAAACTATTGTAAATACATAATACAATACTTATACACCGTCTTCTACAATTTTAACTGACATTTATTATTATTACTTAAAGTTGAATATTTTTATATATTTGTATAAAATCGTAGGCATAGCTTAAGAGTATACAAATTATATTTTATTACATTGCCTATGTGACTAAATTACGCGTGAAAAAAACATGAATAAGGAATATTGTGCAATATTATCAAAATGCGATTTATATTGTTGTTTATTTTTGGATCGGGATTTGATAGTTTAATTATTTTTGTGTTCTATGATTGTTAGCAACTTATTTTTTCTTATGATGTTTTCACCTTATGTGTATTTCAATTCATTACATCCACTAAGCTTGTGAGTGACTCTTTGTAAGAAGAATTTTATTTTCCCAATAAATGTTCAATCCACTGGAATTTAAACTTTATTTTGATGAAATTGAGTTTGTGGTTCAAAAACTTGAGAATTATGTTGTAAGTACCGTATATAGAATATTTTGACATAATCGAAATTTATGAATTTTTATTTAACTGTAAACAATCAAAATATTATTTGTGTTTATCGGATAAAAATATATGTTATAATTTCATTCAGAGTCTAGATTATTTATTGTTCAAAACATGGTATTTACAACTATACTCGATTATAAAAAAAATACGAAGACAGACCGATTTTGATCGTTTATATAGTCGTATTAAATATTTGTCAAACTTTTACTCTGAAAAATCATGTCGAAATATAGGGAAGAGTTTTGAGGAGCGGTTCGCTGGATTTCTACCTAAACTCAAGTCGAACGCAGTACGTAGTAGATAAGGACAATGCATCTTACCACTCCAGAAAGATTGAAACAAGAAAATGTATTTTTGTTTCATATTTTACTCTAATTATCCTGCGATTGGAATGTCTCCGACACACACCATACTCCATATTAAATATAGGGGAAGGGGTAGCTAAGGAAAGCATGCTAAAGCTAAGCTAAGCATGATGGGGTAGCTAAGGGAAATAACAAAAATACAGCATAATCACCATGTTTATTACTCTTATTAATTTATGGCACGTTATGTCATTAATATAACTATGATTTGGTACAGTCTTTGTAAAATTCACTTATCACATTTTTTAATAATCCATTATTAATAGGAACACTATGAAAAACCATCTTGCCCCATACTGTGGGGCATGATGGGGAAGGCTAATTATTCTCACATAAAATCAATTTAACTGTATGCGCCTCGCTGCCCGAGAGAACTCTAAAAGTGCTTGGGAACAATTACTCACTTTCCCGTTTAGAATTCTACATGTGCAAAAAAATTTGGCAAATCAAAAACGTTAACAGCACAAATCACGGATTAAAGTATTAATATTTCGGTCTTAGTAATATTTCGGCCCAAAATTTCTACCATAAATTAACAGCACCTCCCCCAAAGAGGTTTATTGCACCATGTGGAGTCTAAACTAGGCGAGGGTGATATCAGAGGTGCAGCTAGGATCATCTTTAGCAGCGATGTGGTTGCACCGTACTCTCCAGAGACACTTACAGCTCTGGAAAGCAAACACCCTGCACCGGCAGATGACATCTTCTTCCCTAACTCACCCAATCCGGAATTCAACACACTTCAAATTACAGCTCAGCAAGTACCTATGTGCAGCTGTTTGCTCCTTTCGAAGTAGAGCTGACGGCCCTCATCAATCTCATGCTCTCCGGCAATGTGAACGAAGCCGTCATTGATATTTTGTTTGGGGCAAGTCTATGCGCCCTGCGCAAGAAGGATAGCGGCATTCGTCTCATTGCCGTAGGGTCCACTTACCGTCGTATCGCAGTCATTTGCTGTGCTTTTTACAGCGAAACACTGGCCAGCAAATTCCAGCGCCTACAGCTAGGCTTCGGGTCTAAAGGGGGCTGTGAGGCTGCGGTACATGCATTATCCACTTAGGGTAGACCGGGTACAATAGTAACACGGGTCAATAGTACCATCATCGATATTTCTCCTAATGAGCTAAATTTTACTTGAGTCCCGAGGCGCCCCTCATTCGTCGGCGTGCGTGCTGTGAAACGGACGTATTAGTGGCGAATTTTTGATTTTCGGCTAGCCGCGGTAAGTATTTACGTAAAATATGATTGAATGTAACTCTTACTACCAAAAGCTATTCGATAAGTAATGTTGTTGCCAGATTAAACGGATATTAAACTTTTGATTTATAATAAATGCGGAAACTATAAGTTTAGAATTATGTGTCTATTAGATGGTTTTTCTAAATTAGTTAATTTGGTGTAATTGTACCAACATCGCCGGGGTCAATATTACCGTTACAATTGACCCCATGGTAGAAATAACTCCGTACGAATAATAATAGAGTAAAAAAAATAATAGGTACTTAAAATATACAATTACCTACTTATTAGACATGTTATTGTTTTAGATGCCACGAAATAGAATAAAAAAGACGGACCGTGGGTCAAGAGATACTTTGTTGTATGAACAGGCATACGCTGAGATTTTAAAAGGGCGTAGCATACACACCGCTGCGAATATGTTCAACGTTAGTCATGTTTCTTTGATAAGATATAAACGTAAAAGAGAAGCTAATCCTGACGAATTTATTTCTATGGGGTATAATTCAGCAACGAAAGTATTTACCGAAGAGCAAGAACAAATCATAGCGAAATATTTAGGGAGAGCAGATGGTTTAACGCCAAAAGAAGTAAGACGCTTGGCACTTGATTTGGCTATTAAATTTGATTTGAAAAGACCACAATCCTGGGATCAAAACGGAATGGCAGGGCCTGATTGGTTTTCATCGTTTTATAAAAAGAAACTTCGGACTTTCGAAGTAACAGTAGTGAAGAAGAAGAAGAACGATTTTGTGTTGTATGTGTGGAACCTTATAGCGCCAGTCGCCCTAATGAAATGTGAATTCAATGCGCTCAGTGCCGATTATGGGCACACGAGGAATGTACACCTCAGGAGTCTATTATGTTTGTCACTATTGCGAATCTGACTAATATATATTTTTTAATTTTTTAAATACTTTAAATTCTGTGGGGGTCAATTGTGCCGGGGGTCAATTGTACCTCCATACTAAAATATTTTTGTTGATTGTTTCTATTTTATCATTGTTATAAAACTAGATAATAGCAAATATGCAACTTGTGAACCCAAGTTGATTATATGTTAATAAAAACTTATTTCATTTTTGTTCTAAGCGAAGAATTGTTATGTTAATTTTATGACTTTACATTTATGTTGATTTAAAACACCGATCTCACGATTTTTTTGTTCCTAATTTTTAAGAATGTATAAACCAATAAGACTTCAAATAAATGCCTGAAAAAATATGATTAATACCATTATTCGCGTTTCATTACCCAATGCAGTTTTGGTACAATTAACCCTCACAGGGGGTCATTTGTAGCACTAGCCATCATTTCATTCAAACCCAATTTTGACCAAGTTTGGTTCAATCTAGGCCAACTTTAGATATTTTCTTCGGTAGATAATAAACCAAGGCTGTGAAATAATAATATTTAAAACAAAAAGCAACAGTCAACTTTGTGTATTCAACCGATGTTTCGAAAATGGTACTATTGTACCCGATCTACTCTTTTTTTTTTGTTCTCTGGGTGGAAAATCCTCATGAAGTCCGCCGCCCTGGGGCGGGCGGCGGGGTCTGTCAGACTTACTGGCTCAGCACCACCCCGGTATTCCATCTCTCACCTGCGCCGGGGGTCGCGGGACCGAACGATACTTCCGCAACCCCCGGCTGGTGTTGGCCCGCACCTGTGGGCCTCCTCGTGTCAGGGGGGGGAGTGAGGTGTTAAACTCCCCCCGCGCCGTCTAAGAGGGGCGCGCGTGGATCACTACGCGCCGCCGCCGCGGGTCCTGACGTGTTAGGGGCGACGGACGGTCCGTCGTCGTCGCCTTTGGACCTATTTAGGGGGGCTGGAAGAGGGCGTTGTCCGCCCTCCGCCGACGCCCGGTGCGCCTGCTGCAGGCCGGGTGAGGGGATAAGATCTCCCTCTCCCTTTCCGCAGCCTCCTTCTGCGAGACGACTGTTTCACAGAAGGAAACCACCGCGTCCCAGGACTGTTCGCTGCCGACCATAGACTCGACTACGGCCGGCAGCGACAGGTCACTGTCTACTCTTGATATGAGGGCACGGCGCGGCTCCTCCCAAGCGGCACACTCTGCCAGCGCATGCCACGCCGTGTCCTCCCGACAATTGACGCAGAGGTGACACCGAGCGTTCGGCTCCCTGTTTATGCGACACAGGTACTTCCCGAAGCAACCATGCCCCGAGAGTACCTGCGTCACCCGAAACGACAGTGAACCGTGCCTCCTCCCGAGCCATTCGTCAAGCACTGGTCGGATCGCCCCGACGGTAGCGAGGCCGGCGGAAGGGCGCAGAAGCCTGTCCCGCCACTCCGCTACCAGGACCTCCCGGAGCTGCGACCGACGCAGCTCGATCTCTCGCTGCATCGGTCCACCGCCTTGCGTCCGTACATCCTCGCGCCACCGGTACAGTGCCGCGAGGGCCCTCGCTTCAAGGTCCCAAAGCGGAGATCCGGCCAGTGCACAATCCGCCTCGTAGGAGATCGTGCGCTACCCCCTGATGACTGACGGCCATCGCTCTTTGCGGTTTTCGCAAAACTGCGATGCTGCCGGCCGTCAGGTCAGTAGCCCACACCGGGGCCCCGTACAGGGCCATGGATCGCACGATCCCCACGTAGAGCCGCCTACAGCGCCCCAATAGCGCCCAATAACTTGGGCGCCAGCCGCCGGAAGTGGGGCTCGAAGTTCCACCGGCTGTCGAGCACCAATCCTAGGTACTTCATGGTAGACTCGACAGCGATCCGAGCCCCCCCAGCGATCCGAGCCCCCCCCGATCTACCCTACCTCAATAGCGGTAAAGGTGAGGTCATCCTTAAGGTTGACATTAAAAATGCCTTCAATTCCGTAAACAAGGACACCTTGTTGGCCGAAGTTCAGAAAGAAATAACCAAAATTTACAGTTTTCTCTATCAATGTTACAGGCACCCCTCTAAATTACTTTATAAAGACAACCTTTTGAAATCAGCTGTTGGAGGTCAACCTCTTGGGCCAGTCATTTTTAGTTTGCCAATAAATCCAATTTTTCGACAGCTAAATTCAACGTTTGGTATTTGGATGATGGAACTCTAGGAGGTGACGTAGACACGGTCTTAAAAGATTTAACTTTTTTAAAGGATAAATTCATTTCGATTGGCCTTGACCTTAACCTTTCAAAATGCGAAATTTAACTTCCCCAAACTACTGACAGACAGACTACCATAGCAACATTTAATAGAATAGCACCAAATATCAAAATTGCGGAACGAAGCTCTCTTCACCTCCTAGAGTCCCCAATTATTGACGAATCCTTTCCAACGTACAGACGCCAGCACATCAAGCTACTCGAAACTGTCAAAATATATTCCCAGTCAACTTCGAATCTTATACTTTAGCGATAAAGTTGAAAATCTATTAAAGAAGCTTGACAGATTGTAGTAGCTTGATGTGCTGGCGTCTGTACATTGAGGAGAAGATGCAAAATTTTAACGATGTCTCGGAAAGACTTTTCAAAATTAACAAACATTCGGCCTTCACACTCATTCGATACTGTTGCTTTGGGCCAAAATTGACATATAGCCTTCGCTCCTCTCATCTTTGGAAACATCAACAACTTTTAGAAAAAGTAGACCAAATTATTAGAAACACACTATCTTCGATCCTAAATGTGGCCTTAGACGGCTGAACGTGGCAGCAAGCCACAGTGCCCATTCGCCTGGGTGGTCTCGGCGTCCACAAAATTTCAAGTATAAGTTTACTGGCCGGAAGTACCGTGTTTGACCGATGCGTTGAACGCTTGGAAAATGCTTGTCCCAATAGAGTTTTGCCTGACAACCCGTCCTCCCAGAAACAGTGGGACGTGCCGCTCTGCAGTATTACACGGAATAACCTTTTAAACACGTCACGTAATACTGTTGAGCGTGCCGTCTGCTGGCTGTGGGAGAGTGGGAGTCAGGTTTGTGACTTCAGGTGCTCCCGTCATCCACCATAGGCACTATGGTGGATGACTCATTGTTTCGGCTCGCTACGTGTCTCCGTTTGGGCGCACCTTGTGTTACTCTGCATCGGTGTCACTGCGGTGAAGCTGTCGACAGTCTCGGACACCATGGCCTGTCATGCTGCAGGAGCGCAGGTCGCATAGCACGGCACGCCAGCATCAATGATATTATTTGTCGAGCCCTTGTCACCGCCGGCGTACCAGCGGTATTAGAACCAAACGGCTTGGTACGTGACGATGGGAAGAGACCAGACGGCATGACGTTGTTGCCTTGGAAGGTGAGTAGGCCTCTGGTGTGGGACGCAACCTGTGTCGATACCCTTGCGCCATCTCATGTTCTTAGCACGGCGGGCTGTGCTGGCGCCGCTGCTGCGGCTGCTGAGATCCTCAAGCGGCGCAAATACTGTAACCTTATGGGTAACTACAGCTTTGAGCCGTTTGGGGTCGAAACGCTCGGGTCATGGGGCCCGAGTGCACGTCTCCTTTTTAATGAAATTTATCGCCGGCTAATCGACACTTCGTGACCAGAGGGCTTGGTCATTCTTTGGCCAAAGAATTAGCATTGCCATTCAACGTTGCAATGCTGCCAGTCTTCTGGGCTCGTTTCCGGATGACAGCGCTGCGGACGAGTACTTCGACGCCTAAATCCTTTTGTTTTTGGATTTATTTATATAGTCATTTAGTTTTTTTTTTTTAATTTAGTACCTAGTTTAAATTGTATGTAATTTATATGGTGTACATAATGTGATGTTAAGAATCCAAATAATTTATAATAGTTCACTAATATATTTTTAAAAAACAGCCACACAGGTCGATCGATCAGGTTAAGCTACGCTCGCCGCGGTGGGTCTGTGGTTGGGTGACCATCTTTACAAACCGAGACCCCTTCGTGCCTCGGAAAGCACGTTAAGCCGTGGGTCCCGGCTGTCATTCGTAGATGTTTGACAGTCGTTACGGGTAGTCAGAAGCCCGAAAGTCTGACAACCAGTCTTACCTAGGGGTATCGTATTACCCAGTAACTGGGTTGTGGAGGTCAGATAGGCAGTCGCTCCATGCAAAATACTGGTATTCAGCTGCATCCGGTTAGACTGGAAGCCGACCCCAACATAGTTGGGAAAAGGCGAGGCAGATGATGACTAATATATTTTTAAACGAATTTATGATGAAAGGTATTGTTTTTTAGTTATAGTTTATTGTCTTTTTTTTCTATTTTATTATTTATTAAAAAGCTAACAGACTTAAAATAATAATACTAATTAGTACAAGTATATAAAAAGGAGGGCAAATAATCAAAGCGCATCAAAAAATTCGTCCGTATCGCTGTCAATAGGAAACGTGCCCATATATAAGTTCCAAAGAGGTTGGAGTATTTGCGCCGTTTGAGGTTTTCCGCACCTGCAGCAGCCGCACCAGCACAGCCCACCGTGCTTGGAAGGTGGGATGGCGCAAGGGTGTTGACACACGTTGCATCCCACACCAAAGGCCTACCTACTTTCCAAGGCATTATGGTCATTCCGTCTGGTCTCTTCCCATCGTCGCGTGCCAAGCCATTGGGTTCTAAAACAGCTGGCACCCCGGCGGTGAGAAGAGCACGTCGGATAATGTCATTGATGCTGGCGTGCCGTGCTATCCGGCCTGCGCTTTTACTGCAGGATAAGCATAGTAATAGTTATTTCTTAAGGTAAATAAGTGTAGTGAAGAGAGCCTTTTTAGTTAGTTTAGCAGTAGTTGATAAAGAAGGCGATAGACAACTCATACTATTATGGCACACCAGATGTAATTATATCTATGGTACATCAGTGTGGTTGCTAGGATACTACAGTTGTTTTGTCACTTACAATAAAATATACTGTGTGCTTTCAGTCTTAACAGAATTTATGTATTTCGTATTTCCTTTATTTCCTATTTAACAGTTATTTATATCATAGAATTATGAGATAGTCAGAAGTGTATCAATGAAACTATTAACACTCAATAACAAGTCAAATATTTATTCATCCTTAAAAGACACTGTTAACAACTCATTTCGCGAACTGATTTTACAAATACTTCCCTAAATCTTAACTTCTAGATTTCTACACTTTTTCACCGGTCGGTATTACTCCATTTATTTTTTGAGAGCCTTCAATATGGCCGACCGCCGTCAAGTCCGACAACTTCAAAGTCAATACACAAATTTTATTCCACAAATAAGTGTTATTATATTATTTTTAAAAAACAATTAATTTAGATCTTGCTAATTAAATTATTTTTAATATTTTCAGACGAAATAAATAGCAAAAGCTTACAGTCGGCCATTCTGAAATAACAGAGTCCTCTCGTTACGTTTTGTTTATGACTAACTTTTTAATGTTATGCTAGATTAATGTACTAAGACTATGAAAAAATAATAGAATATAGAATGTGTATTCAAAGTAATTTACTACAAGCGAATCTAATGACCAAAACTTTACTTGACTGACCATCAGTTAATGCAGATTATAAGCAGGTACTTAATCAGTAAAAATTCCAGTCAGTGCATAGTAATGTATCCAAACTATATAATATAAAGAAAAGACAATTAATAACATCAATAACAAAATACACATGAATATGGAACATTTTATATAAACTAATTAATTGTAGTAATTAATTTTATTATTAATAAATATAATTTGTTCGGCCATCTTATACAGTAATTGTTCCATCAATTAATACAAACAAACAAACAAACAATAATTACAATTTTAATAATTGAACTTAATTTTAAACATATGTTTAGTATGTCCATATCAAATTAATTATAACTAAGAAAGCGCTCAAATCCTTGGCCAGCGGCCTCCTTGCGCAATTCCATAAAATCTAACACACTCATAATTGTCAAACGACTCCTTTGTGTGTAGATTTCTCCCTAACAATTTTCAAATCTAACACACTCATAATTGTCAAACGACTCCTTTGTGTGTAGATTTCTCCCTAACAATTTTCAAATCTAACACACTCATAATTTGTCAAACGACTCCTTTGTGTGTAGATTTTTCCCTAACAATTTTCAAATCTAACACACTCATAATTGTCAAACGACTCCTTTGTGTGTAGATTTTTCCATATCATTTTTTTTTTTAGTTTAATCAAAATTAAAGTCATTATTCTTTCCATAATAAAGTTTAAAACATAATCATAATTCCAATTCAAATCAATTTTCAAAATAACCTTCCAAGATGGGGAAACATTCATGATACCGATTTTTTTTTAAATTCGAATGTTGGACATTTCCAACGGCTATATTTCCATATTATCAGTACCTTCAATAGTTTCGTTTACATCTACATCCTCCGTTGAGCTTCCCTCATCGGAATCAGCTAAACTTTCTTGAGTAAAGGTCAACCAAGGATGTATCTTATCTAACGCAATTACTGCTTCATATTTTCTATTCTGTTTTCGGGTTAGGGGTGTATCTTGAACAACATACCTATCTCTATCTAGTACTTTGATAATCCTGTATGGACCTTGTAATTTAGCAAGTAACTTTCTCGACTGTCCGCTATTACTACCTACTTCTCTTTCAATTCTTACTAAGTCGCCTACTTGATATTTCCTACCAACCTTCCTATTCTTGTCAAATCTTTCCTTTTGTCTTATTTGATTCTCACTTATGTTGGCATTTACCTCTTCTCTTATATTCTCTAATGTTTCTTGTGACCACCCCGATTCACCCTGGTCGAGCAACGAAGTGACTATTCCGTCACTTTTGGCCCTCAACCTTATACCAAACAGTATTTCAGCTGGCGTTTTACCTGTACCTTTATTAACAGTTGTATTAAGACCCAGCTGAATTTCTTCTAAATGAGTATCCCACTCATTTTCCTTACAATTGTGATTTTTTACTGCAAGCAAAGCCAATATGGTACGATTATATCGCTCCACTTGGCCATTCGCTCGCGGTGTTGCTACCGCATTTAAAACGTGCCTTATGCCTAGTTTGTTCACAAAGTCTTTAAAACTTTTACTTGTAAAAGAAGTTCCCCGATCACTGATTATCCTACTTGGTATACCGAATAAACTAAAATAGTGATTTAAAACTTTGATGGTCGATTTAGTTTTCGTATTTTTGACGGCAAATAAAGTAACGTATTTTGTATATGCTTCAACAAGTACCAGCAAATAAGCGTTTTTAAATTTACTCCGAACAAATGGACCTAGGTGGTCCATGTGTATCGTGTGAAACGGTTTATCAATTTTTGGAACTGGATGGAGCATACCTTGTCTTTTTCCTGGTGGTACTTTGTGATAACTACATTCCAGACATGATTGAACATACTTTTTGGTAAACTTGTTCATTTTGGGAAACCAGTAAAGAGATTTCAACTTGTCCAAAGTTTTATCTAGACCAAAATGACCAAGTTCATCGTGACACTTCTTGAGTAGTTGCCACCTAAATCCTTTAGGGACCAACCATTTCAATTGGCTGTCCACAACCTTATAAACCTTTCCTCCCTTTAAACGATAATTCTGAATAGTTTCGTGGATTTTAGGCGTTTCAGGGTCTTCTAAAATGCTTTTAATCCGCTGAACCTCTTCATCAGTACTCTGAATAGTTGTTAACCAGTCTTCTGTTTCTACAACCAAAATATCGAATACAGGCTCAGGTTCATCTGACATAGGGATAGCATTTCTACTAAGTGCATCCACATGGGTCATACGATTACCCGGCCTATACTCGATACTACAATCGTACTCCTGAAGTTGAAGCCACCACCTACTTATACGAGGTATCATATCTCTTTTTGATAAAGTAGTGCGTAATGCGCTACAATCGGTTATAATTGTGAATTTGAGGCCTAAAACGTATACTCTGAACCGTTGCAAGGAAGCTATATATTACCGCCAGGGTTTCCAATTCAAATGAATGGTACTTCTGCTCTTCGAGAGTAGTTTGCCTACTATAATACGCTACCGCTCGCCACCTACCTAATTCATCTTCTTGCAGTAATATTCCTGCTATACCCGTTTTGCACGCATCCGTATGAATCTGAGTTTTTGCATTTACGTTGTACAACGCTAAAATTGGTCTTTTTACTAGCTCTGCCTTTAGGGTGCAAAATGATTTTTCTTGTTCAGGACCCCACTCCCATTTACAGTTCTTTTTTAATAATTTTGTCAGTGGATTAGCAATTATAGCAAAATTTTTTACAAAACGCCTAAAAAAACTAGCCAAACCAACAAATTGGCGTATTTCGTGCTGGTTAGTGGGGCACTTAAAATTTTCTACTGCTACAGTCTTTTTTGAACCCGGTCTTACCCCTTGTTTACTTACTTCGAAACCTAGATAATCTATATTTTTTGAGAAAAACATACATTTTGATAATTTTAACGTAAACCCCGCTTCTTTAATGAGTTTAAGTACTGTTTCTAATCGCTCCATTCCTTGTGAAATATTGTGTGCTGGAATAATTATATCATCCATGAATGCAAAAGCTAGGCCTTTAACGTCTTTCAAAATGGTATTAATAGTTTTCTGAAAAACAGACGGTGCGTTGGCCAAACCGAAAGGCATACGGGTAAACTGATACTGACCGTCCGGAGTTACAAAGGCAGTTTTGTCTTGGGATGAAGGGGCTATAGGAATCTGATAATAGCCTGAGGCCAAATCAAGCGTTATAAAATATTCATAACCACCTAACTGATCTATTTGATCCTCTATTCTGGGCAAAGGGTAGTGTTCCTTGACAGTTTTAGCATTTAAAGCCCGATAGTCAACGCAAAGCCGTTGATCACCTGTCTTCTTCTGCACTAAAATGATGGGATCTTGCATAAGAAGATGTGGACTCAGTAATTATACTTGAATCCAACATGTCCTGAATCATTTCTTTGACTTTATTTCTTTCCGAATAAGCTAGCCTGTATGGCCTATACACAACAGGGGTCGCATCTTTTAGCGTTATGGACATTTCGGTCAAATTAGTCAGCCCTAAATCAGTTAAACCAAAAGAAAAACAGTCCCTATACTCTTTTAGCAAAGTTTCTAACTGTTCTCTATCAGCAGTACTAAACCCATCACCTATTTTAAGATCGTTTGATATGGAATCACTATCCCTGTTTTCTAACATTCTAACATTTAGGCAATCTTCATCATTTAAAATGTAAGCTCTAGTCAATAATTGTCCCTTTTGCAGTTTAATTTCGTTACCATTTAAATTTACTACTAAAATGTGACCCTTTCCTTGTACGATTGTATATAATCCAGGCATAACAAAGTAAGAATTATCACCTATTTTTCTTAACGATTCCTTTACGTAAAATTTAATGGTGATATCGGTATTCACTTTTACCGGTATCATATTGATAGAGTTAACGTTGACATCAGAGTCTACAACTAAATTAATTTTTTGATACTTTACTAATTTAGAATTATTTAAAGGAACAGGCTTTTTTTGAAAAACTAAATGTTCGTCTGTCTTTATAATAATTATACCGGCTTGCTCGGTGAAAGTATGTCCCAACAGTACGGCATGTTTAAGTAATTCGTCTGGTACCACCAATACTTCTACGGATGTTGTAACGGCTTGTACTTGTATTTGGACCACTGCTCTACCTATAGGTTCTATAATTGAATTACCAAACCCTTTTAATGTTGGCAGATCATTTATACAGTAAGCAGTGTTTAAAATTTTAAAGTCACTATTTCGAATCAAAGTACTTTGGCTACCGAGATCCACATAGCATGACATTGTTTGGCCATTAACTTGAACTGGAAGGACATACTTATCATTTATATCACCGGTTAACTTAACTTCAGATACTGCCTTACTGATTTCATTATGTTTACCGCCATCATTGCCGTTTCTGAGAAGCCGTCTACAATTAGCGCTCTGATGTCCAAGTTTCTTACAAATGCTACAAGTCAATAAGGGTTTGTTACACTTGAAGGAGGGGTGACCTACCTCGTTACAATTAAAACATTTTATATTGCTACTAAGTTTAGAATTATCATTACTGCCATCAGGGCGCCTTTTTATAAACGGCTGTCGAGATACTCTGTCTCTTACATCCTCTAACTTAATAGATTTAAAATAAGATAGCAATTCTTCAGGTTGAGAGTAGTTTGCAGCCTGAGCTCCTAGTCGCATACCCCTGTCTTCTAATCCATATATAAGACAATCCACAGCCCGCTTACCAGTTATATCGCATCGGTTCAGCAAGTTAATTTTGTGATAAAAATAAGTTTCCAAAGGTTCATTATGTCTAACTTTCCGATCCAACATTTCATGCAAAAGTTGAGCATAATTCTGAACTGTAGGAAATGTCTTTGTCAGTTTATCCTTCCACTCCAACCAACTATAACTTAAGGAAGTTAAACCTTGGTACCACACCTTTGCTACTCCAGTCAATTTAGGCAACGCATAATGGAGTTGTTGTGTTTCAGACCATTTATACAGAGCTGCACATTCTTCCACTTTCGTAATCCATGAATCTATAGTTTTTTCCTTATTAGCAGGATCAAATTCTGGTACTGCGTTTGTTGACATACTAAAGTGGTTTTGAGTCTGGGACGCTGACGAAGGCAGTGATTTGATTAACTCCAAAACATCATGAATACTAAAACTACGATCATCTACAGTTTTGTTTTTAGGGGTCTTATTAATATTAGTTACATCAGTGTTAACATTCAAATTACCATCCATGCTGCTAGCACATGATGACTGACTTACAGTTTCCCGACTTCTTCTTCGACTCGTCCTGTGGTGACGGGATCCCCGTCTCACCTCGCTACTGCTGTGCTGCCGTCGTCGCCGTCTCGCCCTCCGCGAGTGTGCAGATCGGGAACGCGAGCGCGACCGCGAAGACCGCGTTCTTTTTCCCACACGCCGCGACTCAGACCGACGCCGCTTCCGACGCTCAAGGCTCTTATCAGAACCCGCACGTCTCCGTGGCGTACGGCCTCTTGAACCTGCGCGGCTCGAGGAGCTTGAGCTGGTCCGCACAGGACGCGGACGCCGCGTATTAGAACAGCTTCTCCTGTGACGCCTGCGCAAACGCCCCGCGCGGCTGCGGCTGAGGCTGCTCGACGGCGTTGCTCCATCACGCGTTTGAGAAGCCTCTCGATCAAAAGCTTTACGCATTCTTACTTCTTCACGAAATCTCGACATATTATTTAGGTCTGTTCTTATAAACGGCCTAAGTGGACGTGATTAGAATATTGAATAATATTCGTTTCAGATCCCACTTCTGAACTATGAGATAGTCAGAAGTGTATCAATGAAACTATTAACACTCAATAACAAGTCAAATATTTATTCATCCTTAAAAGACACTATTAACAACTCATTTCGCGAACTGATTTTACAAATACTTCCCTAAATCTTAACTTCTAGATTTCTACACTTTTTCACCGGTCGGTATTACTCCATTTATTTTTTGAGAGCCTTCAATATGGCCGACCGCCGTCAAGTCCGACAACTTCAAAGTCAATACACAAATTTTATTCCACAAATAAGTGTTATTATATTATTTTTAAAAAACAATTAATTTAGATCTTGCTAATTAAATTATTTTTAATATTTTCAGACGAAATAAATAGCAAAAGCTTACAGAATAGTCAGGCAATCACGTTCCCACAGCTGGGACCCAGGCTTCCTCTCTATGAGAGTGAGTTGGCCGTAATCCACCACGCGGGCCTAGTGTGGTTTGGCTGATGTCAGATATCTTCTTATTTTTTTGTCTAGGACATGCCGGTTTTCTCACGATGTTTTCTGTCACCGGTTTGAGAGCAGTGGTGATGCAATAATATGATTCGTCGGTCGTTGGTTCGAACCCACGGCCGTTTCCACTGGGTCATCACTGTTCTCCTGCTGGTGGAGTTTACTCTTCGCAAACTTGTTAACCGTTTATTTCAAGAACCTGCAAGGAATAAGACCCAAAGAATAAATGATAAAATCATCATCATCTGCCTAGCCTTTTCCTAACTATGTTGGGGTCAGCTTCCAGTCTAACCGGATGCAGCTGAATATCAGTTCATCAATATTTTACATGGAGCGACTGCCTATCTGACCTCCACAACCCAGTAACTGGTTTTTCGGGCTTCTGACGATAAAATATTAAATAAATGCGTTTGATCTAAGTAATTTTCTTTTATTGTTTTTCCTGAAAATACCCGATGGTATGGATCCCACCATACCAGCCCTTTGTATAGAAAACCGCACGTCAGTTGAATTATAAAACCGCTATTGTTGCTCCGATATAAACGCTGTCAACGTCAAGGTACCGTGGAGGTGTGGTTGACTGTACCAGCTGACAAATTTTATCTCATGTCTGAATTGTTGCTCGTTAATAGGTATGTATTTATAAAATACTATTAATTTACCATAAAGACTCGCGTATGGTTGATTAATAGCTTTTTAAATAGTTTTTGATGAATAATTAAAGCCCATAAAGCAAGGTTAAACGATTTTAATCGCGATAGTGGCGCTGAAAGTACCTCCCAGTCATTAGTTGTATGCATTATTATTTACTACATACACCATTGAGAATAGAATAGACAATCGTGCCGATTCTGTATTTTACAAACTAACCCAAATTTAAGTTCAGTGCATCTTTTCTTCCTATTTCATTAAAAAAAGGACAGAAGATAAATATTAGTTTAGTCCTGTCAAATTAGGATACTCTATAGACAAAAGACGAAATATGATGACTACTAAAAATACGCGTCAATTTACGCCAGGCGCCGACTAATTAGACAGACCACAGACAGACTAAGTAAATTTTAACTTCTGTCCTTTTCTTAATCAAAGAGAAAGAAAAAGATGCACTGAACTTATTATAAATTTAATTTAGTTTGTGACCAAGGGGATCGGCGCCATTTATTTTGCAAATATATGGGTATACGAGCCCCGATGCAAAATAGTTCGTCTAGTATGGAAAGTAGTGCAAAGCGTAAAATATAGGAAGTAAATATTGGTAAAATAATTAAGAACGTTTAATAAAAAGTAAACCACAATTTGAGGAACATTTTAAAGTTTATTTTAACATAACTGAAATTCTTTCATGACTTTACATAACATAAAAAATTAAAAAAATATATTCTAAAAAACATAACGCAAAAGTATTCGTCTACCCTTGTCACTCACGCAAAATAGTTCGTCTACCACTTAGTTGTGTCGCCTTTGCTCTCAATGACAGCTTTAATGCGAAGAGGCATGGTTGCAACCAACGCTGCACACTCCTCAGGCGTAATTGACTCCCAAACAGCCAAGAGTTTAGCCTTTAAGTCGCTCTTCGATCTTGATGGATTTTTACGGAGAACTTTTTTCATTTTCCATCATAGGGTTTCGATCGGCGACAAGTCCGGGCTGTTAGATGGCCATTCGATTGTAGGGATGCTTTTCGCCAGTAGCCACGTCTTTGTTGTCCTTGCAGTATGGCAGGAAGCACCATCCTGTTGAAAAATGAAGGAATCTTGATGCTTAAGTGACGGAATAGAGGGCAGTAAATTCTCTTCCAAAACCTTGCAGCATTGATAGAACCATCCACAAACTGCATACCAGCAACACCTTGTGCAGACATGCAGCCCCATATCATAAGAGACGCCGGAAACTTCACTTTGCGTTTGAGACAATCGGTATGAAATGCCTCATTTTTGTTCCGAATTACTTTTTTCCTTTCATCGCCGACTGTCACTTCAAATTTGGACTCGTCACTCCAAATGATACTACGCCACTGATCGGAAGTCCAATTTAAATGATCACGAGCAAACTTCAACCTCTTTTTCTTTTGTACAGCAGTCAACAGTGGTTTCTCCTTAGCGGTGTAAAATCCGTAACCCATTCTTTTTAGGACTCTTTTGCAAGTATCAACTGAGACGTCTTTGTGAATCATGTCCTTCCATTGCACCGTGAGTTCTCCAGCTCGAGCACGACGATTATTTTTGATAATTTTCTTCAGGATTCTGTTTTCTGCTGCACTTGTGATGCGTGGTCGACCAGTTTTCTTTAAATAAGAAGTCGTTCTATTCTTTTTACAGTGCTGAATGATAGATTGGACTGTAGACCTGGGAAGTATCAAGTCTTTAGATATTTGGTAACTTGATTTGCCAGCATCGACCCCACAAACTATTCGCTTTCGAAGCTCTTCACACACGGGTTTGCCATGACCCATTGTTATTTGAAAACTATAATTGATTGTTATTTGTAAACGAAAAAAACTAAAAATTGTATGTCAATCAGGATGACACACCCAAATTTTCCGTTTTTACAATTTTAATGTTTTTATTTTGAAAAATTAATGGTAACTATCTCAAAAAAATCGCAAAGAATGTGCGCGATTTGGATGGAGTAATGGCACTATTGAGCTTACGCTGTGTGAGCGTGCGTGTTCCATCGCCGCCCGTTCGATGTCCACCACGCACAGGATGGATGGGAAGCAGCACAATAAGTAATTTTTTGCTCCGTTGGTGTAATTGCTATATGGCGTTCCAGTAGGAGGATAAATAAATAAATAAATAAATAAAACTTTTCAGAATTTATACTGTCTCACTTGACAAATGACACAGAATTACTTTTACAAATTTAAATTATGCAACATAATTGTACAAAGATGGAATAATCTTATTTAACTCACCGATAGACGAACTATTTTGCATAAAACTTCTTCGAATTTAAAACAGGATATGTATAAAGGACATGGTCCATAATGTATGGACCAAAAACCCAGACTCGATTGGGACTAAATGGGTACCAGTAGTTTAATTATAATGCACAATTTACCTCACCGAAAGGACAGTGCTGAAATCGTTGGGGTATATGAGCTATAGACTGACAAAGTATTTTATGAAAAAATCTTGAATACAAGTGTTTTCTTTTTATTTTTAATTTTTTTAATTTTGATGTTTATAGTTCCTCTTCTTTCAAGGATTCGTGTATATATTACAACTATATCGCGCATGTTCTCACTTCTGAACTGATCTTGACGATTTCTTACACTTGCAGAGAAATCCTCACATGATGAATTAATTAAATAAAATCGACAGACTCGAGCAAGTTCTGGTATGTAAAAATAATAATAGCTTAGAAGGTGGGCTTTAAAAGCCCACCTCCTAAGCTGTTATTATTTTTACGTACTATTACGGGCACTTGGCGAAGTTCCCTTGCGGTACAACCATCGAACAGACATGGTCTCGAAGTGTTCGCTGCACGTGTGAAACCAGGTAAAGTAAACGTTTGCGGCGGTAAAGGAGCTGCTGGAGGTCGCCTCATTGTGTATACAATGCGTTGCCAGCATGGATGGCAAATGGATCTCGACCCATCTAAGACGATCTGAAATCAACGCCGTTTCACAGCAGTTACTTTGTCAGCCTATAGCTCATATACTCCATTCATTTCGGCGTTACTCTTTCGGTGAATTAAATTGTGCATTACAATGAACCTATTGGCACACAGTTTGTCCGAATCGATTCTGGGTGTTTTTTGGACCATCTCCTTTAAAAAGCTAAAATAGTTTATTGGTTCATAATTAAAACATAGCATAAGTAACGCGATATGTGATAGTAGAACAGCTTAATATTTTATATAGATATACAAAAATAATGAAGTTAGAAAAAATCTCACAGAGAAAATTTCACACTAGACGAACTATTTTGCATCGGGGCTCGTAATAGGTATTAAAATACATTAAAGCGCAGCCATATTTCACCATTCGCCATGCAACATAATATTATCTCAGCTAATAGATACTGTACAGTACTGCCTACATTTTGTTTCATTGTGTGGTGACACTAGTCTATCTATTTTCATAGGATTAAAAAAATTATATTATCTCAGCTAATAGGTAAGTCATACACAATTTTAGATAGCTATTATTTAGTAGAAACTTTCTACTAAAAGTTAAGTACACTACACTTTCTGATATTCCTCTCGTCTAGCAGCTAGCACACGCACATACCTCCACTGATATATTATGTCAGTGGAGGTCAGGATTGATGGACCAGTTTTAATCATCGCTATCTTCAAAATGCTTCGATATTTTTGCTCCATTTCTTTTTTACAATACGTTTTAAGACTTTTACTAAAACTTGAGGTAGAAAAAGAGGGGTTTTATTCGGTAATATTCACTAAAATATTTATCTTAATTGTTGTGTGGACTGAGGGACCACAGTTCAGTCGTTATATTTGTTTTAGCTTTAATGCTTCGTGGTCTGTTATTAAAAGCTTTTATTTAACTTGACTTGTATGTATGTGAAGGTGGACTCTAGCAAGTTAAATTTGACCCACTTTCCGGTATCCGATTGAAATTTTACATTCTGGTCCAATCCCGATGACAATGCATGTTTATGACAAGCATGACGTGATGCTGCTGCCAGGATTGGCTCCAGACGAGGGAACTCCTGAACGGTTAACAGCAGGGACATGAAATTTTGCACACCCATTGGGATGACAGTTAGAGTTAGCATGAAATTGCTGCCACCTTCAGGGTTGGCTCCAAACTAGAGAATTCCTCAACGGTCGGCAGTAGGGACTTGAAATTTTGCATACCCGTTCGGATATGATGGACGGTTGGTGGGTCCACCATGAAATTCCTGCCACATCCAGGGTTGGCTCCAAACCACGGAACTCTTCAACAGTCAACAGTAGTAACAGGCATAAGAGGTATACCATGACTTGTAATTTGGTGAGATGGGCGTCAATAGCTTTGGTTTGCAACCTGTCTAGGAGACGGAAAACTCCAAAATCAAACCCGGAACGGTGTTTTGTCAGGCTTGAGTAAGCTTTAAGCTGAAACAAATGGCGCATATTTATTACCAAACTAGCGACCCGCCCCGGCTTCGCACGGGTGCAATGCTGATCACTATCACTAAATAGTATAAAACAAAGTCGCTTCCCGCTGTCTGTCTGTCTCTATGTATGCTTAGAACTTTAAAAATAAGCAACGGATTTTGATGCGGTTTTTTTTAATAGATAGAGTGATTCAAGAGGAAGGTTTATATGCATATAATACATGCATAATATAGTAGAGAAACACTGATAATTTTAGAGCCATTATTTCTCTTAAAAAGTATAGGATAAAAAATGGTTATTGTAGGTTATCCCTAAGAGATAGACATATGCCATTGCGGACTTTTTTGTAGACCTTTTTAAGGTGTACAATACTGTAGTACATTATTTTGATCTATCTCGTAGGGTTAAGCCAGCGTTTGCAATGTAAGCGCAATAAAATGTGTTTATTTACGACATCACATTAGAAACCCCTAAAATGATCAGTGTTTCTCTACTATGTTATGCATGTATTATACATATAAACCTTCCTCTTGAATTACTCTATCTATTAAAAAAAACCGCATCAAAATCCGTTGCGTAGTTTTAAAGATTTAAGCATACATAGGGACAGACAGCGGGAAGCGACTTTGTTTTATACTATGTAGTGATTACTACCCAAGTCAAGGTGAGGCCGTGCCGAGGACTGAGTGGCATCAGGGTATAAGATGATGTCGTGAACGTACCGCCTCAGGGCACCTGGGCGAACCCTGTTGTATATTAGCTCTTACCCTTCTAAACGAAGCTCTGGAAGGGTTGACGGATATTTCTTCGGTACTCGTGGGAACATTATGGGAAATAAAGAAACAACAACACAAAGAAAACGAAGGTTAAGAAGTTAAAATGGCACCCGCCAATGTAACAATGACGCACTTAATGAAATGAATAGACTAAGAAATATATCTAGCGAAAACTAAAAAATATAAAATAAATTAATATAAAAAAAAAAACTTAAAAAAAAAGCTTTTATTTACGCCCTAAAAAGATAAAAATAAGATTGAAATTATATTAAACCTATTCATTTTCCAATTACTTTACAAAATTTCATTGTAAATCATAAGATTTAAAATTAATTAAATAATAAGATTTGGCCTCAGTGTTGCACGATGTAAATTTGAGTAGGTAATCTTTTCCTTTAAAATTGTTACTATCAACTTATAACGTCATTACACAATTTATATTATACAGCGTGTAACGGAAGGGGGGTATCAACCCTGAAGGAGGTGAATGTGCTCATGAAACTCAACAACTTTCCCCAAAGAACATAGGTCGAAATATGAAAAAAAAATTTGGGCCTCCCATAGTAAATCAATCAGCTGGTAGTCAGTTTTGTAAGGGAGGGCCAATTTTTTTTTTTCATATTTCGACCTATGTTCTTTGGGGAAAGTTGTTGAGTTTCATGAGCACATTCACCTCCTTCAGGGTTGATACCCCCCTTCCGTTACACGCTGTATAAAAGCTTGTCGCGAGATTTACCTGTGTAGACTAGTAAATTAAATAACTTGATCTGTATGATTTTAATTAAAAAAAAACTAAGTTCAAACTAAGTACTTAATACGAGTGCTCAAATGTCGTAGATCTACCTGCGTAGACCAACTAGTAACTTGATCTGATTGATTTGAATTAAAAAAAAGCTAAGTTCAAACTAAGTAACACGAGTGCTTAAATCTCGCGACAAGCTTTTATATAATATAAATTGTGTAATGACGTTATAAGTTGATAGTAAAATTTTTAAAGGAAAAGATTACTCTTTACATCGTGCAACACTGAGGCTAAATCTTATTATTTAGTTAATTTTAAATCTTATCATTTACAATTAAATTTTCTAAAGTAATTAGAAAATGAATAGGTTTAATATAATTTAAATCTTATTTTTATCTTTTTAGGGCGTAAATAAAAGCTTTTTTTAAAAGTTTTTTTTTTTAATTTTAGTATATATCGTTACAAATTTTTTACAATTTTTAAAAAATACTTTCGGAGATAGGTTAATGGTCTGTGAGAACTGAGGGACTACACTTTAAGGGCAGTAGTTTTTAATATATCTGCCTACAAATTCCCACATTCGTTCTACAATTGTTTTAAGCCTACTACTAAATCTTAGGATTTTCATTTAGCGAATTCCCAGTTTAGTCCCTCAGTTCACACGCACATCAAAAATTCACGTAGTCTACTCTTAACCCTTAAATGCATAATGTTGCCATATGGCAACAAAGCACGTCATTTCATTTTTTTAAGAATGTGATAGCTGTGAGTTTCTGAACGCACCTCTTTTTGTCAAAACAATATATATACTCTATGAATATTAATATTATTGTATAATTATTATATATTTATTATCTAAATTCTATAGATAAATACCTATACAATAGCATTTTTTGCAATACGATAAAATAAATCATGCATTTAAGGGTTAAACATCACTGTTGTCAAGTCATTCCAACCACTTGGTAATTTATTGTAAATAATTGGGGCCATAGAGTACCTACCTAAACACTTTTACGCGCCAAAGTACTTTGACACGTTAATAATTGACATAATTTAGATACTATTGTCACGTTTATTTCTTGGAAATACATCAGTTAGACGTTCAAAACGACTTGGGTTTTGCTTTACTTCGAAAATATAAATACAAGGAAGTGTGAAGATATAAAACGTGTAACTTAAATAACGCACAATCTCTTAAGAGGTCATTGTACTCATACTTATGAACAACTTTTACTATGGGACCAAACCTGAAATCGCGAAAAAAAATCAGCTGTTCCCTACATTTTATGTTTGCATAACTCGTCAAAATGTAAGGAACAGCAAATTTTTTTTTCGTGATTTTAGGTTTGGTTAGTAAAAGTTGTTCATAATGATGAGTACAATGACCCCTCATGAGGTTGTGCGTTATTTAAGTTACAGCTTGTATAACTTAAGCATAGTTTACTCCAAAGAAATTGGGATAACTTAAGGCGATATCAAAATAAATTGGGTGTTTTTTCGAATCCATTTATTTCACTATTACAGCATGTTTGGATTTGATTTTTAGTTATATGTTTATTGACTATTTGATTAAGACTCTGACTGAAGGAAAACGCAATTGCTTCAAATTTTCTCGATAGAATTTAATTCCGAAAAGACGCCTACTTTTTTATATTTTCTCCTGTAATTCTAAAATACAAATTAATTTCATTGCAAAATTGCATTCAAAATATGCGTAATAGGTAATTGAAAACTCTGACTGAACAAATTTTTGATACATAGCTTAATTTATTTTTAAACAATTTTTATTTGGTTTGGCGCTTACGTTGTTTTATTTTGGTTCCAGCGCATTGTTGCGATCTCTTTTTTCGCATGTGGAAGTAATTGACTCTGTCACTTTCTTATGCCCGCCCAGATCGCCTGCGGGCTTTGTCAGTAACGGACCTGTGTCGTTCCTCCCGCAATCGTGATTATATTTTTTATCTCGAATATGTAATTAATAAAAATAGGGGCAAGGATACAAACAAAGAAAATATCGGGTTGGTGCAAAAGTTATGACAAAAAAAAAAATCAACATCTTTTATTTCATAATGTTCTTCCATAAAGTTCTAAATTACGCAATAGCATTGTACTCGTAGAATGTTATGTTAAGCCGGATCCACACACTTGCCAAACCTCAACAAGCCGTCACAAATATAAGGTTGATAAAAAAGTTTTGTCGCAATCATTTCAGTAGAATTAATTTATTCATATATCTTATACACAAAATTTCTAATCAACAATATTGTCGCCATCTAATTCTATGGCACTGGACCATCTAGCCGGCAAGTCGTTTATTCCTTTTGCCCAATACTACGGCGGCTGTGACTCGAAGAATATGAACACATCCTTCTTGAGACCGTCGACGTTTTTGAAAGTTTTGTTTCTCAAATATGCCTTTAAATGTTTCAACAAATGGTAGTCAGATGGCGCCATGTCGGGAGAGTATGGTGGATGAGAAACGGTATTCCAGTGAAGTTCGGTGATTGTTTTGTGGGTTGCCTTTGCGACATGGGGTCTCGCGTTGTCGTGGAGAAGGTGGACAGTTGCGCGTCTTGGCAGTTTTTCTCTTATAGCTTTTGCTAATTCCTGGAGATTCTCAATGTATTGTGTAGAGGAGATCGTGTGCCTGCAGGGAGAAAATTGTGAAACAGCATTCCCTTGGCGTCCCAGAAACAGCACAACAAAATGTTTTGTGGGTGAGGATCAATCGGATGCTGTGGCGGTTTTTCTCCGACTGCAAGTCAATAGCCTAGACGCTTTCTGTTATCATACAAGATCCAGCTTTCATCGTACGTCACAAGATCCTCTAAAAACTCCTTGCGATGATGACGAAGTAGCAGAGACTGACAGATGGTCACGCGGCAGTTCTTATTATCGTCGGTGAGACGGTGTGGTATCCATTGAGCTAGAACTGTCCTGTATCCCAAGTTGAGTAAGTGATTTACTATTGATGCTTGGGTGCAGTCAAGTTCTCTGGCTAGCTCGTGCGTACTTGCTTCCGGCTTTGCTTTGATGCAGCAGAGTAATGAGTCGTCGTCGATGCTCAAGGGTCGTCCGGAACGTTCCTTATCTTCAAAACTTGTGTCTCCAGATTTAAAACGATTGAACCAACGCTGGACTGTTCGATGAGAAACTACGTCCTCCCCGAATGCATCCTGTATATTTTTAGCAGTTGTGCTTGCGTTCGTGCCGCGCCGCCACACATAAAACATGATCGCGCGAAGTTGCACCAGCGAGATCGAAGCCAATTCTGTCCATTAGAACGCAAGCTCGCTCTTTTATACGCGGAAGAGTAGAAAACATTCTAGAATATCCTTTACATAGCTCGATGTCACATTGTGTCAATACTTAAAAAAACATCGTTGAAATTTTTGCAACAAAACTTTTTTATTAACCTTATACAAACGTGTGGATAGGTGTGGATCCGGCTTCAATGTATTCAATGTATTCAAGCGGGGGCGCTCCCCGCGTCTTCGGTTAAGCCACACCCCTCGAGCGATGATTTATGTTTTACATATCACCTTAAGGTTGAGTCAGTTATTATCATAATATCAGTGGAATAAAATTGGCGTCGACAGGATAGGACATATTTTAGGTAGGTACATTTTGATCGGAATCACCATAAGGGTGAATTTCACCAAACATTTATACCTATAATAAGACTTATCCTAAGAAGAAAAATTTTGAATGTGACAGTTTTTCCATACTAGAACTGTCAGACGTCAATTTTACTCTACAGCCGTGCGATTCTGTAACCATTTCATCGTGAAAGCTTGGGTGAAGTGAGCGTGGAGTGAGCTGTCATTCGCTAGGGATTAACACTATTAAGTGCTCACTTCACTTATAATTTCACGGTGAGATTTTTACAGAATCGACCGGCGGATCTAAGATCAGCCTTTGGTAAAATCGGCCTTTAAACTATCGGCCGAACCCAATAACCTATTTTCAGTTAAAGACCGCTACTGATGGTAGCCAGTATAATGATAACTGCCAGTATAATAATCATACAGATCGCTACTGGTTGGCACAAAAGTAATGAGACACTTGGTTTACGTTTTATATTTTTTATTATTATCACAATACAAAAAGCTTAGTCAATGAAGTAATCACCATTAGCATCGAGGACTTCTTGCCAACGATCTGGCAGTTTGGATGCCTTTCGCCCAGAACTCTGATGGCTGTGCATTGAAAAAGTTGTTCAGCGCCGCCTCTACATCTGAGAAATCATTAAATTGTTTACCTGGCAAATGTTGTTTCAGGGCTCTTAGCAAATGATAGTCTGATGGGGGCGAGGTCTGGGGAATAAGGTGGGTAGGGTATCGTCTCCCAGCCCAAGTTCTCCAACTGTTGGCGAACGGCAGATGCGACGTGAAGTCGAGCGTTATCGTGTAGTAAAACTACATTGACTCGTTTTCGTCATTTTTTCTTGATAGCAGCAGATAGTTTGGTGAGCTGGGTTGAATATTTGTGAGCGTTTATAGTTTCACTGTGTAATAGTTCATAAAACAGCATGCCTTGCGCGTCCCAGAAACAACAAAGCAGAACTTTTAAGCGGTTCTTTTGACTCAGCTTCGGTTGAGTTGGTGGCGTTTCTTCTCGAAGCAGCCAAAAAGCACGACGTCTGTCGTTCTCATAATGAATCCATGATTCATTTCCAGTAACCAGTTCAGACAAAGACTCTTTACGTCGGGGTCGCAGCAAAAGTGATTGACAGATAGCTATACGGACTGCACGACTGGCGACTGTAAGGATGTGCGGTACCCACCGAGCCAAAACTTTTCGATACCCAAGCTCATGCAGATGGTATTCCACGGCGTGGTGACTGCAGTTAAGTACTTCCGCTAATTCACGAGTGGTAGCATCTGGATTCAACTGCAGTTCGCGGCGTAAATCGTCATCATTCTATGCGGGTGGTCGTCCGGAGCGTGGCTGACTTTCAAGGTTCCTGTCTCCTGATTTAAAATAGTCAAACTATCGGGACACCGTCGCATGGCTTGTACTTCCAGCGCCCAATGCAGTGTTGATATTGTCATCCACAGCCCGCGGACTGTGGCCTAACAAGTACTCGTATAAGAATAGTGTTCGAACTTGTCGCTCGTTCATTTTTCTTCAAACTGACTAAAGCGATCGCGAGGGCGACTTTATATACCCCCACATAACAAGTACCTAGAATGTTCTACAACATTCTAGGATATTATCAAAAACGATTAACTCGAAAAAGGAAATGTATAGAGTTTTGTAGTGTTTTGTGCCAACCCAATAGATTATTGGGACGTTAAAACCAAAGATAGATAGGTTTTTCTACCTCCAGTATGTCAAAACTGGTGATGGATAGGTTCAGCCGTTAGGCGACGTCTCGCCTTTGACCACTTTTTATTTTTTTAATGCCATACGAGTGGCAAACATGGAATAAAAAACAGTGGGTGTGCTATAACTACATATGTCCATAGTAGATACGGGACAGGTACCACTGGCAACAAGGAGGTGACCTATCTGATGGCAAGTGGCCGCCTGTGGACTGCAATACCAGGGGTACCACAGTTGCATTGTCTACCCTTCAATTTGTTCTATCTAGGAGATCCGGATATCGCCCTGAAGCCCCATCTCAAACATCATTTCCACAACTTAATTTGAAGTTTAACTTCGCGCTTATTGGATATTTTAATGTATGAGTTAAATAAAACCGGCCAAAATCGATGAAAAACGCAGTATTTTGTATAATAGTAAATTGACTTAAATTGACCACTTAAATACGCTGACTGAACTTTATGAATCCGTGTCATCCATGACCTGGGGTATGTAGGGACATACATTAAATATTTATGAATGTGGTCGCGCTATCTCTAATAGTTCATCAAGCTTTATAATTACTAGCTCGTGTGTGTTCACAAGTCCACACCACTTGTTCACATTGTGTAGACATTTTGGTAAACACAGTTCTTCTAAGCCTTCAAAATGGTTCAGGTCGCATCAGAGAAATCTAATATTACACACAGAAGATTTTTGTACAGTAGTAAACAATCGAGAAAAAGATACAGTATAAAAAAGTTTGTGGAGTTTTGTAAGAGGACAGATTTGCACGGGTACAAATATATCGTGATGGAAGACTTCAATTATTGTGAAAGGTACATTTTTTTTTTTTGTTTACGGGGGGAAACCTTCAAAAGGCACCTGGACTTTGGGGAAAAAGACCAGGTAGTTTGGGACTCTTACTTCACTAAAACCACCCCGGTGATCACCATTTCACTGAATGAGAATGAGAATGTGCAGCCGCCCGCACCTCTCCCGGTCCCCGTTCTCGTCCTACCCGCGCGCCCCTATGCCCCGCAGACGAGGACTCAACTAAGCGGTTTGCCTATACGTGTGGATAAGGCCGGCACAGGAGCGTGGTGATTGGCACAAGAAAAGAGAGGCCTTGATGATAATTACGTTTCCTTTTACTTCAAGTAATTCTGAAGTGGTTCTGACTTAGGTGCTGCTGGGCGGTTGCCGTGTTGATCAGCGTTTTTATTGCGGCTCACTTCGTGGTGACGGCATACAGGTGGTACGCAAGGAATCCCATAGTAACCGTGAGTTCTTCTGTGTATCCATAGATAGAGTAGTTACCGTACCGTACGTATTGATGGGCACCTCGAGTTTTGGATAAATTGCTGCTTTGTATAATTTTTATCATTAGGTAGGTACTTGTGCAATGGAGACTTTCTGAGCTCGATGTGCCATTTTAATAGCCAGGTTACTGTACCTACCTAGTAGCTACCTACCCTGGGGTTTTGAAAATATTGTGTCCTAATATTTGGCCGCAAGTGACATGCTTGCCTGTCTGCCCAATGAATCTGCCACACGCGCACCCTAATTTCTATTACTGTCAATTTGAATCATTTTGAAGCACATTGCTAATCCATTGCTCCACATGTTCGAAATATGTATCTACTCAACAACGGAAATAACGCAATGAATGTTATTGAACTGTCAAAATGAAACCCATTGCTACTGTTACGTAATTACCATGCTGCCTACAACGCTTAAGTACGACTGTAAGCAATTAGGTACAGTCCTTTCACATTTGTTTTACCTCTAGTTTTGCATCACTGTTCAAATCACAGTGATCTTTATTCTCATTCTAATAAGGTTGCTGTTCCTGTTGGTTTGCTGCCACTGACAAGTCTGTCAAAATGACTGTGATCTTTACTTTCGTTACTATAAGGCTGCTGTTAGGTTGCTGCTGTCAGAGGTAAAAATAACTATTAACGGACCGTAATGGCCACTGTGTGAATAGAGAAACGTATGACTTCAAAGTTATGACATTATAAACGGCTTATCTGCGAAAATTATTAAAGCCAAAGAAGCCAATCGATCATCATTGCATTTTTAAAGTTTTTTATCACTTGTGTATTCTTTCTACAATGACGCGGGATATGATTAATATCGATATCCAATCACGTTAATAATACCTTGGAGATTTTGGTATATTATAAAGTAATTCTCTAATGTAATACGATATTTTTTCTAATTATAGTTTTTATCCGCAGACAATGCTTAAATTGCCAAAAACAAAAACAGCATCTATCTTTTGTACATATGTAGGAGGTACAGACGCCAGCACATCAAGCTACTACAATCTGTCAAACTGCATTAGATTTTCAACTTTATCCCAAAAGTATTAGGTTCAAATCAAAGTTGATTGGGAAAATTTGACGATTTCGGGTAGCTTGATGTGCTTGTTGTATATACTTGTCTTTACCTACCAAATTAAAATTGAAATTCAAAAACTTTATTTCGACTCATATAGGGTTAGTGACATTGCCCTTAAAACTAACTGTTAGTTAACAAAACCAAAACCTTCGACATTTCAGGTTATAGAAAGCACTCAAGGAGCAATTTGGGATGTGCCATTCCCTGCCGTTACTATATGTGATTTGAACATAGTTTCCAGAAGGGCTGCAAGGGAATTAGCAGATAATTTGTAAGTGGTCCATCTAATAATGCTCAGGTAATCATAAGTCATTGAGGACCTCTTGAAACAATCGAGATCACATGCTTGACTTTCTAATGACCTGCCATGCTATCAGCACGTGTAAGATTGATTCAACAAATTGTTGTGATACTCCAAAAGCGTTTCGAGTCAAGGATATCACAAAAGTCGCGGATGCTATCTGAGGGACGCACGGAACCGGCAGAAAGACGAGGAAACGCATATCCATAGTGGGTAATTTTAGATGTATACATTTTAGATAGCTTGATATCGGAGAGTTTTGACAAACATTTTTAGAAGCTGTCATGTAACAGCTGGATCTAGATAAGTGTTACAGAACTCTTGGACTGCTATACTAGAAATGTTCCTCACTTAGGAGTCTTACCATGGTTGATGTATGCGCTTAAAACCAATTCAAAGGAGATGGATTTTTGTCCCATACAAGCTTGGTCCAGAAATGGACACATAAAACAAAATGTATTATATAAAGCAATAATACTGGTTCAAATCCCAGTTATTTTTTGTTCATCGTAAAACTTTGTGAAGAGCCTTATGACACTTCCCAGATCTGATGACTTCAAACTTGTCATAAAAAAAAAAGCAAAACTGTCGATTACGGAGTAATCCACCAATCACTCAATTGATTGAATTTCACTCAAATCTAACGACTGTATCGCAAACAATTCGGTTGGTATACCCCGGTTTATAGAATGTTGGATCGCCGTTGGAAACCAGGCAAAATCAGAGTAGTCCAAGATGCGAGTTATAGGTATTGTTATTGTAGCCGAGGTAAACTGCAACGCGAATATCCATAGTCTAAGAAAGGCGAAGTCATTTCGAAATGCAAAAGATAACCCTAAACACAGTCATAAATTGAAATATTCTCTGCAAAGATTTGCCAAGTAACGAAAGGTGTGGTGCAATTTCAAATATTGTCAATTATTTTTTAAATATTATAGCTTTTTGTCCGTACTAGGCCAGATAAAATCCATGTCCTTTATCTTTTTGTTCTGAAAAGTATGTAACTCATCATCTGCCTAGCCTTTTCCCAACTTTGTTGGGGTCAGATTCCAGTCTAACCGGATGCAGCTGAATATCAGTATTTTACGTGGAGCGACCGCCCATCTGGCCTCCACAACACAGTTACTGGGTAATACGATACCCCTTGGTAAGACTGGTTATCTGACTTTTGGGCTTCTGACTACCCGTAATGACTGTCAAAGATCCACGAATGACAGCCGGGACCAACGGTTTAACGTGCTTTCCGAGGCGAGGAGGGGTCTCGGCATGTAAAGATGGTCATCCATCCACAGACCAACCGTGGAAAAGCGTAGCTTAACCTGATCGATCGACCTGTGCGGCTGTTATTATTTACCTTTGTTTGGTGTTTTTTATTTTTCTTGCCATATTTTCATTTTTAGGACTCTCCCTGAAAACGTTACTGCAGACTTTGTTTTCGATACTTTTCGACTGGTGCCCTTACTGTTTTCAACCTACACAGCTGAGCCCGATGAGAAGGAGGATTTACAGACACTGCAAACTGTATTGGATCTAAACAACATTTCGATAGAAGCGTTATTTCTAAAAGTAAGTATTTCAATTGTACAGCTATTTTCATCTCCAATTTTAGCATGAGCTTTTGCTATTGATGTTAGGGTTGCTAGACTATCCCACAGTTTATATTACAAGCCATGTAGTTGCTGACTTAATCGAGCAGATTTTCGTACTAGTGTCCTCCCTGTTTCTACTATTGTATAACTAGAATCAAGTTCTTCTAACTGAACAGACAGCTGTGCTGCTGGAGAGTTTGTAACGACACTTCCGACTTCGTCTTCCCGGATAAAGCACTAGGAAGCGGTGAAGGGTGGGCGCTTTTGGGGACTTTCTTTGAAAATTATTATTAAAAATATAAAAAGTGCTGATTCTCACCAAAGTTTGACTTTGATTTCTCTGATTTCAATTTGACAATCAGGATTTTTTTATTATTCTTGAATACCCGCCTAAGGGTAAACTTACTAAGCCTAACAAAACGAAATCTAACTTTAGTTCTAGATTTAACCTTTGGGCCAGTATTTGTATTTCGAACTTTATTTCAATTTAAGCAAAGTTCTTAATTCTAAAATGACAACTTACTCCCGAACTATGCTATAAATTTTTTTTTTTATAAATAACTGCATTCCTATAACAGTTAGGTTCTTATTTCAATAACTGGCTCGGTGGTTTAAACCTGATCTAAAGAAAAACCTTTTTTTATAATAAGGGAGACTAAGTTTAAGGTAGTTTTTAGGCAAGTTTAGGGATGAATGATAAATGATTTATTTTCTGTAAGTAGGTTTGTACAAACACTTTTACATGTCAATCATATTATTTTAAACTAGATGAGGTCGCCGTTTCCTATCTGACTACTCTGAGAAGAAAGGCCGAAACAAACTCAGAGGTTACAGTCTCTTTTAAAGTCCAGACATAATCTTGGTCAGATTTAGGTAGCGAGTTGGTGTAAGCTCAGCTTTCCTACTTCCATGGATGTGCAGTCAAGCTTTATCCATAAACGCTGATTTTGCCTTCAATTTTTTCGGCTTCAGCACTCTCGAAAACGATGAAATAATTGAAAATTTTCGCCGCCGCTATCATGGATTTTTATTTTGACCTCACTACTGGCTTCAGCACCCTCGAAAACATGAAAACGACACCAATGACGAAATACTCGTATTTTAAATTGTTTACAGCCGCCATCTTGGGTTTTCATTTTGATCTCACTATCGGCTTCACCAACCTCGAAAACCATGAAAACGACACCCATGTAGACAAATTTTAAATTTTTTGATGCCAAAAGTGGGGTCAAACTGAAAATCCAAGATGCCATTTTCAGTTTGACCTAACTATTGGCTTCAGCACCCTCGAAAATCAAGAAAACTATCTCTCTCTCTCTTTCCATAACATATAATAAAAAGTTGCATAACATTTTTGCGCTACGTGACGGTTTTACGTGAGTAAAGTTTACCGTTCCAGCTGTCTCCAGCGTCTTCGTGCAGCAACTTGGTGCAACGATGCATGTGGAAGAACGCCCTATACCGCTGTGACGACATATTCAAGCAAATCTTCACCTTACTCAGTCTTTGCTGTACTTTCAACTATTATGGGGTCGATGATAATTATAAAAAGTAAGTATTGCCAAAATATAGGTAAGTACAGTGACGTTAACGAGGGACACACTTCGAGCTGTTGACTTTTCTAGTGTTTATTTCATTGCTTGTTTGCTCTCTAGGAGAGTTGAGCTGCCATGCCACAGGTGTGTGTGTGTGTGTGCTCCTCTAGAGTAGGTACCACACTCCATTCTTATAGAATGGAAACTGATCGAATACTCTCGAGAACTAAAATTTTGGGGCGTCAATAATATTATTATAGTCAATAATATTATTGACGCTGGTGTAGAGCTTCTTACTCGTTGAGCGACCCCTTGTGAAACCGAATTGTTTACTGTTTAATAATCTAGATATTATGTTTTTTTAAATTGATCTAGCATCATCTTTTCAAATGTTTTACTGAAGTTGGGAAGCACAGAAATAGGTGTAAAGTTCACGGGGTCTGATGTGCTGCCCGATTTAAACAAAGGTATTATATTACTACTCTTCATTAAGGCAGGAATTGCACCACAGTCAATACATTTATTTATTTATTAAAAATAATTACCAATTCAGGCGCTACAGTGTTGATTATGCATTTTGCAACCTATACAGAATTTCTAATAGATCAGTAGTTTTTTTACATTGAGTGTATAGAAAGTTTTATAATATCTCGAGAAATAATATAGTCGAAATTAAATTCAAAGTTACAAATATCAACATTTTCTTTCAATAGGGACTCTGCAAATGTGACTGAAGAATTTAACGTTTTAGTGGTTGAGACTGGAATATCTGTAAACAAAACAAAAACAAAACAAACAAACTTCTGAATCTTTTTTAATAAATTTAATAATCTACGGTTGTACTAACTATATTTTGAATTTATGATCCAACATATTGTTGTTCATTAATCATTATGGCTTTGTTGCCGGTACACATTGCTCCTTTCGATACTAGACTAATCGAACAAACCACTTAGCAAATTATGATGCACCAGTAGTGTTCTAGGAAGTCTCAGATATTCAATATTTTTTGTGGGGACGTAACTATATTGTCACTATAATATTCCCATCAGGTCAAAATGTTTTGACTCTGTTTGCCTTAGCTTTATACAGTGCCCTCCAAAAGTTGGTTGAAATTTTTCCATTTCAGCCGTGCGATTCTGTAAACATCTCACCGTGACAGCTTGGGTGAAGTGAGCGTGGAGTGAGCTGTCATTCGCTAGTGATTACCACTATTAAGTGCTCACTTCACTTATGATTTCACGGTGATATTTTTACAGAATCGACCGGCAGCTGTAATTCCACATTATGATTTAAAATTATTCTAGTTTCAAATGTCAAAACCGTACAATATAAAGTTTTTATTGACTAATTCAACTTCCTATGACGGCTTTTTGTTGTCAAATATTATGAATTCTTGACACCTAAAGTTAGTTGACGTTTATAATTTCTGTGGATTAACAATATTTCCAGGGTTGTAATATTATTTAAATATTTTTTTTGTGAAATGTCAATATTTTTCAAATAAGATTTAAGCAGTGCCAGAGCTTTTGACTTTATTCTGAAAAAATAATGGCTTCGAAGTGAAAATGAACCATAGAAGAAAGAACAAAGGCCTAATGTGTGAACATGAATATCTAAAAATAATAGTTTTGTAAAAAAAAGGTTTCAAATCAGCCTTGAATAAAAAAATACTAAAACAAACGTTTAGAACTATTTCAAAACTTCGGCCCCCTTCTCTCTCTCTCTCCTTCTCCTTACTTCCCTCGTTCTTAGTTACAACTTTTCTCGATTTTCGGCGAATAATGCACTTGTGCAAAATCAATCTCAAGATCGTGGTATGAGGGATTAGAGAACTGTTACCAGCCGGGCGATTCTGTAAAAATGTCACCGTGAAATCATAAGTGAAGTGTAAGGGTGTGTGTGTGTGTGTGTAGTGTGTGTGTCTTAATAGTGTTAGTCCCTAGCGAATGACAGCTCACTCCACGCTCACTTCACTCAAGCTTACACGGTGAGATGGTTACAGAATCGCACGGAAGAAGCGGGAATTTCAATTTCTGAAACAACCATCAGACGAAGCCTGCACGATACTAATTTACGAGGTCTCGTCGCCAGATAAAAACATTTGTAATCATCGGTTCGTAAGAGGTAAATCCAATCCGTATGTGGTATTACACTTGAAATGGCAAAATGTCAACTAACTTTTGGAGCGTACTGTATATTAGGAATTAGATTAGATAATAGCCTACTCAAATGTTTAGAACGATTTTAAATCTTTGAAGTAACTACGCCATCTTTTCAGTGATTTAGACCTAAAAATTGATAAACAGACTTCATGCAGCTGATTGCTATGAACTCGATTGAAGGGTATTTCTGCCGGTGAAATTGTTTAGACATGAGACTTTTTCGACTTCATCTATATCTGTCGGCTTAGGTACTTTGAGCAGATGGGTATTTTTTTCCTGATAGGGCGTGATACCACTCATGAATATGAAAAACTTTTAGTTCCGGAACAACTATGAAATAGCAAAAAAAAAAAACAATGTGTTTTAAACAAATTCATTGGCATTACATTTTTGTACGAAACAGCAGATTTCTTTTTTCATGTGTCATAATATTTTCTTTAGTCAAAGTGGTTTACATTAATAAATAACTAGATACCTACTTTTACCCCCTGAAACGTTCCCACTGAATCAAAGTCGGAATCAAAATATTTATTCGTATAAACCTTATGGGCATCTATGAAACCTGAGAAGCTAGGTGCACGGTTACAATTGATCGTTTCCTATAGTGATGAGCTGTCAAGAAATGATTTTTTAAAAAGAATTGACTTTTACAATGTTTTCAAATTATTGTGTAAATACAGTCGAGGGAGGACAGTCTAGGCCTGTCAAAAAGTACCAGGTAGGTACCTACTTACATATTGTAGCGAAAGAAAAGAAGAACTTCACCACACAAAACACGATAGTTTTTTAATAGAAATGCATCCAAAATTATATAATATTATATGAAATGTAATAAATCTAATATTATATTATAAAGCAGTTGCGGAACAGCAGTACGTGAACCATCTAACGGTGAAAACTTAGGTGAAGTGAGCGTGGAGTGAGCTGTCAGTGTCATCCCACCTGATACTAGGGATTGACCAAGAATACATTTACAATCATAATCGAGACTCTAATAATATTTTTATCCTATTCTATTGATCATTTTATATAATTCCAAAGCTAGTACTTTAATTGTCAAACCTTACTATTTTGTGGAGTTTTAATCTAGGAAAAAACTGGAAATACAAAAAAATAACTATATATTCTAACTATGTTTCTGTTTTGCTATTTTATTTTAAAACCCCACAAAGTAGTTATGTTTTGACAATTAAAATACTAGTTTTGAAATTATATAAAATGATCAATGAAATTAGCATCAAAAACATTATTAAAATCTCGATTATGATTGTTAATGTTTGCGTGGTCAATGCCTAGTATCAGTGAGATGACACTGACAGCTCACTCCACTCATGTTTTCACGGTGAGATTATTACAGAATCGTCCGGCAGGTTAAATATAAAAGTTAATGGGAACACGAGAAAGCAGTAGAGTATCAGTAGTTATCTTGGATGGTAACATTTTTATAAAGCTGGTTTACGAACTAGAGAATCGATTGCAATCGGTTTTCAGGCTCGTTACCACTAGTTTACACAGGTTTTAAAAATAATACAATTTAAAATAGATTATATAAGTGGTCCCGATTAGAAGAGGGTCATGGTTACCGAAATACTAACAACAATAATATTATAATATTACTTAAAGATAATAGCTTCCTAGAAGGAAGGTGGCCTCAAAGTCTGTCAGGCCAGCTGCATAGCAACTCTGTAATTCAAGACCGGCTTGTCCTTTAATATGTTCCACGACGCTGGATGACAATCAATCGTCGCTCGTGGAACATATGAAAGGACATGGACATGCAAGTCCTTGCAATATCGACGCAATAGACTCGCAAGCCTGATAAATAATGCACTATCTAGAAAAAGGGCCGAAAGCAGCCTTTTTTAACTAGTTCTACACCTTCGACAAATTAAATAGGGTGTTACACGAGAGAATAGGTAATTCTTCCGCTGAGAGAGCATATTAGGAAAAGTAAGTACAGACGCCAGCACATCAAGCTACCCGAAACTGTCAAATTTTCCCAATAAACTTTGAACCTTATGCTTTATCGATAAAGTTGAAAATCTATTAAAGAAATTTGACAGATTGTAGTAGCATGATATGGTGGCGTCTATTAGGACTCTATTAGTATAAAAAAAAACTGATAAATTCTGGGAATCGACTTGTCTTGATTTCGATTTTTTCGCAATGGTGAATTTTTTATTTCCATCAAATACTTTTTCATATCACGCCAAAATTCGAATTTACGTTTAAAAAGATTAGTAACCAGACATAATAATTAGAAAAGAAGGTTTCAACTGCAGAGGTTATGGCTGCAATATTTGCTGTTTACAAGGTCTACAACGTTCTCACATTCACAACATATAAAAGAATCTATAGAAAAGATAAATAAAATAATTCTTATTTACATTCACCAACTCGTCAGATTCGACGGCGGACCCATACCTACTCTATAGGCAGCGGTAATCTTTTTTATTCGAGATGGATATGGGCTTATTTGCCATGGTTACCTAAATAGAGAGTGATACTCCGGTTACGAACAAAATGCTGACCACATGTACCCCAATTTGTTATATGTAACATTGGACAAATACCGGCCCCTGTCGTTATTTCGATATTAACGTAAAATTAAATCGTCATTTCACGATATACACAAGGCAATGTGATCTATTAACTATTTACATTAAAAAATAACTGTAAAGTGCAGTAATTTCAACAATATGACACAATAACTTCTAGAAACTTTTTTTGTACCCTTCACTTAATCTGGAACACGTATCTTCTTGCTAGGAGAAGGGCGTTGGCAACTGCGCCACAGTTTTTAACTTTTGCAGCTGCCATCGTTTGTATCTGTTTAAGACTGTATCTGTTTCTGTTCCAAATAAACGATTTTTATTTTCTGTTCCAAATAAACGATTTTTATTATTTATTTATTATAACTGTCGTTATTTTTCTTGTGGTCTATTAGTTATCTATCTATTGTTGTGTCTGTGATTTATCTAATGTGTAAAACCAACAGGCGACAGGTAACAGTCCGACAATCTGACAATTTTGTAAGTTTTTTTTTAAATTTTTTTTTTCATAGTTTTCTGCTTTATACTGTACACAGCACCTGTCGCAAACTGTATCAACAAATGCCATTTTTATATATGTAATTTTTTGACAAGTATATCTTATTGTCAGCTATTATAATAATAATAAAACTTTATTTCGGACTACAGTATCCATAGTTTTGTTAGTATTGGAGTTATAGGGTAGCGCTGGAAGTGATAGTTTTATGTGGGCCAGCATAGCTATTCCGAAAAGTTTGTTTGCGAAATCACTTCTGAATCCGCAGTGAAAACTTGTGAAATTAAAGTTTCGTATTCTTAAATGGAGTGAATTCGACACTGGCGCCACCAAGTGACAATCAAAGTGAGAGGAACTAAAACGGGTGAGTATTTTGACGTTTGTCTATAGGATTTGGTATTCTGAAACACAATTGGCTTGTCATATCGAAAGTCATCTCGCATCTCACACACGAATTCATCTGTCAAATGAAAAGTAACTATTTCTTGAGCGAATTGAAGCGTTTTTAATAAAGGTAATGAAATTAACGCAAAACAAAAATAATAATTATATATTTGTGACTTTATTGCAGAAAAATGGAAACGATTAGTGTGAACTAATATACTTACCGACCTTATAAAACTCTATGAACTTGTTGTGTTTTCATCTATTTCTAACTTTTGTAGATGTCTCGTTCTTTCTTGATATTAAGTTTATTGAAAGAAGCTGATACCCTAGACGTTGCCGCAAGCAATCGCCAAGCCCGGAATATTAGAAATCTGAACATATTGAGCCGTGGTCAAGACTAAGTGCATATGTACAGATTAACAGAGGAGCTTATTAGAAATTTAGAATAAGAGCTTAGACGTCTATTACCCGTGACCGCACAAAAAGGAAGAGGTCTGGCCAAAATCAAAAATATTTTATTTCACATAAGCCTACATGGGCACTTATGAAACGTCAGAAGCTAGGTGCACAGTTCCAATTGGTCGTTTCCTGTGGGGAAGAACCGGCAAGAAACTCCACGGTTACTCTTTTAAAAATAATTGGCTTTTACAATGTTTTCAAATTACAGTAGGTATTCCCAGGACAGCGTAGGCCAGTCTACAAGTACCAGGTACTTGATAAAATAAAAATGATCTACAGATCTAAAGTCTACAAGGCCTACAAAGTCCTCACATTTACAACATCATAGAAAAGAAGGTAAATAAAATAAATGATAATGATAAATGATTTATTTTCTGTAAGTAGGTTTGTACAAACACTTTTACATGTCAATCATATTTTTTTTTAAACTAGTGAGGTCGGTGTTTCCTATCTGACTACTCTGAGAAGAAAGGCCAAATGAAAAATAAACCAGAGTAACGCTTTAACAATAATAAATCACTAATGAAGTTAAGGTGGCTGTGGTCTAAATAATATACAAAAACAATGTTATAATATACAAAAACAATGTTATAAAAAGAAAAATTATAATTCATAATTAAATAATTAATACAAAACAATACAAAAAAAAACGGAATAGACATTTACAAGATAATGCAGTTAATGAACTACCAGGGAAGCCACGTGTGCAGAAGTAGTCATTGACATATTAGCGCTTGATTGCTCCCGCCAGAGCTTTTAAGCCTTCTCCCACAGCTTTAGTAGCCTCCACCAGCAAACGGTCCCTCTCACTGTTGTGTTCCATGAGAGCAAACATTCTGTTGTCCAAATCCAAACGCTGCTGCTGTACCTGCAAAAATGTATCAGCCATGCCTATTAAGTTGCTATGTCGCTGAGATGGTGGTGACGCCTGGTCAGTTCTTCTTGTGGCCTGTAAAATCCTGCGACGCGGTCGTCTTGGACCTAAAACAAAACAAGTTTCAGCATGTAAATGGTTTATCTTAGACGTCACCAAACCTACATGTGGTGCACCCCACCAATCAAAACATACAAGTACGGCAAAGCCACATTTACTTAGAAGCACCGCAATTGGTGCAGTACTGGCACTGAATATAAGGTATACAAAGGAAAGCAGCCTGCATGTGGTGCACCCTGCCAATTAGCAAACTCTTGCAGCAGCTTTACATCAGTCGAACCTTTACTTGTTTGCGTTGTTTGTTGCTTTTGTAAATATTGCTCTGAGTCGATAAAGTAGCAAAGTAATTTACTTGTAAGCCTAGATGATGAAGGTCTTGTACGAGTAGTAGGAGGTAAGTGCTGCTCGGTGGTGCTCCTAGCAGGCTCAGACTGCTGCTGCTGGTGGTTCCGAATAGCAGGCGTCAGATGTTGATTTGTGATGTTCTGGACAAAAACAACAAAATTAAATGTATAATACAAATGAGAAGCAAAAGAAAAAAATTGAGCAATTTCTTACAACTGTAAAACTTTCATTAGGCCTGGTGGGACTGGTGGTGGTGGCAACTTCCGTTTCTGGGCCCAGAAGATTGTTCTAGAAAATATTTTTAATTATTTTATTATATTTTTAAATGTTTTTATGTTGATTTTTTTTTTAAAGGAATATACATGTAAAAAAATAAGAATTTTAATGAATAATAATGATAAAAACACACCATTAATTCTGATTGGGCTCTATGACCCAAACTGAAGTCCACGTCAGCTGTGTTCTGTTAAATAAGTATAACTATTAATACTTATTATATTACAAATTATGTTAAATAAGGAAAATATAGAATATTTCATACAATAACTGGATCAACAAGAGCTGATGTGCCTGGTACCGCAAATAGACATTCATCAATATCCTGAAACATTACATTTTTAATGTAAAAAATATAACAAAAAAAACAAAACTTAGTAATAAAAAAAAAATAAGAGTCACTAATGTTGCAAATTGAATATGCCAGTTTAAAAAAACTTGACAGCCCATCATCACCTACATTATCTGAAACTCTGAAGCTCCTTCATGCATGGTAGTGTATGTAAGTACATATCTATATATATAAAAGAAAGTCGTGTTAGTTACTCCACTTATAACTCAATAACGGTTGAACCGATTTAGCTGAAAATTGGCAGGGAGGTAGTTGAGAGCCAGGAGAAGGACATAGGATACTTTTTTTTTTTTTTTTTTTTTACTTTTTAACATCGTTGACATGTATGTAAAAATAGAAACGGAACGTTTAACATTCATTAGGTTGAACCAAGCCAAACTGCGTTCTGAGGAGTACATCCATTTACGTGATGCAGTTAGTACTGAAGGAAATGCAGATAATATTGGTAGATTAACTATTCTGCCGGCGACATACATTGGTAGTCCACGTCATATGCATGAATATGCACAAGATGCAATGACATATGTTCGTCATTACGGTCGGCCCGATCTCTTTATTACTTTTACATGTAATCCAAAATGGATAGAAATTACTCAATTGCTGCTTCCCGGACAAACATCAAGTGATAGACACGACATCACAGCACGTATATTCAGGCAAAAAATTCGGTCCCTGATGAACTTTATTGTTAAACAACGCGTCTTTGGAGATACTCGATGCTGGATGTATTCAATCGAATGGCAAAAGCGAGGCCTGCCGCACGCACACATTCTTATTTGGTTAGTGGAAAGAATTCAGCCTGACCAAATAGATGATATCATATGTGCCGAGATTCCTGATAATGAAGTCGATCCAGACCTACATGATGTTGTTACTACTAATATGATTCATGTATAAATAAAAAAAAATAAAAAAAAATACTGCCAGTAATTCCAAGATCTACGGCTGCCGACGAAATAAACGCTTGCCTCAAATCGTCAAATCTATGGCGCTATGTGAAGAAACTGCAACTGACAACAAACATGAGAGTTACATTGCTTAATGATACATCTGCTGAAGATTTCTCGGAGCAATTGCTTACTATCGGTAATGGTCAAGTACCTGTCGATGAATCGAGCGGATTAATATCATTTTCAAATAATTTCTGTAATTTTGTCTCATCAAAAGACGAACTTATCAACAATGTATTTCCAGAAATTATTTCTAACTACAAAAATAATGAATGGTTGAGTGAGCGAGCAATTTTAGCGGCTAAAAATAAAGATGTAGATGACCTAAACTACATAATTCAAAATAAGATCATTGGAACAATGCATTCATTCAAATCTATTGACTGCGTCACAAATGAAGATGAAGCCACCAACTATCCAATTGAATTTTTAAACTCTTTGGACGTGCCTGGCTTACCACCGCACAATTTACGCCTAAAGGTTGGCTCCGTAGTAATCATGCTTCGAAACATAAACCAACCAAAACTGTGCAACGGTACGCGTTTGGTGGTTAGAAAATTGATGAACAATGTAATTTACGCTACGATAATGATAGGAAAATTCAAAGGTGAGGAAGTTCTCATTCCGAGGATACCGATGATCCCAAACGATATGCCGTTTGAATTTAAAAGACTTCAATTTCCGATACGTCTTGCATTTGCCATGACCATCAACAAATCACAAGGCCAATCCTTAAAAGTTTGTGGTTTAAATCTAGAACATTCATGTTTTTCCCATGGTCAATTGTACGTGGCATGTTCACGGGTCGGAAGACCATCTGCGTTGTTTGTTTTTGCGCCTGATAATAAAACAAAAAATGTCGTGTATCACAAGGTACTTAAATGAAGAGCAACCTATGTACTAAAATACAGAAATAATTATGAATGATTAATGTAGGTATTTAATTTTTTTGTATTTTTTCCAATTAAAAAACAAAAAAAACTGCTTATTTATTGCAATTAAGGCGGAACAAAGTTCGCCGGGTCAGCTAGTATTATAATATATAAGTCTTTGATCTCAGCTGTTGTTATACAATGACAGTAATTAAGCCAAATAAGTGGCCTCCAGCCGGCTTGAAAACACTGACTTCTGCCTAGCCATAGTGAGCATATGAGTAAGCTATGAAACCTATGTAAAAAAAAATAACATACCTAAGTACATTAAATGGTTCTATCTGTAAATGTGTGTCGCCTGTAGCAAAACCTTCACCACCCATTAACAGTAGTATCCGCTCTTCTATATTCGAAAGCTCTGGCATGCCACCTTCTACCATTCCTAAGCCTGTGGTACTTCTAAAAGCGGCGCGTTCAGCAACTTTCTTTTTTACTGCACTTTTTTTTGTCAGACCAATACTATAATGGGAAATACGGAAATAATAATAATTTCACACTGCATGATAGGCAGAGGCGTAAATAACATACGCACAATAAACTAAGTAATAATAATAATAATAATAATTTATTTATTTGCATCAAGTTTTACATTTTACATTAAACACATGGTAGTACATACAGTTTAAAGTAAATTATACAATAGTGTGGCGACACCAGCACCCTTGCTAAGTTGCCAAGGCAACTTGTGTTAAAGATGCTGGGCCCGACCCTATTAGATGTTTCTTAATTGCATTTAGGTACATACCTGCCATTTTGCAATTATGTGAGTAGCTCATTATATGGCATAGGTAAACGAGCAAATAAACTAAATAGGAAAGGAAATATAACAAAAAGAGTAGTGCGTGTATTGGTGTGTGAAAGGGTGTGTGAGGGTGTGTGTGGGGTGTGTTAGGGTGTGAGTGTGGGGTGTGTGAGGGTGTGTGTGGGGTGTGTAAGGGGGGGTGTGTGTGTGTGTGTGTGTGTGTGTGTGTGAGGGTGTGTGTGTGTGTGTGTGAACTGTTATTCGTATATTTGTGGGTAATGGTAGCTAGCGATGAGCAATGACGATAAGGGGTTTAACGGGAGCTGTATTGACTCAACAATAAGCTTTCTGTGTTGTTGTAATTAAGGGTTTGTAGCCAATTATTTAGCTTCTTTTTAAATGACACTATAGGGAGTGAGTAAAAGTTCAGTATTCTATTAAGACTATTGTAGAGATGAGGACCTTGGAAACAGGGAAATCTTCTTGTGAAAGAGTATTTACAGCGGAAGGGTTGACATACTTTGTCTTTGCGTCTTGTGGTAATTATTTCGTAGGAGGTTCTTTGATGCTGATATAATAGTATGTGCAATACAAATAATTGTCTGACTGTGAGGACTTTACAGTTCTTATATAGTTCTTCAGTTGGGAAAAGGATGGGCCGAAAGGTACTAATTTTAAGCACAGCTCTCTGAGCTCGTTCTAGTTTCAATAGTACCGTCTTGGGTGCACCACCCCAAGCGCATATACAGTACGTTAAGTATACTTTGTATATACGTTAACTGAAATGACCAACTTACCTTAGTCCAATTTTTTGCCGTCTTCACCGTACCTCCACCCATACTATTTAGTGTTAGGGTGATACGATCCTACTCCTTATTAGCTGCCTGTTTGGCGCTTTAATTTTTGGCAGAGCCAAGCTAGGCTTCCTTTCTAAAAAATCTATTAGCGTCTCCACTTGGGCCGCAGATGGATGGGAAGTAGGTACGCTCGGCACTGAAGTAGAGAATTAACAATTACTTAAATGTGAATATATCGATACCGGCAGTAACTAATTACCACAGAAATCGTACTTACTTCATTTTGTTAATCACTTTACTCACTTTACTGAAAAATAGCGGAAAAATAAATATAATTTAAACTGCTTGTTTGTAAACAAACAATTTTAAACGTTTTTTTTTTCAATATACACGGACATGAGGCAAAGGCGATACTGCGTTCAGCCTAGTTTTTTCATTCTCATCTCAAATAAAACTTGTAAATATTAAAACGTACAAAATTATGCATTTACATTGCATTTATGGCTGAAATAAACTATAAACTATTATTGTAAAGCGCAAATTCAGCTAAATTCAGTGAGTCGATATAAATTATAACAAGACACAATTCAGCGTCACTACCCTACTACCATAGAGCAATGTCACTTGAGTTTTCGGAACTCACTTCACTTCACTTGGCCTTGATCTTGACATGTGAATACCGAAACTTGTACAAGCGACATGAGAAGCGAAGTGACTTGTGACTTTCGAGATGACTTGCGAGATGGCTTTCGAAGTGATTTACCATTTTCAGAATAGCATAGCAGATATTGATAGTTAAATTTTTTATGTAACCCAATAGATTTCAGGAAAACATATAGAAACATATAGAAAGAACATGAAAGAAAGCATCTAATAGGAAAATTCATAAGTCTCGTGGATTTCACTTGATATCATTTCTGTTGGATCATTCGGTTTCCTTCAAAATGGTTGAGCTAGATAGGGTTTATCCACGCGTCATGGTCGTGTACGGGACCTTCAATTGAGACGGTTAATTATTTAACTACTAGGGCTTACCTTTGATCTTTTGTTTTGAATTGTTTTTTTTTTACATTGTTCTCACATTTAGAAGCAACACGTATAATGTGCCCAGAGTTTTGAAAGGGGTTGATTTAAAAGAGTGTCCTTGGAGTTTCATGCCCTTTCTCCTCCATAGAGATCTACGTTTTAATGGGCAACTAGCTTCAACTTTCTGACTTTGAAAATTGAAAAGTGTAGTTAAACTGAATATGTAAATATTTTTCATAATACAGCCGTGCGATTCTGTAACCATCTCACCGTGAAAGCTTGGGTGAAGTGAGCGTGGAGTGAGCTGTCATTCGCTAGGGATTAACACTACACTTCACTTATGATTTCACGGTGAGATTTTTACAGAATCGACCGGCTGCTCTCGGTTTTGTAAATAACTATTTAAGTACCTATTTCATAAACTCAAAAAAGGGTAGTAGGTACCTATGTAGAAGAACCGGCGAGAAACTCCTCTTTAAAACTCTTTTAAATCAGAATATTACTGCAAAATAAAACGAAGCTATAGGGAAAAGAACCGGAGTTACATCCATAGCTTGCAGAGTAAGCAGGCTGAAGTGGCAGTGGGCTGGCTACGTTTGTCGAAGGACCGATGGCCGGTAGAGCAGACTAGTCCTGGAGGGGAGACCGCGTGTCGGCAAGCGTAGTGTGGGACACCCCCCAGCTAGATGGACCGACGACCTCAAAAAGGTGGCTGAGATAGACTGGATGCGGAAAGCGGAGGACAGGGTGTTGTGGCGCAGTCTGGAAGAGGCCTATGTCCAGCAGTGGACTGCGATAGGCTGAGTTGATTGATTGTTACAAAATATTGGTTACATCATCATCAGCAGTACCTAGGTAAAGTATGTGCAACAGTTCCAAGATACGCAGGCTTTTCCTATCTTAATAAAAGTTAATCTGGGTTTCTGTGATAATAATGTTTATACACTAAGTGATATTTTAATTTTAACAATAAAATGTGATTAAAATGGCGGTTCGCTACTTCTTATCATTGCACCCAGCTCTTATCACAGATCTGTTAATATTGTAGGTAGACTCTCGATATATCTAATCCAGGAGATTAATACTAATCTTCAAGAAGTATGCAAGCTGATTGGCAAAATTGGGAAAACTAACCCCCGTGGTCTGTATTCACTAGTGAGGTATGATTTCCTACTGCAGAAAAGGCTCGGTGCGATGCGATTCTGGTAGAACAATTTCCACGAAGTTTTCGCAGAAATTGTTGTAGAGTCGCATCTCGTCTGCCTGCCGGACCCCGTAGCTTCTCCCGCGTGGTATGTCGATAACAAGTAAGCCTACGTCCTTCCCCATGGTTCAAAGTATCCCCATAACAAATTTCGCCGTTTCGGATATTAGCCGGAACAAACTGACAGACAGTCATACAGACAAAAAATTAAAAATTGTTTTTTGTTAAAGTTTCGTAAAAACTTTCATTTAGTGAAAAGCTGTCTTATCTACGCGTTGTTCTTCTTAACTATAATACGCAACGGATTTTGATTCGGTTTGCACTAACATTTAGAGTATTTATTCCGGAGCATTTACATCATATAAATACTGGTATTCAGCTGCATCCGGTTAGACTGGAAGCCGACCCCAACATAGTTGGGAAAAGGCTAGGCAGATGATGATGATTTATATCATATATTACTTAGATATACCACAGAAATGTTTATGTTTAGAAATGTTGAGGCATCAGTACATCGGACCTCCGTGCGAAGTTTCATATCATTAGTACCTAAACCATAAATAGAAACGACTCATATTAATTCGTCTAGTTTTGCGGTACACAGTATGACGTAATCGATGATTGTCTACTGACAGGAGTCATAATAAGTTAAAATCTATAATTTTATCGTAATGGTAGTTTATAATATTAGATACTGAAGATAAAAATTATATTGATAGTTGAATGATTTATTGATATATAGGCCGTAGTGCCGACAAAAACGATTGGATACAGGAAATTTTCTATTAGATTTTTGAATTACTCAAAGATTAATAATAATTAATACATATCAAACAATCTGAACGATACGAATACCAGTATTCTTGCTAAGAGCGGTTGTCAGACTTTCTGGGCTTCTGACTACTCTAGTAAACAATAACTATCTGTACTGTAACTGTACTGTACTGTAGTAAACACTGGTTCACTGATAGTTAGTGTTTACTACACCAATTTGACGGAACGGTTGGCGCAGTGGTTAAGCGAATGACTGCTGCGCTGCGTGTCACGGGTTCGATTCCCGCACGGAACAAATATTTGTATGACCTACAAGTAGTTGTTCCGGGTCTGGCTGTTTGTGTATGTGAGTTTAAATGTTTGTTAACGCACCCACAATACAGGAGAAATTCCTAGTGTGGGGCAAGGTTATTTAAAGAAAAAAAAAAAAAAAAATCTCTACTATTTACAGAGCCCGCCCGGCGCATTAGGTCGCACAGGGTGTTTTCGTGGGTGCCATTTATTATTATGGTTATGTCGTCGGCGTAGCCTACGGTGAAGTAACCTTTGTCATTGAGTTTTTTTATTAGGATGTCTACGACCAGGTTCCATAGAAGTGGTGAAAGGACGCCCCCTTGCGGGCAGTCTTTCGCCACGATGGCCCTTGTCGTATCGTTTACGGTCACTTGTACAGCTCTCTGTTTGGGCATGGGCGACCCCATTGCAATCGACTTTTTTAGCCATTCATCAAACCAAGAGATAATTAGGTGAAATTAAATAATGTTGTGAAAAGTATTCCACTGAATACTCTCTATTCAGTGGAATACTTTTCACAAAATTATTTCGCGAAAGTAGTATCTAACTAAGAAAACTGGAAAAAAAAACCTTGTCACCAAGTAACATGAGACAGAGGCAGAGAGAAGAATAAGAGATTGATCAAAATCAATATATTTTATTACACATAAGCCTACATGGGCACTTATGAAACGTCAGAAGCTAGGTGCACGGTTCCAATTGGTCGCTTCCTATGGAGAAGAGCCGGCAAGAAACTCCACGGATACGATTTTAAAATTAATTGGCTGTTACAATGTTTTCAAATTACAGTGTTAACAGGTTGATTGAACTTTATGATTTCTAGTCGTGCCATGGTGTGCTGGAAGTTGAGCCTAGGTTAGGTTAGAATTTTCCACCACGAAACAAAAAAAAAAAAAAAAAGTTAGACTTAGCTCATATCCAATAACACATTCAGCTTTCGCTCATCGGTCGCGCTCGAAACCACCATACCAAAGACCCAGTCTGGAAATTAATTGTGAAGCGAATTGACACCCGTGGTCAAGTTTCCGTGATATAGCCATTTCATACAACAATCAATTAATGACAGTTGAGATTTGAAGGGTGGCAGGAACATCGATTCGCATCCCGTTACCATGAATACTTCAGTACTTACTGAGGCCCCCTGCGTTGAAACTTTTCGTCGGTTATTAAAAACAAAAATACCTCTTTCATACATTTTGACCGCGTTTTTATTGTACTTTTCTAAGAAACAGCACATTTTTAATAACCGATAAAAAAAATTCTACGTTAGAATCACGTGCTGAATTCATGGTAGCAGGTTGTGCGTCCATGTCCCTGCCAGCCTCAAGGACAATTTAATTTAGTATGTACTTTTGCTTTATAATGAATTTCCCTTTTTTTTTTTTTTTTTTTGTTTCGGGGTGGAAAATCCTCATGGATGTCCGCCGCCCTGGGGCGGGCGGCGGGGTCTGTCAGACTCTTACTGACTAAAAACCACCCCGGTGTTCCCTCTCTCACCTACGCCGGGGGTCGCGGGAACGAACGATACTTCCGCAACCCCCGGCTGGTGCTGGCCCGCTCCTGCGGGCCTCTCCTCGTGCCAGGGGGGGGAGTGAGGTGTTAAACTCCCCCCGCGACGTCTAAGAGGGGCGCGCGTGGAACACTACGCGCCGCCGCCTCGGGTCCAGATGTGTGGGGGGCGACGGACGTCCCCAAGTCCGTCGCCCCTGGACCCATTTAGGGGGGCTGGAAGAGGGCGTTGTCCGCCCTCCGCCGACGCCCGGTGCGCCTGCTGCGGGTGGGGTGAGGGGACGAGATCTCCCTCTCACTTTCCGCAGCCTCCTTCTGCGAGACGACTGTTTCGCAGAAGGAAACCACCGCGTCCCAGGACTCCTCGCTGCCGACCATAGACTCGACCACGGCCGGCAGCGATAGGTCACTGCCTACTCCTGAGATGAGGGCACGGCGCGGCTCCTCCCAAGCGGCACACTCTGCCAGCGTATGCCACGCCGATAATGAATTTCCCTGACTTAACCTAAGGTCTTTGTTGTTTTGCAGTCAGAAAGAAGATCCTGTCTTGGCATACCCTCGGCGAGTGGCATCCTGCGGCTACCAGACGGCACTGACAGTGCTCCTGTACAGCAACCCAGATGATTACTACAGTGCCACGATAGCATCGCAAGGAGCATTGGTATGTAATGTTATAATGTATACACACCATCAAACGGTTTCCTAGAAGACCAGTGACATAGATTCCGTAATTTACCGTTGAATGACGTCACTGAAACGTGGTTTACGAAAGTAAGTTGGTATGTTTTCCTTAAGAGCGACTTCGATACCGTAAAGTCAAACCCCACTGACATTAAAAACGTTAGATTTGCCTTTACCGTACTTAGCCATGCGAAAAAGTGTCCATACTGAGACGAGCGAGCTCACACATTATTATATGGCGTTTCCATGACAATCAATTCAAGTCCCTGCGTCATTGTGTGTCAGAGGAGTATAAAGGCTTGCGCAGATTAAAGCAGGCCGCGTCGCAACGCAACACTTTGCAAAAATCCTCCTTCATCACTTTCGTACATTTTCTATGAACCATCGCTCACTATAGGCAGGCCGCATCGCACTTTTTTGTATGAAAATGCGTTGCGCTGCGGCCCGTTGCGGCTGTAATGTGCGTTTGGGTTAACGAAACAGAAACGCGACTATTTTTTGATGCGGTAGAAAAAAATAAATCTGCAGCTGTCATCATTTTCATGACAGCCGTCACTGCGACCGTTATGTGCAGTCAGCGCTTTTCTAGGAAACACTAACTTCAGAATAATCAGAACGAGTACGCGCTTTAGCAATTTTCATAAAATCTTTTCCGTAACTCGCTGGGCGACATTGAATTTATTTCGCGTTCGTGTGTTGACTGCGAATCGGTTATCGGAAGCTAGGACCCCGTCAGGCCTTGTGGCGAGACGATCTCCGCAGGGTGGCTGGTGGCGACTGGATCACGTTGAATGGGCTGCAATTGGAGAGGCCTACGTCCAGATGTGGGCTGCTGTCTACTACTTATTTTTTAAGGGTAAGTACTGCAGGGTAATTGCGTAACACACTATCAGCAGCAACGGGTTTCATTTTGACAGTTCAACAACATCCATTGCGTTATTTACGTTTTTGAGCAGACACTTTTACCGAACATATGGAGCAATGGTTTAGCAATATGCTTCAAAATAATTCAAATTGAGAGTGTGTGTTACGCAATTAGGGTGCTGGTTAATACTTATTATTGGTTTACGAGCATGGAAAGTGATACGAAACCGCACTACAACAGGAAACTGAGGCATCAACTGTACATAATTATTATAAACTAATGTCGCTTTTTGTGACTGTCTGTGTGACCGCGTTGTTCTTTTAAACTACGCAATGGATTTTGATGAGGTTTTCATCATCATTTAGAGAACGTATTCCGGAAGGTTTTACCTAACAATACATTAATATTATACTTTCTCATAATAAAGAAAACTCAATGTTTTGTCAAGTCGTAAAAACCGTGCGAAGCAGGGGCGGGTCGATAGTTAGGATGTAAAATAAAGGAAATCGAAGGGAATCATTTTCAAAGTTGGACAGTAGGTTATCTGAACTGTGGTGGTTGTAGGACTAGCTCCTATATTTATTTTACCCACGTTCGTTATATGGATTTTATTGTATACAACATATCTATACTGGGTGTCCGAAAAGTCATGGATTACCTTTTTTATTTTTTTTGGTGAAAATTTTAAGTTTGAACCTAAATTTTAGGTATTTAAAAGTGACTGATATCTGCAACTTTCTTGTATTCAATCGATAGTGTAGGATGATTCAAGATGAAAATAAAAAAACCTGTACTCGAAAAAGTTTTCATTCGTAGAAATGGCATGGAAAAAACTGATCAAAGGTAGAGATTTTCCAATATTTAAGAGCGTTAACGCCAAATCCGCGGCACCAAGTTTAGGTAATTGCAGTGCTCTTTGCACTCACACAGATGCGCGCGTGTCTGTGTGCGTAGAGTTGGTGTGCTCTCTGTCATTATAGTCAAACTAACCCATGTTGATCCGTTGAGTTATGTATAATGATACTTATTTAACCGTTAGTTGATTTTTATTTACTATTCTTATTTTTATTACAACCTTGTGAAATAAATAGGCAGTTTTGGATACTTTATCACTACATAGTATAAAACAAAGTCGCTTCCCTGTCTGTCTGTCCCTATATATGCTTAGATCTATAAAACTACGTAACGGATTTTGATGCGGTTTTTTTTAATAGATAGAGTGATTCAAGAGGAAGGTTTATATCTATAATACATGCATAATATAGTAGAGAAACACTGATAATTTTAGAGGTTTCTAATGTGATGTCGTAATTAAACACATTTTTTTGCGCTTACATGGTAAACGCTGGCTGAACCCGTCGAGATAGATCAAAATAATGTACTACAGTATTGCACACCTTAAAAAGGTCTACAAAAAAGTCCGCGATTGTATATGTCTATCTCTTAGGGATAACCCACAATAACCATTTTTTATCCTATACTTTTTACGAGAAATAGTGGCTCTAAAATTATCAGTTTCTCCATTGCACCCGTGCGAAGCCGGGGCGGGTCGCTAGTAAAGTATATATATACTAATCAGGGGTGAAAAGTTAGAAATGTAGTACAAATGTAAAGTCCTACAACGATTAATATTATATTAGGTCATCCCACTTCCAGTGTCATATTTTTTTATTATTATTATTTTACAAAAACTGACTACTATATTATATACCCTTGTGACACTAATCAATAATCTCCACCACTATTAATCACTCGCTCCCAGACTGCTGGCAAATCTTGAACACCATTTAAAGTACCACTTTCATTTAATTCATCAATAATGCTCTTTAGTTTAATATCTAACTCCTTTTTGCTATTGTATCGAGTACCCGACAATTTCCTCTTCACATGGCCAAAACAATTGAAATCACAAGGATTCATATCCGGGGAATATGGCGGCTGAATAATTTCAATCCATCCTTTTCTTCAATTAAATTCTGAACTATTTTTGATTTGTGCGGTCTGGCGTTATCATGTAAAATTATAGGACTCGTTATATGATGTTCGTCTGCCCAAATAGGAATATTTTCTTCTAAAAATGACTTATATCGCTCTCCAGTCATAGTTGTATTTTCATCATAAGTTCTCCAAAAAGCAATGCCTCTGACATCCATAGGTACTATTAGTAGTATTTTTCGTTCATGTAGCTCTGCACGTGGTAAATGTTCAGCTGAAGTGCCCGGTTCCACCCAACATCGTGACTGATGTCTTTGATGAGGAGTATAAAATTCAACCCAAGTTTCATCAAGGCATATGAATCTATTAAGTATATTTTTCTTACGGCGATACCACGATAAATGGCTACGCGCAGTTTCATAACGAAACTCCTTCTGATCCGTGTTCAGAGTGTGAGGCACCCACACTGCACTTTTATTGACCAGACATAAATCCTCCGTGAGTACTCTATGTATAGTGGAATGAAGCCGTTTCTAATGCTTTCGAGTTTTCCTGAATTTTCAGTGTTATTTCACAGAGTTTTTCTTTTTGTTGAGTCTGAAAATAACATGTAGGTTTAACATAGTGACACAAACCGTAAGCATCGTGTCCGGCGGTCGATTGTCGGCTTGAGACACAACAATGTTTTATTTGTGCTAAAATATGTATATAACGACCAAGTAATTCTTACAAGATTCCCTGCGTCAGGATCTTGAGATGAAGCCGTTTCTAATGCTTGCGAGTTTTCCTGAATTTTCAGTGTTATTTCACTGAGTTTTTCTTTTTGTTGAGTCTGAAAATAACATGTTGGTCGGTTTGTGTCGGTTAGTGACACAAACCGTAAGCATCGTGTCCGGCGGCCGATTGTCGGCTTGAGACACAACAATGTTTTATTTGTGCTAAAATATGTTTACAAATGTCCAAGTCATTCTTAGAAGATTTCCTGCGTCAGGATCTTGAGTTGGAACCGTTTCTAACGCCTGCAAGTTTTCCTGAATTTCCAGTGTTTTTTTAGTGACTTTTTCTTTTTGTTGAGTCTGAAAATAATATGCAGAGTATAATATGAAGTGACACAAACCATAAGAAGCACCACGACAGGCGATCGATTGTCGGCTTGAGATAAATAAATAACGAAGAAATGTCTTATTTAGTTTTGATTTAATAGGTGCTAATTCAAAATAAAGGAAACACGTGTCTGTTTAGATATAAAATCTCAAAAATTGCCATAACATATAAAGAAGTAAAAAAAAAATAAAACTTACAACAGCATTTTGAAATATTTGAACTTCTCTTTTCTGCCTATAACAACGAATCGGATATTAATTTTATCTTATTACTACTGTGTTTCATAAAAATACCCAGACAAAAAGTAATTTGAAAAAATTATATTGACTTCAGAAAGTAGTAAGTATAATATTGTTTCTTATGGTTTACTAATTACACCTAATATAGATATTTTTTTTATAAGTAGAGAACCCACCTCGTTTCAGTGGTATATTCTCAACTATCCAAAACTGACAACCCCAGAATGGTCAATTCAGTTTATGAGATTATAAGACAGAATAAACGCAAATTATTACGAATTCTATCCCCGTGTAAGAAAAATATGAATTGGCTATAACCTGTTACATAGTTAAAAAGTGGCTCCTCGGTAACTTACCTTTTAGCTTCATTAGCCTTGGCTAAATTTTCATATTTTTTTCGTTTTATTCCCGTATAGCGCCTTTTGTTAGCCATATCTAAAAAAAAGTAAAATCGAAACATACATAAAGAAGTCTAATTTACTCTTCTTAAGTTAATTGAATACCATTACATTAAAATATGTACTCACCAAAGTTCTGTAATATAATAAAAATATATTATAATAAAAAGTATCAATATGACCCAGTCGCGCTAAAAACTCGCGAAAGTACGATAATATTTTACGCGACACGCAGCGATGGGAGCGACACACGTCCTGCCTCTGAAAGGCCTCAGCCGGCAATGAGCGGTGGCGTGAATCCGCGCCGATTATATAGCAATACTAAATAATTCATAGTAAAATAAACATATAAGTTATTAAAAAAATATTTGAACCATGTTTTAGAACATAAATGTCTTAATTTACTAGGTCTAAAAGAAAATATAAATATTTCAGATTTCATCCTAAACTAACACGTTTAATATCTCGAAATGTGGCTACAATTGACACTTTTGAATATACTTTTCTTGAATGAAAACTTACAGTAATCGTGTTTTTTTTTCAGCCATGCACTAAAAAATGTTCTTATTTTTTATAAAGTAATGTTGTAATAAGTTTGTCATATATGGTTTTACTAATATTTAGCATCTGCTTAGACCGTCGATCGCTAGTTTTAAAAAAGGCTTGCATAAAAACGGTTCTGATGAGAAAACTAAACAAAAAATTGAAAATGTTTTTCAGCCATGCACTAGATTATAAAATTCCCAATAATATGACGTCAATATCTCATCTATAAATTAAACATATTATGGTTTTATTGTCCGTCGGAAATCATCAATTTTGACTCCAGCATGGCTCTAACGCATGAACCCTCTTAACCCGGCGGCACTCGCTACTGGGTAAAAAATACCACAGAGTACAACTACACTAGCACTGTCGATTTATAATTTTTGATCTCAATTTTACGTGATACCTAAGAAAAAAATTTTTTTGTTGATTTTTCTAAGACTATGAAGAATTTTTGTTTTTAATTTTGCGTTCTTTTTTAAGATAAGCTATAATTTGAAATAAATAATAATTCAAACTTTCAATTTTCTTTTATTTATTAGACATTAGTATTGATAAACTAAATACGCCATTAAAGTCTGTAAAGCTAACTTATTTTCCAAGATAATGTCATTTAAATCATGTGGTATTTTTTACCCGGTAGCGAGTATTCGTGCATGTAAACACCTAGCGAGTACCGCCGGGTTAATTAAACATCAAAAAACTCGGAAACCATAAGACATGACTTTTATCATGATCATTTTTTTTTTATGGGTAGATCCCAATGTGGCCCATCAGCAGGTAAAAGGTAATCCATGACTTTCCGGACACCCAGTATATAGTGCTCCAGATCGTTTTTCGACCATGGCAGCCAATCTCAACGGAGACTAGCCTCCGGCGCGGGAGATATTAGAGTGCACAAGTATATGTGCGCAGACACAGATGCAGTCTCTCTTCCCTCACTCTCATAGTCCGATGGGATGGCAATCCGACACGGCCGGAGACAGATCAGGCGCAGGACCAACGTAGGCTTTTACGTGCTTTCCGAGTCACACCGCCATCTTCCAAACTCCAGGCTGCTACTAGGAAATTCCTAATGGAAAAACTCAATAACACTTTGCTCGACCCGGGAATCGAACCCAGGACCACCCGCACAGCAGTCGCGCTAGCGACCACGAGACCAACGTGGCAACATATCTACTGTAGGTATCTACTAATGTGTACCTACTGCATTTGGGTCATCCTGATAAACACGTACAAGTTTAATCACATGAACGATTGTAATTTACTGATAACCTTGCCACAGAACAGCGTAGAAAAGTTAATAATTATCAAACTAATATTCCATATAATATTAATATTTTTTCCATATCTAAACTAACATTTTTTAAAATAAAATTGATTGTTAGTTTAGAACCTCTGGAAGTACCTAGATACTGGTTCGATTACAAACATTCTCTCACTGATAGAAAGCTACACTATTGCCGAATGCACCGAATGCATGTTTTGTGATATATGTAGTTGGTTTCATTACAGTAGCCACCAAATGAGAAAGAATTGTGGCGGCATCTACATCGCCACATGTGAACTACGTATCACACTGACATCACACAAAAAACCTGCATCGCACTAGCAGAGTTTACCGCGCAAATATTATATGCAACATCCCGACACCAATCGGCGGGCAGTAGCCCACCAAACACAACACCCGTTCGGTCGCAGACCCCTCTCATGGAGGAGGAGAGAACTTTACTCCCTGTTCCTGATAGAAAAAAAAAAACATAAATATCATAATATACCTTTATAAAATGCTCGGCCAATTCACACGCTCTCGGAATTTTATCATTAACTCACGTGTCATTCCACAATGAATATTTATCTTTGATCGTTTGGATTCATTTACAAAAGTTGATAACAATTGGAAGTCGAGTGTTTTTTTTTATAATTTTGTATTGGGTCTGGCATAGGGTACTACTTACGTATACGAAATAAGTACACTTACTTTTAAAGGTGAGTATACACTAGAGCATATTTTCGAGAATGTAATATAACGTTCCTACGGATGCTCGAGTGGTGTTCGATGTAGTGCTCACGGCGAATGAGTATTTACCTGTAACAGTCCTTTCTATTTTCCGTATAGTCTTCGTCGAGAAGGCGAATCGAGCATCAGAAATGTCAGATATGCATATCGCGTGTACTACGTTGAACTTGTTCGATGAAATGTTACACAAATCCGTTCTGTCGCCATCTGTTTGCAAATCAAGCTGTAACAAAGCGTCGTGCGTCGTACTCATTGTTTGGTTCGTGAAAAATTCTCTAGTCTGTACTCACCTTTAGGGAAATCAATTAGGAACAGACCCTCAGCTTTTTGTTGACCATTTGTGGTCCCTGAATGAAATAAAAACGGTCGTCCCCTTATTCCTGGCCAGTAGGCTCTTTCTTTCTAAATCTTGCCTCTTTTCGTCCACTACAAGGAAACGAACGTTATTTCATGAAAGGTGTTATTGAAATAACTGAAAACCTAAAAAGGTGTCATTGTATTCCATCGTTATGAACAGCTCCACTATGTGACCTACCCTAAAATCGCGAATAAATTATCTATTCCTTACATTCAGTCGACTTAGGCGAACATAATAATACATAACTGTCAGTCTCATATTCTAGCTGTAAGTCATCCATGGTTCATAAATAAATGAGGGGCCCGTGGCTAAATAATAACAGCCGCACAGGTCGATCGATCAGGTTAAGCTACGCTTGCCGCGGTTGGTCTGTGCATGGGTGAGCATCTTTGCACACCGAGACTCCTCCTTGCCTCGGAAAGCACGTTAAGCCGTTGGTCCCGGCTGTCATTTGTGGATCTTTGACAGTCGTTACGGGTCGTCAGAAGCCCGAAAGTCTGACAACCAGTCTTACCTAGGGGTATCGTATTACCCAGTAACTGGGTTGTTGAGGTCAGATAGGCAGTCGCTCCATATCAAATATGGTATTCAGCTGCATCTGGTTAGACTGGAAGCCGACCCCAACATAGTTCGAAAAAGCATAGGCAGATTATGATGGTTCATAAATAAATAAATAAAAATAAATAAATAAATTTATGGAGTCTGCCAATGCTTATGTTCTTGGGATTGGTTTCTGCACGCAGTCGGGCAAGTGGACCATTGTACGTAAGTCATGGCGGCGGTCGACAGCCCACCTCCCTCCAGAAGCAGATTACGTCTCTTAGTCTGTTCAGAACATCTGCAAAAGACCTGATTGACCCGAGGATTTCTGTTTTAACCCTTAGTTGCATGATTTTTACTTTTTAAGCAAATTAAATTTATTTGGACGTAACATTAGCTCTATAGTAAGGAAAAAATATTAAAAAAAATATATTCATAAAAATACTTTTTTATTTTTATTTTTTAAATGGCCTGGTGGAAATTTACATCTTTATGTAATGAGAACGAATCTACTGGGAACAAAATGATTTTAATATCTCTAACAATTGGGTAATCCCCGTGCTCTGTGGAAACGAAAATATGGCATTGGATTGGTTGATGGAAATTTCCATCACGATTCATTTAAGGGTTAGTCTTTTCGCACATGGGTCGTAGGCGTAGTTGTCTCGTGCGCGTATCGTAATTACGCTACGCGCACGAGACGCGGAGTGTTCTACAAACGAATTGTCGCATAGACGTATCGTTTTGTAATATTATATCTCAGTTGAAATCATGGCGTCAAGCCTACTAGATGTGTTTGGGGAATTTATTGATGACCTTACCTTCTCTTCAGACGAAGAGGATTTCTTGTTATTTGATTTCGTTGGAAGTAGAAAGCGACGTGCTCATTGAATCTATCCATACATCGCGAATAATTACAAGAAAAGATCGTTTGTTGCTGCACGTGAACTGTCAGAAAATGGTAATCAATTCCGCAGTTTTTATCGAACGAGGAAGGATATAAAAATGAGAAAGATATAAAATATTTTTTTTCGTCGCTTCCTTTTTTACGCCAGTACGCTACGACTATCGTAATGACAATGGACACCTCATACGATACGCTGCAACACCGCCTCGTGTGCGGACTTGTTTGAACATGTTCCTGCTCGTATTGCTCTCGTACTACGCGCGTTCTACGATATGACGCCATGTGCGAAGGGGCTAAATTTGGGTAACGCCTGTACTTACAAAGAGCATATGCACGACGGTTTCCTCAGCCTCCATGCATGTTCTGCACAAAGGACTGTCCGTTATGGCTATTGTGTGGAAATGTTTGTTTAACGAGCAGTGTCTCGCATTTATTGAGTCTATGGAGTAGCTGGTTTTTTACATGTTTAAGTAAGTAATCCAAACAATGTAAAGTACTTACTTAAGCTTATCGATTAATTTTTATAAGACAAGGAAGGCTCACGATCGCGACGTACTTTGATAAAAGTGTTGCACATAAGCTGCCTACGTGTTTCACTTTGCCTCAGTGCAAGTACTCGTAACAGGTTTCTTTTCTTAATTATTTCATAACTAATTCTAATGTAAAAATTTTGTATGCCTCACGGTACATTGTATTGGATCCTTCTCTTACTTAAACACCATTTTTTTACCTACATTCATAGCAAATAAATTATTTCATTATGTAGGTAGTCAGTAAGTAGATTAATCTATATTACATATAATAAATTTGAAGACGAGGCTTTTCGAACCCCAGCGAGGTTATTGCGTAACTCACATAAATTTACAATATTGATCGCAATTATAGGCTTTAGTTTGACAGCTCACCCACGCTCATTGAGTTATTTACGTTGTTGAACAGCTAATTTGTCAAACCTGTGAAGCAATGGATTAGCAATATCCTTCAAAAGGTCATGCTTCCCACCGTGCAAAATCACTTGGCCTGGTCGGAATTCTTCCTTTTCAATGGAGGAGTGGTGCACTGACCTACACCCTCTAAACGACACATCATTTCACGCCCACATAATTTTACGCCCACATCATTTTACGCAGTTTTCCGACATCCACGCGAACAAAGTCGTGGCCCACGGGGTCAGCTAGTTTATAAATAATAATTTGTGTCAACATTTGATAGGAAATAGACAGCAGACGTAGTTCTAGTACCTATGCAAGCTATTCAAGCACATCTTCCTATTCGGAACCGATTTAAAAAACTTGAATTTAGCAAATATTTAATTTTATCCCGACAGAGCATGATTTTTCTTATCGGCTTAAAAAAATACACTAGCCTGCAAATATGATGCCATTTCTCGAAAAAATATTTATAAAAATCATAACTCAATAGAAACGTATGTTTTTGTTTATGACCCCCCATATATGGCACATCACGCATTATAATGTGAATATGCGTTACGTAGTATCAATGAAATTACAAGATTACACGTAAAATTCCAAATATGAACATGAACTTACTTCTACTAATTATTTCCACACTGAAAAATTCAATTTTATCAATTTTTTGCGATTATTATGCGCCGCTCGTTAATCGTATTCAAAGTACCTACCGATTTGAAGACAACATAAATAAATGTTTAATCAGATCCATCCAAAATATCTGGTACTAAATTCGAATCTCAAATACATAATAGTTAATCTTGTAAACACCAGATCACGCTACTTGGATCGATTTTTGAAATATAAGATATTTTTCGGTATCTCCCATAATATGTGGGACACTATGCTCTGTAGGGTTATTATTTAAAACGAATAAAATAATCTTTCAATCAACTGAGCCTATCGCAATTAATTGTCGGACATAGCCCTTTTCCAGCACACCCTGTCCCCCGCCTTCCGCATCCAGTCAGTCCTAGGGTCCATCTAGCTGAGGGGCATCCCACACTAAGCTTTCGATATGGGGTCTCCATTCCAATCTTGTAATTAATAAGGGAAATAGCTAGCTACGAGAAAGAATACATCAGTTGTATGTTGTTGTGTAGAAAAAAAAAATAGCAAGTCAGTGTTGTTATAAGCAGCTTACCATATGATTTGATAAGCGCGATTAGATAAATATAGTTATAGGTACCTATAATTCCACTGCGGATATTTGTTATTTATTAATTACATTATTCTGACCGTGAATTCGTTTACGTAAAATTTCTTGTGCCCCGAGCCCGACCCCCCTCGTCGGCTCGCATCGCCTGCCGGGCTATTACTTTTTCTTTTTGCTCGGCTTCCAAGAGTCCAAGCGTGATGTTAATAGCCTTCCTCAAGAATTAGGATATAGACAAAAAAAAATTTTTTTTATAACCGACTTCTAGCCTTTTCCCAATTACATTGGGATCGGCTTCCAGTCTTAACCGGAGGGAGCTGACTATCATTATTTTACATGGAGCCACCGCCTATTTGACCTCCACAGCCTACTTAGTGTGCATACACACGAGCGCATGCGTCAACGGCTGTGGCAACTGCAGCTGTCGACACGTCTGCGGCTGCTGTCGACGCGTTTTAGCGAGCGGCACGTTGTCGACGGCGGCCGTCGACGCGCGCTGCTCGTGTGTAGACACACTTACTGGGTAACACGATAAAACCTTTGTCAGACTTTTTGTACGGAAGAGCTGATATTTTTTCGCGATTACAGGTTTGGTCCTATTATAAAAGTTGTTCATAATGATGAGTACAAAGACCTCTTAAAAGGATGCCCATGAATTCAATTTCACCCTGTATAGCTATGCGATGATAAGTTTGGGAGTGTTTCAGTATTTCACTGGGTTTCAGCCCAAATACTTGGAATGGAAGGTGGATCAACTGAATAAGAGCAGTGTAGTCGGCAAGAGCGGAAATATAATAGTATCATAATGAAATACTTACAGCTGAAATGTTGATGAAAAAAACCCAAAATTCGTAATTTTTATTGAACACAAGTTTTGTGGTCATGGCCTTACACCTTGTAAAAAGTTCAAGGTTCATGTTCTTATTTCAAATATTCAAATTAAGAACTGCTCTCGAATTTATGCAGTAGATTTATCTCACTTTTTGTTGTTTTTCCCCTTCAAGCGAAACCGCGGTGTTGGTTTCTGAGATTTTGATTTCCCAACGGAATTTAGAGCGGTCCGCGTTTCTATTATCTGCTAGCGTTTGTCTATGATGAGTTTATGGCAGATATAAAAAAAAAAACATAAAAAAATAGTTTTGCTTTGGGAGTGGCTAGGATTTAATGCAATGAATAAAAATTGTGAGGTGGAATAAAATTGTAAAATTGATTGGTAGTATCAACTTTTGTCATCTTTCAAAATGTTAGAGTAAAATACCGATGCTAAAATATTTTCGGCTACACAACACATATTTCCTTTATAAGCAATTCTAGCCATACAAGTATTTAAACGTCGAGGACTGGACCAGCACCCTAATTGCGTAACACGCTATCAGTCTCAATTTGAATCATTTTGAAGGATATTGCTAATCCATTGCTTCATATGCTCGAAAAATGTGTCTGCTCGACAGCGTAAATAATGCAATGAATGTTGTTGAACTGTCAAAATGAAACCCATTGCTGCTGATGGTGTGTTACGCAATCACCCCGCTGGTTATTTAATACCAGCTTCTGCGACTTCGGCCGCGTGAAATTTAAGCTCCGAACTTGTTACTTTGTTTTCGCTTACGGTTCTTTCTGACTTTTTATTCTGTTTGTTCGGCTCCTAAGAGTCCTAGGGTGATGTAAAATAGCCTATAATAGCCTTCCTCAAGAATTGGCCTATCAAATACAAACAGAATTTTCAAATCAAATCCGACTGGTAGTTCTAGAGATTAGCGCATTCAAACAAACAAAACAAATCTTCAGTTTATTATTAGTTGACTTAATAGGTATTTATAATAAGCTCCTAATAAGCTCCTAAACAATGTGTGTGACACGTTCGGGTATTTTTCTATAAACTTCATAATGGTGGAGTACATTGTGTTAATAAGATACTTTTAGCGACCCCCAATAGTTTACGTCATCCTATGTAAACAATCATCCCCTGAAAGTTTACTATTCTGACTGGCAACTTATATTAAATTGAGGTACTTATACCCAAGTGAGGGACTTGTAGCTAACTCGTAATAATAGTCGCACAGGTCGATCGATCAGGTTAAGCTACGCTTGCCACGGTCGGTCCGTGGTTGGGTGACCATCTTTACATACCGAGACCCCTCCGTGCCTCGGAAAGCACGTTAAGCAGTTGCGGCGGTCTTGGCGGTCATTCTTGGATCTTTGACAGTCGTTACGGGTCGTGAGAAGAACGAAAGTCTGACAACCAGTCTTAGCAAGAGGTATCGTGTTACCCAGTAACTGGGTTGTCGAGGTCGGATAGGCAGTTGCTCCATGTATACTTGTATTCAGCCGCTTCCAGCTAGACTGGAAACCGACCCTAACATAGTTGGGAAAAGGCTAGGCAGATTAATTGATTGTATTTGTACCTAAATTTACAGGGTGGATTTTTAAGACGGGACAGTAGGGGGGCGCAGTAACAGTTGTAGTTACAGAAAAACGGGCTTAGAAGACTGTCTTTATTTATTTTTTTACCTTTTTAAGACTGGATTTTGATAGCATGTGTTACGCAATTAGGGAGCTGTTAATCCTTTACTTCATAAAGGTATTCTAGTAGAACAATTTCTGTGATATTTTTTTTGGAAATTGTTTAGCAGAATCGCGGTTCAACTGTGCGACGCGATTCTCCTAGAACAATTTCCAAAAAAATTCTGCCTTTCTGCGGGAGCCTTAATATTTATTTGCTTTTCCATCCATTCGAAACGTAAGTGCTTGACGATGTAGGAACCTGCAAATCTATAACCTCGTTAACTTACTAACTCGCTCTGCTGATTCTTTTAGCTGCTAAAAGTTATTTTTGTCTATTTATTTGTTCCCCCATAACAAGCGTTTTAGGGTTTTGTACCCAAAGTGTGCCAATGGAAATCTATTAGTAAGCCTCCGCTGTCCGTCCGTATGTCCGTCTGTCAGCGGGTTGTATCTCATAAATGTCTGAATCTGTAAGCTTTCTTTAAAATTAAATAAATAAATTGTAATAGACCGTTGAAATTTTTACAGAGTGTGTATTTCTAATGCCATAACAACAAATAATTATAATAATAACAAAATAAACCTTTAAAATTTATCTTTATTTTATACGAGAAATGTGTTTTTTTTCGGCGTTTTTACCTTGCGGTACGAAACCCTTTTTATGTGAGTCCGTCTCGCATTTGACCGTTTTTATTCATTTGCTTCGTTCTTAGTGTTTTCAGTTGCCTCTTCCTCTAATGCCCTTGGTCCTGTTTCCCGGAAATTCAAACTAATTTCAGCTCATAAGGAGGCTCTAGGAGGAAAAGACGGCTAATTACGAATATACCAGTAGGTAGGTAGTTATCAAACGATTTCACGTTTCTGACGGGTTTCTGCGGTGACATAACTAAGAGGCAAAGGCGGGAGAAACTTTAATTGCCTGCACTCGGATCAAATTTATATATTATACGGTATAAAAAAGTAACATTTAAATATGTAGTTATGTACTTTTAGTACCTACCAGTATTTCTTTATTTAGTTAGTATACAAAATAAGCTTAAAATATAATATTAACACCAAATCCCGTAATGTGCTAAATTAAGGAGATAGAAAAAGTTACATTAGAATATTCTGTCGGGAAAACGTTACTCATTTGTTTGACTATTCGGGATGCCACCAGTCGACGCTAGGTGGAGTCTAGCCTGACGTTCGTGTGAGTCAACGAGAGTCGCGGCGTGGAGCGGCTCTCTTGACCATTGGACAACGTATGGACAAAATCAAAATCAAAATTTCATTTATTCAAACTAGGCTGGGAATCAGCACTTTTCGAACGTCAAAATTACAAAAGACAGTCCCCCAAAACGCCCGCCCTTCACCACTTCCTAGTGCTTTCGCTGGGGAGAAGAAGTGGCGCAACAAACTCCCCAGCAGCACAGCTGTCTGTTCTGTTAGAAAGTCCGCCTTTGTACCTTTTGTACGAAAAATTTAAATAAATAAATAAACACACTGATTGATTGGACAACATGTGATCAGAAACTTTCGCGCGTCTGTTTCGTTTGTCACAACCACAAGAGCTATCGACTTTTGATTTTGATTGATTTTGATTTTATGATAACAGCCATATTTCCTGCCTGGGCTATTCCTTCGTTTTGCTTAGCGTTCTCCCTGACTTTTGTTATTTTTTGCGCAGCTCCTGTGGGTCGTACTGTGTTGCTATATAGCCTATAACCATCTCCAAGAAATGGGCAATGAAATGCAAACATTTATTGAATTTTCTCTATTGAATTATCAAATCTGACTGGATGGTCTAGATACGTATTAGTGCGTTTAAACAAATTCTACAGCTTTAGGTTTTTCTTACATTTAGCTTTTTTATACTCTACTAGCATCCGCCCGCAACTTCGTTTGCGTAGAGTTCGGAATGCCCGCCGTTTAAATCCTATTACCCATTTTCCCGTAGGAATGAAGCATTTTCCCGCGGTAAAAAGTAGCCTATGTTCATAAGGGATAATGTCGGCTTCTAATGCTAAAACAATTTTTCAAATCGGTCCAGTAGTTTCGGAGCCTATTCAATACAAACAAACAATCAAATCTTTCCTCTTTATAATATTAGTATAGATTATCAAACTTGATTATAAAACTATTTAGTTTTATAAGGATTAATATTATGATACGAATGTCTATCCATTCTACCCGTGTTTTGATTGACTAATTTGAACAAAAGTAACAATAACCGTATTATTGTGACTTTAATATAATAGTTAGACATATAGCTTCGTGTATTTTTTTGTGGGTAACGATGAGTACTATAAACAGTAGCACATTATTTTATATGTCATCCATAGTTTTCGTAGCGCACGCCTAATAATGACTTTTTTAGGCAAATGTTTGATACCTTGGGTTACATTATTGCAATGTTATTATAAGCCCGAGCTGTCCCACTCCATCGTAGAGTAAAGACCTCCCTTAAAGGATATAAATTTGTCTACTGCGATTGAGGGCCAATCCTTCAAGGAGTCCAGCTCAAATGATATAGGAGTCTCTAATATTTTTCAAAACAATATGCAACCCATGTTACTCGCTGATAATGTAGCTTTCTATAAGTGAAAGAATCTATAAAATCGGTTAAATGTTTTTTTAGTTTGAAAATTTATTTATTACTTTTAATATTTATGTTTTAAACACATAAACCATTCAGAATAAATTCCATATAAATGATGGCGAAAACTGCATCAATACAACGTGTAACGTTAAATGCGCAAAACCTGAAAATAGTTTGATCAGAATAACGAGCAGGATTAATTGAACCACTTTTTAGTATACGTCATATTTTTCAAAAAAATCTTCATTAAAAACGTTGCCGTGTCTATTTATTAATAGGTTAAGCAACTCAATGTCAGCGCGGCACAGCGCGGCCCGGTGACGACTCCTCCCTCGATAAAGCGTCGTCGCAGACGCAAGAAACGATCGGAATGGCCAGTAAAACTAAAACAGCACATAAAACCTATACCATTTTTTTTTGACATATTTTCTCTCTGGAATAGGTCAATTGAATTAAAAATCAGTTGGGGTATCTGAGGTTTTGCGCATTTAATGCTACACGTTGTATACGTTGCCTGTGGCGCGGCGGAGGACACGGCGCAGCACACTCTCGAGGTGTGCCCGTCGTGGTCTGGGCCGCGCCACAGTCTCATCGCGGCGATCGGAACGGACCTCTCGCTCCCCGGCCTTGTCAACGCCATGCTGGGGGACGAGGGGTCCTGGGCGGCAGTCGCCTCCTTCTGCGAACACGTCATGTCCCAGAAGGAGGCGGCGGAGCGCGTGCGGGAGGAAGACCCACTCGCGGCGCCGCTCCGAAGGCGGAGGAGGGGTCGAAGAAGACGTCAGTATGACAGTCATCTCCGACTCCTCCCAGGTGGAAGCCAGCAGGCGACGGGTGCGGGGGTATCACCCTCGCCTGCATTGCACAGGCTTCCACCAGTGCCAGACGGGAATGGCCAGGTGTTCCCGGCCCATCCCGTAGCCCCCCGCGCGGGGGGACATGCAGGGCCCGCCAGCTAGGCGGGCAGGCGCCGGGGGGATTGTGGACGCAAAGGCCGAGCCGGATTCCCATGACCCCCCCATCAAGGCGATGAGGGAACACCGCTGAGTTTTAGTGGGTATACTGCCGCTCTGGCAGGGAGTCCCACATACTCCGTTCCGTCCCCCGACGGAGCGGAGATGCGTAATGTCATTTCTCAGCGAAAAAAAAAAAAAAAAAAAAAAAAAAAAGATTAGAAGAACAACACGGTCACACAGACATACTCTTGAAGTGACTTTAGAATAGAATAGAATAACGTTTGTTGTCTCCAGTATTACATCTAGTAGTAGCTAGTAGGTACATACACAAAACTATAATTAATAATACCTATGTATATATACGGGACCCACACCCTTCGAACTTTGCTTGGCTGCAGGAATAAGTATGGTATTAGTATAATAGCCCGCTCGTCGCGCGTTGGTGGTAACACTCAGTTGCACCATAAGCTGAACTAGTGTAGTACGGAGTTTCAATAGAATGAGAGACCAGCTTATACTGGTTTTGTTACCATGCACCTATATCCCCTGACGAGCTCCCAGAGAGCTCTAGTACAACTAACTCCTGAAAGTAATTTAGTTTTTTACGAACAGGTGATTATAGACAACGCGTACAACATTCCTGATTTGGACTCTCCGGTCCGGATGGTGAACCCTTCGTCTGAGCTGCTGATAGCGTTGTCTCCTGAACGAACGTACACTACTGCCGGGATTAGGTCTTTTAGACCAGAACAAAGGCAATGCTATTATAGTGATGAGGTAAGTGATCTTGTAATGTAATATTTTACCTAATGAAAAATAAGAAATAGAGGGTGTGTGCTTATGACCACACGATATAAATGGACACTTACGACGAGCCGGGTATCCGTGATTCAGCATCAGCAGGAGCCGAGTATATCCGAATTAACGTCACCGACCCGTCAGGCTCGTTCGTCTTAAGGTGCACTTTGCTTAAGCCTCCGCTTACAAAAAAAAAAAAAAACAAACACTATTCAAACCCACAAAGGGTAAAGACTCCGTACCTCTTTTCAATTTTGATCTTCTGTGATTTTGGGCCAATCCTTACAAAAGGAAGACTCGTAACTCTTTTTATCTTCCCTTTCTGGGTATAAGTACCGCTTTCACAGCCGTTTCCTGTCATTCAAGTTATCTTTATGGCAATCATTTATACGCTGGATATGATCAGCTTGGTTCCTCTGTAATCCAGCATCTGTTTGGCCAGATTCCGCTACTTATCTCCTGGACCGAAATATAGAGTTCCATATATTACCTAGTGAAAAAAGCCGCTAAATCTTTTACCTGGGTTTCATAGCTTCAACATTGCTTTAGGTAACATTGGTTCAGTGGGAGTTAAATAGAGAGTAACATAATTTTATTAGCCTATAGTATTCCAACTGCTGGGAAAAAGCCTCCTCTCTCCGTAATCCACCGTAATCGTAATCCACCGTAATCCACCGTAATAACCAGTGAGGGTTAGTGGATGCCACATGTCTTCGAATTGTTAATTCATAGGTAGGTACATATGCCCGAGGCTAAACAATAACAGCCGCACGGTTAAGCTACGCTTTCCGCGGTTGGTCTGTGGATGGGTGACCATCTTTACATACCCTCCGTGCCTCGGAAAGCACTTTAAGCCGTAGGTCCCGACTGTCATTCGTAGATCTTTGACAGTCGTTACGGGTAGTCAGAAGCCCGAGTCTGACAACCAGTCTTACCTAGGGGTATCGTATTACCCAGTAACTGGGTTGTGGAGATCAGATAGGCAGTCGCTCCATGTAAAATACTGGTATTCAGCTGCATCCAGTTAGACTGGAAGCCGACCCCAACATAGTTGGGAAAAGGCTAGGCAGATGATGAGGTAGGTACATACATGTCGGTTTCCTCAAGATGTATTCCTTTACCGTTTCAAGAGCAGTGATGATGAAATAAATTACACAAAGGAAAGCGCCTGTCAGGGTTCAAACCAACGACGTGCAACGACGTAAGTCCGGGCCGTTAGCTCCGTCACCACTTCTCTATAATTGAGAGTGCAAACGCACAAACAATACGTTCAGTTACAAAACTCAGGTGTTCACCATATCGGGGACATCAGGGTTATATATCCTTGATCTCATTTGCCTTTCGATTGATCTATTAAAACAATAAGATTACCGCGATTAATTTATCTGTAAGTAACGCAATTCGTTATTGACGCACACACAACAGATACGGGGCCTTGGCGATTTACCTATCTCCCATATAATCATCAAATTATATAAAAACTTAGGCATCAATGCGACTTGTAATTAACTACTGACGCAGTTTCTTATTTCTTTTATGTACTGACGTCATTATGAAGTGTTTCGTATCAGCGGCTATCGGAATATTATAATATTAGTCAGCGATATTTCTGAATGGTTTTTGACTCTACAGACCAGGCGCGGTTCAGTTGGAACCAGGATTCGAGGTGAACGACCGCGCGCTGCACTGCGCCCGGTTTGAGAAGCTTACCAGTACAACTACGCTACGTCTCTTCTCTTGTTTATGAAATGTGAAGATGTATTATATATATGTTTGCGTAAAGCATGGCGTAAAGCAAACGTATACGGTACTTACATTCCATGTCTCTGTACCATTTTATCTTCAATGTTATGGGTTTGGTTTGTGGCTAAGTAATAACAGCCGCACGGGTCGATCGATCAGGTTAAGCTACGCTTGCCGCGGTTGTTCCGTGGATGGGTGGCCATCTTCACATACCAAGACCTCTCCGTGCCTCGGAAAGCACGTTAAGCCGTTGGCCCCGGCTGTCATTCGTGGATTTTTGTCAGTCGTTACGGGTCGTCAGTACCTAACCCGAAAGTCTGACAACCAGTCTTACCAAGGGGTATCGTATTACCCAGTAACTGGGTTGTGGAGGTCAGATAGGCAGTCGCTCCACGTAAAATACTGGTATTCAGCTGCGTGCGTTTAGACTGGAAGCCGACTCCAACATAGTTGGGAAAAGGCTAGGTAGATGATGTTATGGGTTTGGTTTCCGCACTTAGTCCTTATAGTGGACCATTGTGCGTGGGTTACGGCGGCCGTCGGTGGTTATTCCAACCAGTCCACCTCCCTCCAGAAGTTGATTACGTCTACTGGCCTGCTGAGAAGATCTGGGTGTCCCGAGGATTTATTACCTAATCTGGGTGATGCCTGTGCACTCATACAGCACATGCGCAACGATTTCCTCAGCCTCCATGCAGGCCCTGCACTGTGCCAATGTAATATGTACATAAAGGCGCTGAGCAGACGATGGACGATTTGTCCGCGACGATAGAACTTATGGAAATCTAAGCAAAACGCACACGGAGGACAAAACGACCGCGCTGCCGATGCTTGCCGGATGACTTCTCTCATCTGCTGAGCGCGAAATACGTAATTTTATGTTTGGTCTACTCTTCACTGTATTGTCAAAATGATGTGGAATCGTGCTAACTCTAGCATTCCAGCTGCTGGAATGCTACTTTATCTGCCTACAATTCTTCCGAAATAAATTTTGTAAGCTACTAGTGTCTTTATTAAAGTGAAAAAAGAAAATAATTACACAATTTAGCAATTCAGGGATATTTTTTTCAAAGATGATTTGTGTACGCGATTTGAACACATAGGTTACTTAGAAATGCTCATGGGAACCATATTACACATAACTGTTTACAGTAGGTACTAAATTAAAAGACTAACTAACTATACAATGTGTAACGTTAAATGGGCAAAACCTGAAAATACTTTGATCAGAATAACGAGCAGAATTAGTTGAACCAATTTTTAATATAGGTCACATTTTTCAAAAAATCTTCATTCAAAACGCTGCCGTGTCTCAAGCCAAGGTCAGCGCGGCGCAGCGGCCCGGTGACGACTCCTCCCTCGATAAAGCGTCGTCGCAGACGCAAGAAACGATCAGAATGGCCAGTAAAACTAAAACAGCAGATAAAACGTTTCATCATCATTTGCCTAGCCTTTTCCCAACTATGTTGGGGTCGGCTTCCAGTCTAACCGGATGCAGCTGAATACCAGTATTACATAAAACGTTTACAATTTTTTTAATTACTTATTTTCTCTCTGACATAGGTCAATTGAATTAAAAATCAGTTAACGTTACACGTTGTATAAATAAATACAAAAACAAAAGGATATTTAGGCGTCAAAGTACTCGTCTACGTCGCTGTCATCCAGAAACGTGCCCAGAAGACTGGCAGCATTACCACGAAGAATGGTAATGCTAATTCTTTGGCCAAAGAACGACCCAGCCCTCTGGTCACATGAAGTATCGATCAGCCGGCGAGAAATTTCTTTTAAAAGCAGACGCGCACTCGGGACCTATGACCCGAGCGTTTCATTATTACATATTATATTCTGCTGACCTGTGGAACTCATTTATGTAATGAACCAATTTACTTACTTACCACAATAGTTGCAATACTAATGAGATCTTGGAAAGCAACATTCGACAACAGGAAATCCGTCAAATATACTTAGCCCCTTTGTACACACACGTTTTTCTTGCCGTAAAAAACTACAGTTTACTCGCCGTGCGCAGACACGGTCGGCAGTGTTGTATGGATAACTAGGGAAGCTAGTACACTGATACGTTTTTTCTACGGCGTGGTTTATACGTCTTACCGTAATGAAACCGTGCCGTGTACAAACGACCTAAACAGATAGTAGTTATTTATTTACGAGTATAATGTACCTACACAAAATAAATATGAATAAATCTTATAGTAATTTAGGAGTAAATCCCTATGCAGAAAGGCGTGGCCAATTCAAACAAAAGTTAAAGGTTACTTGATTCCTTGCGATCCCTAATACCTTAGCTACACAATGGATCGGCATATTCGATTTGCCAGTATTTGTTGAACAACAATGCCGACCCATAGCGATGACTACACATATTGGCTTTCAGTCGGCTCGGGTCAATCGGCATCTTCCTTCGGGATCTACCCTCCGGGGCGGATCGGCACAATTCGAGCTTAGCCGAGCGGCTTTTTCCCGAACATACACATATTCATCTTTGCCGACCGGCTGTGCTGACTCATGCCGACCCGAACACGAGTGTGTTGGCATGAGTCAGCACACCTCTTAAATGAATACAGATCTTTTGCCCTTCATGTGACCAGAGGGCAGGCAGTAGCTCACGTCTTGCCATCCAAATGCGGCGGCTAGCCTTTTTGGACCCAGAACATCCTACTTTGAAGTCTCTGAAGTTTTTTTTTGTACTTAGCACATTTTTATACTGTTTTCCATCCAATGATTTCAGGTCAAAGTGGGTAAATTTCGTCAATACTCCTTCCATAACTGCATGGCGTATCAGAAGGTGGAATGGTTGAAGAAAATTTGTGATTGTATACCTCTGTCGTTTCCCAGAGAAGGTAAGGTTTGTTTTATTTATAAATGTAAAAGTCCCGTTGTTTTGCTTACAACTATTCTCTTACTTACTTATTAATAAACGTATTATATCAGATGAATAGTTACACAGCGATTTCTCTCTTTCAATCGTCAGTAATTTGACGTTCGAAAGAAAAAGACAAAGCATTGTGCAACTATACAGACCCTATACAACGTTTATTAGTAAGGGGGTTATTCTTTAACTTACTACTATATATTTTATTGCACACGTTTCCATAACAAATAGATATACCTATTTTTCTTTCTTTTCTTGCTATGTCATTGTGATATGTTATGATATCTGAGGGGCAATTCTCGTAACATTAAGAACTTTCACAGTCAGATCTCAGACTCTATCCGTTAAGATACCTCTTATTTTCCCTATATTTTTGACAAGTTTTTGACATTGATATTTATCGTTGAGATGAGATTGCAGCTAGATTTCGTACGTTTTTATTTACGGGAATTGGTTGCTGGAATGTAATTTGCAAGTTTAGCTATGCATGATTCATACAAAGGAAAAAAAAATCTATTAGATTTTTAGTTACTTGGATCCAATAGTTTTCGTCACTCTTCAGTAAGAGTTTGGAAGTAACTTTCAGTAAAACTTTTCAAAAGCTGTGCTAGTAACTTTACATAGCACAAACACATTACGAGGTATATTCTATTCTTAAGAGAAAAGGTCACAAGTTCACAACAGACATTTGAACAACGTAGGTACGCGTGTTCCAACTCGAGTGTCTTGTTTCTTCAGGGACTTAAACCTTAAACTACACGAATTTTCAATTTAGTTGTGGTTCAGAGAGAATGAATGGTTAGAGTAGTTATAATTAGGTTAATAGGTAATTTAGCTCTAAAGTTTTAATAATGAGCCTCTTAAAACTTTTTGAGCTTTTAATGATGTACTTACGCCTTGTAGGGTTACTTACGTCCGAATGATAAAACGGAACCCTTTTAGGATCACTAGTGTGTCGTGTGTGCGTCTAATCTAATAGACAGATTAATTTGAAAGGTCATTGGGCGTTAGCTGATCCGGTTTGTGAAAACCCGTACAAAAACCAAACTAGATTTAATATGTTAAGTTATATCCCACTTTTAATCTCATGTACTTTTTTTTGTTTAACTATGGGAGTAAAAATTAACAGGTCAATAAAAAAATCGATGTTTATAGCGGCCGTAACGCATATCAGGTAACTGGTACGGGATATACAGCGGCCGTAACGCACGGACGAGCAAACTGTCAGAAGCTTGCCGAGCTGCACGTGTTAGTTAGCGTGCAGTTTTGCAAACTGTACCGTGTGACATATGTATGGAAGAACTTGTTCTTCAACTACAACGTTTAGTTTGTTCTTGGTATAAATTCATCCCAATAACACAACCACACGCATTTGTCCGGTTTTTTAACTCATAAGTTATTTATTTCATAACAAATAATAAAATGTAAAAGGTTTTTTTAAAATTTTCTGGCTTTTTCTCAATTTTGGTCGCAGTAATTAAGGCAGGGTATCCGAAAAACTGGGTTAGGTTAGGTTAAAACTGTGAATGTGTGTGTGGCGTCGACTGCCGGGAGGACACGACGCGGCATACGCTGGCAGTGTGCCGCTTGGGAGGAGCCGCGCCGTGTCCTCATCTTAGGAGTAGGCAGTGACCTGTCGCTTTCGGCCATAGTCGAGTCTATGGTAGGCAGCGAGGAGTCCTGGGTGGTTTCCTTCTGCGAAACGGTCGTCTCGCAGAAGGAGGCTACGGAAATGGAGAGGGAAATCTCGTCCCCTCACCCGGCCCGCAGCAGGCGCTCGGGCCGTCGGTGGAGGGCGAACAACGCCCTCTTCCAGCCCCCCTAAATGGGTCCAGGGGCGACGGACTCGGGGATGTCCGTCGCCCCCCATACATCAGGACCCAAGGTGGCAGCGCGAAGTATTCCACTCGCAACCCTTCTTAGACGTCGCGGGGGGAGTCAAACACCTCACTCCCCCCATGATCCGAGGAGGCCTGCAGAGGCGGGCCGGCACCAGTTGGGGGTTGCGGAAGTATCGTACGTTCCCGCGACCCCCGGCGTAGGCGTGAGATGGAACAACGGGGTGGTTGTCAGTCAGTAAGAGTCTGACAGACCCTGCCACCCCCAGGACGGCGGACATCCATAAGGATTTTCCACCACGATAATAATAAAAAAAAAAGGTTAGAATAGTGCCCAACCGCGCGCTACACCGAGTTGGTCGCAGAGGCCAGGCTATTAAGTATTTTTAATTCCACTAAGTACAAATTATTTTAGGCTGACAAAAAAGGGTTTATTATACGTATTACAGAATCCATAAAAAAAATGAATATCAAGATTGAATGAACAATGCATACAATTATAATTATTTTACAGAATCTTACCGGATTTGTAATTTCAAGGACATGGACTGCGTAAATACTATTTTCGGTAAGAATTATTATATTTATTATTCATACCAAGGTTGAGGTTTGAAATAATGCATTCCTATTTAATTTGCTACAGACGAGGAAGAAAATCGTATTAATACTACAGAGAAAATTAAGAATCTGCCATGTTTTCCGGAGTGTGAACATTACGACTATCCTCTGGAAGTCGCCTTAGGTAACCTGGCAGACAACATCTTTGTCAACGGACTTCCATTCTTGTAAGTTTATTGGTTTATTATAGACTAGCGACCCGCAGGATTCCGCAGCTGGAGTAAAGCAGTGACAGGCGAGATGCTGGTCGTGCGGCGGCGAGATGGACAGACGACATTGTTGCAATCGCGGGCAAAACCTACAGGCTAATTGCGTAACACACTATCAGTAGCAATGGGTTTCATTTTGACAGTTCAACAATATTCATTGCGTTATTTACGTTGTTGAGCAGACACACTTTTCGAACATATGGAGCAATGGATTAGCAATATGCTTCAAAATTATTCAAATTGAGAGTAATAGTGTGTTACGCAATTAAGGTGCAGGATGAGGCTGGCACAGAAGCGGGGTGATTGGCACAAAAAAAGAGAGGCCTATGCCCTTCAATGGGTGAAGTCGGGTTGTGGATGATGACGAGCGACCCGCCCCGTCTTCATGCGGTTTTTACGTACTTGACAAAACATCGAGATTTTATTCTATGTTAGTTTAATATTAATATAATTATTATATACATAAACTGTCCAGAATAAATTCTCTAAATGGTGGTAAATATCGCATCAGAATTCGTTGCCTAGTTTAGTGAACAACGCGGTCACACAAAAAGCGACTTTAATTTATAATATTTATGGATGCAGGACGTCATTTAGCACCGTAATTGCGTAACATACTATTACTCTTAATTTGAATAATTTTGAAGCATATTGCTAATCCATTGTTCCATATATTCGAAAAACGTTCTGCTCAACAACGTAAATAACGCAACAAATAATGTTGTTGAACTGTCAAAATGAAACCCATTGCTACTGATAGTGTGTTACGCAATTACCCTGCAGGTAGCTACAGTCCGTTAACAGTTATTGTACCTCTGACAGCAGTAACCAAACAGCAACCTTATTGTAACGAGAATAAAGATCATAATGATTTTGACGGAATTGTCAGTGGCAGGTAACAGTAACCCAACAACAACCTTAATGCAATGAGAATAAAGTTAACTGTGACGGACAGTGATTCAAAATCAGAGGTAAAATAGCTGTGAATGGACTATTTGCACTATTATTTGTGCAATTTATTATATCGCTGCTCTTAAAACGGTCTATGAAAACATCGTGAGAAAACCGTCATGTCCTAAAACCAAATCGAATCCACCAACCCGCACAGGCTCGTGTTGGATTACGACCCAATTCTACTCACAGTAAGGACGCCTGTGTCACAGGAGCGGGAATAATATAGAGTCCCCATCAACTGAAGTAATGATGATTTACGAGTTTCGACCGTAGGTAGGTGCAAATATGGTACCTATTGGCCAAAAGCGACGGCCCATCTCACAGGTTGACTTGCAAGCCCTGACAACTGCTCCTCTGTGGAACTGCTGAACGCTATTGCGTTAGTGTGACTGAAGCTGGTCTAATATTATTTCACACATGCCTTGGGCACGATAGAAGAAGAATTGGCTTTTACGCTTTTTTTTTAGGATTATATTCAAAAGTCATTTATTCGAACTAGGCTAAGAATCAGCACTTTTCGAACGTCAAAATTACAAAAGACAGTTCCCCAAAACGCCCGCCCTTCACCACTTCCTAGTGCTTTCGCTGGGGAGAAGAAGTGGCGCAGCAAACTCCCCAGCAGCACAGCTGTCTGTTCAGTTAGAAAATACTTGATTGTATACAATATTAGTCAGGAACTAGTAAAATGCTTTCGCAAGTGAGCCGCCAGCCACTGTCCAAATTTCAATAGTAAAAAATCCTATAAAAAAGCACTTGCAATCTTTCAGTTTTTCAGTTTTTCCCGAATTTTCCGGGCAACTTTTCCAATTTTTCTTTCCCTATAAACCTTATCCGGACAACAATGAGGAAAATTAAAAAATAAAACAAATCTGTTCAACCGTTCCCAAGTGTGTGTTCTTAAAGGTGTGTCTAGTATGAGTTGACTTAATTCAACGTCCCTTTAAATAAAACTTTCCAGCGTTGACACGATGTGGTCTCAGTAAGTCCCATCAACATCTAAAAGGTCACATCAGACGCTCATGTTATTGGTTATTTTTAAAATATCGTCTAGACTTTTATACAGACAATGCTATAGATTTTCATTATGTGTTCGATATTACATGATGATATTGTTAGAATTCTTGTTTTATTCCAGTGAAGGTGTCAGTTTCAAAAATCAATCTCTTCTGAATGTTTTCTTCAACGACTTGGTATCCACTAGATATAGACGCGATGATTATTTGAACTGGCAAAATATTCTTGGTGAGTATGCAGGACGATGATGAATTTATTTTACCTACTACATGATTCTTCGACATCATTAGGGATAGCTCTAAGTATGTAACATACTGTGAAGGAAAACATCGAGAGGAAACCGGCATGTCCTAGAAGCAAAAAATCGAAGACATGTGACATCTACCAACCCGCACTGGGCCCGCGTGGTGTATTACGGCCCACTCCCTCTCACAGAGAGGAGGGCTGTGTCCCCGTAGTGGGAACATAGGTTGATCACACAGATCATAATTGTTATGATCTGTGGTTGATCATGTAACATATTATATTTTGAAATAAGTTTCATTATAAAAATCAAATTCCTAGTGTTGTTACTGTGTGTTGTATAGTTTCTAAATTATAGAAGGCACTTTTTAGTATAAATTAAGTATTAATTTTTGTTAGTTGGTACTGTATGTATTATTTTTTGTTAGATTTCGTGCCAGCTCTTGATAAACACAGAAAATATTTTACAATTTAACACGTTCAACGCCATGTCGGACATTGCTGGGCGACACTTAACTTTCCCTATAAGTCCCACAAAACATTTAAAAATGACAAAAAAAATCGACTTTTTCTTTTATTAATACAAGAACATTATCAGAAAAACAAGCATTTTTTTTAGAACTAACATATATTTTTTTTAGAGTGCTGATGTGATAACACTGTTCTAGGAGGTCGCGCAGGTCATGCTGCGTACAATATTGCCTTGTATTCTTGACCGACGGCTCAGAAGAGACGTTTAGACATAGGTCTGACTGTCGGACAACATTGTCCCCCACGGCCCGAACGGAACATACTGGTGTCGCCCAACATTGTCCGGCATGGCCTGAATGAGAATTAATCATTTTATTCCGTGGCGTTGAACGAGTTAATAAAAACAAATATATCGACCGAACAACCGACATCGGTGAAGGAAAGACATCTTGAGTAAACCTGGACTTATAACTCTGAAACCGCCAACTCTTGAGCACGCGTGGTGATCAAATTTCGTGCCTTCTCTGTATGAGAAGATGCATTTGCACATCCGTGGGACAATAATAGACTGGTATTGTTTTATAAAAACAAATTAATTCGCTGTTATAGATAACAAGTGAAGTTATCAGAATACGTACTACAGACACACAAGACATACAAATCATTCAATTAAACACAGGGACATCAACGCGCAAACTGTAAGCTTGAATTCAGCACATGATTCCGTCTAGACCAGAAAGAAATTAGCGTAGAAAATTTTCATCGTACATAACAAAAAAAAGGTTTTTCCTAGAAAAGTGCCTACGTGGTCAAAATGTATGGGACAGCCATTTTTTTTTAATAACCGACCAAAAACTTCAACGCCGGGGCTTCAGTTATCATGAACTGAATCCATGATAATAGGTTGCACGTCGATGCTTGTCAACCTGTATAATGTATAAAAAATAATAACTGCCGTGCGATTCTGTAACCATCTCACCGTGAAAGTTTGGGTGAAGTGAGCGTGGAGTGAGCTGTCATTCGCTAGGGATTAACACTATTAAGTGCTCACTTCACTTATGATTTCACGGTGAGATTTTTACAGAATCGACCGGCTGTTTTTATTGCGATTTGCCTCATTCCATTGTGTTTTCAGCTGCATTCGGCGGTCTCCTCAGTCTCATGCTCGGGTTCACCTTAATATCCGGTTTCGACCTGATACTGTTCTTTACGATCCGAATGGCTTACGACGCTCGTACCGATGCCGCTGGCAAGCAACACAACAAAATATACGTGAACGAATATAATAACAAGAAGAGCTGGATGGACAGTCCGATCAATCCGAAGAATACAGAAAAATATAAAATTGATTATTTTGAACATCGCAGATATTAGACGCTTTATGTGATTTTCAAGTGTTGAATAGAATACTGCAGGCTAATTGCGTAACACACTATTAGTAGCAATGGGTTTCATTTTGACAATTGAACAGCATTCATTGCGTTATTTACGTTGCTGAGCAGACACGTTTTTCGAACATATGGAGCAATGGATTCGCAATATGCTTCAAAATGTTTCAAATTGAGAATAATAGTGTGTTACGCAATTATTAGGCAGGATATAAAAAGACCTATCATGTACCTAGTCGGTTTGACAATAAGCAATAATTATTATTGCTACAAAATTACTTATTTTCCGTGTGAAAAATCACTAGGAACAGCAGCGCGCAATGAAACGCACGAAAAACATTGTGCTAATGGGTGCACGCACCGGTAAATGAGTTATCAGGCTATTTTAGCCCTTTAGGCCCTTTGCACAGACGCCAGCACATCAAGCTACCCGAAACTGTCAGATTTTCCCAATCAACTTTGAACCATATGCTTTAGCGATAAAGTTGAAAATCTATTAAAGAAATTGACAGATTGTAGTAGCATGATGTGCTGGCGTCTGTACAAACACGTTTTTCTTGCCGTGAAAAACTATTACTTATTCGCCGTGTGTAGGAACGGTCGTCAGTGTTCAGAATAAGTAGGAATCTCACAACATTACGTTTTTTCACATACTTAATAATTTTTACTTAGATGTGCTAAGTTTAGAAAATGCACTAAATGCGTTTTTGTTTCTCAATAAATTAAATGCTCAGTAAATAAAACGCGAGGGGCCCGTGGCTAAATAATAACTGCCGCACAGGTCGATCGATCAGGTTAAGCTACGCTTGCCGCGGTTGGCCTGTGGATGGGTGACCATCTTTACATACCGAGACCCCTCCGTGCCTCGGAAAGCACGTTAAGCTGTTTGTCCTGGCTGTCATTCGTGGATCTTTGACAGTCGTTACGGGTAGTCAGAAGCCTGAAAGTCTTACAACCAGTCTTACCAAGGGGTATTGTATTACCCAGTAACTAGGTTGTGGAGGTCAGATAGGCCGCCGCTCCATGTAAAATAATGGTATTCAGCTGCATCCGCTTAGACTGGAAGCTGACCCCGACAAAGTTGGGAAAAGGCTAGGCAGATGAATAAACTAAATGCTAAATTAAATGCTTTTTTTTTCTTCTGTTTGTCTATGTACTTGGCAATTGATTACAATCTATAATCAATAGACTAAATAACTCTATAAATCTAATCTGATCCCCAAGATACAGGTGCCGATAGTTTGGGGATCGCCGTAAAGATCCGAATGATGATCGCTGACAGTTACAGACCGACGTTAAGTTAATTATAAGGTAATAGCTAATTGTAACAATTGTTCAATAAATATTAAAAAAAAAAAACCAACAAATAGAATAGTGTCATAATTGTTAAAAACACTTTATTTGTGTGTTTCATGTATAGCACAGCCGTGTTACTATTATTATAGATTGGTATTACTAGATATTAATACTCTACACTACAGTCCGGCCATCGAGAGAATGCGTTCCTGACACCTGTCAGTGTGACAATTCTAGTAGCTAATAAAGATCAAAGTGTTTATTTGTATGAAACTGACAGGTGTCAAGAACGCATTTTCTCGTCGGCCACACTGTAGCTCAAATTGTTTAGTTCTCTTTAGCCTAAGCGCCACGTCCGTGTTGTTTGCCCTACCAGCTGTATTGCTTCGACATTCACATTTCGGTAAAGTTTGTATTCGTGGGCTTCAGCAAATTTTTGGGTGCTGGTGGTGATGGTGACGATATGTGTAAAGTATGTATACGAGTATAAGTCGTAATCCTACTACCTGCCGTGCGATTCTGTAACCATCTCACCGTGAAAACTTGGGTGGAGTGAGTCGTCAATAGTGTCAATCCCTAGCATCAGTATGACTCACAGCTCACTCTAAGCTCACTTCACCTTAGTTATCACGGTTAGATTTTTCCAGAATCGACCGGCTGATAGTTAATATTTAAAATATTGTCAACATTTTAATAAAGTGAATAATGAAAGACAACTTGTTTAAATTGTATCATTTAGTATCTGCCTCGTTGGTACAGTGTTCGCAAGCGCTATTGTTGTGCATGAGGTCCTGGTTTCGATTCCCGACCGGGCAGTGTTATTGGGTTTTTCGATCTGGAATTTCTCAGTAGCAGCCCGGAGTGCCTGGTTGACGGCACGGTTGGCGCGGTGGTTAAGCGATTGACTGCTGCGCTGCGTGTCGCGGGTTCGAATCCCGCATGGAACAAATATTTGTATGACCTAGAAGTAGTTGTTCCGGGTCTGGTTGTTTGTGTATGTGACTTTAAATGTTTGTAAACGCACCCACAATACAGGAGAAATTCATAGAGTGGGGCAACGGTTAAAAAAAAATATAGTAGCGCTCGCTATTACATGGGAGGTAGGTACCTACAGTATACTCTGCATAGCCCTTTGGAGAATTCATGCGCATTGTAATCTTATGTATCGTTTGTTTACACAGTGAGTACTTACCTTTGCGGTCACAAACGAACCCCTGATATCAAAGCCATACTAACTACGTAGGAACTGTTGGTCTCGTGGTACGAAGCGCGACTGCTAAGCGTGGGGTCCTGGGCTGGAGTTTAGAAGAACAACGCGGCCATACAGACAGACACGAAAAGTGATTTTGATCTAAATTAATATTACAAAGAAAATATTTGATTTTTTGTATGTTTGTTTGTTTTTTTCGCTTTCACGCTTAAACGGATGAACGGATTTGGACGAGATTCGGCACGTGGGTAGACCATGACCTGGAAAAGGACATAGGCTACTTTTTATCCTGGTTCGCTGGCGAAATCGCAGGCAACAGCTAGTTTATAATATGCATATTATTATTCAATCAAGTTACCTATGTAGACTCATACAATTATTAGGCATACAATTTCAATAGCAATAACCACACTAATATTATAAAGGCGAAAGTTTGTTAGTGTGTGAAGAAGTAACAAACATACAAACATACACAATGTTTGTATGTTTGTTACTTCTTCACGCTCAAACGGCTGGACCAATTTTGATAAAATTTGGCACTCAGATAGTTTATAACCAGGATTAACACATAGAATACTTATCACCTCGATATTCCTACGGGATCGAGACTTATACGGGTGAAACCGGCGGGCGCAGCTAGTTACAAATACAAACAAAAATAAAAAAATAAAAATTAAATCACATTGCTTGGTCATAAAATAAAAAATAAATAAGACAGAATAGTTATATGTAATTTTCTGGCCGGGATTGGAACAGCAACATGCCTGCGACAGCCATGATGGATGTAAGGGCAGTCCAGCCTGTCGGCGGTGATGCTTATGTTTTGAGTGCTTACGTAGAGAAGATAAAAACAAGAGTAGTGTTGTATTTTCCTTATAGATTGCACGGTTTCCCCCTTTGCATTGTTTAGATTTGTTTTAGGTACAGACGCCAGCACATCAAGCTACCCGAAACTGTCAGATTCTCCCAATCAACTTTGAAACTTATGTTTTAGCGATAAAGTTGAAAATCTATTAAAGAAATTTGACAGATTGTAGTAGCTTGATGTGCTGTGTGTGTTCTATTTATTAAAATGAAAGTGAATTCATGAGTGGTATTTCTTTACTATAATTATAATATAAATACTCCTAGTAGGTGTATAATCTGTAGTCGTCATTTATATTCGTTAATTATACATTTAGTATGTATGTATTTATGTAACGTTAAATGGGCAAAACCTCAGACACCCCAACTGACCTATTTCACAGAGAAAAGAAGTCATTAAAAAAATTGTAACGGTTTTATGTGCTGTTTTAGTTTTACTGGCCATTCTGATCGTTTCTTGCGTCTGCGACGACGCTCAATCAAGGGAGGAGTCGCCACCGGGCCGCTGCGCCGCGCTGACATTGGGTTGCTTGACCTATTAATAAATAGACACGGCAAAGTTTTAAATGAAAATTTTTTGAAAAATGTGACCTATATTAAAAAGTGGTTCATTTAATTCTGCTCGTTATTCTGATCAAACAATTTTCAGGTTTTGCGTATTTAAAGTTACACGTTGTATATTGTATACCATATGTATGTATCTCTTATAGTATGTATATAGCATTTAAACAGGATGAAATCATCGACGCGCAAACTGAAAGCATGAATTCAGCAAATTCTGGACCCGGGGTAGCGTAGAAAATTAACGTCGGTTATCAACAAAAAAAAAAAACTGCTGTTTCACAGAAAAGTGCAAGGACTATACGGTTAAAATGTATGGCAGAACAATTTTTTTTGAATGGCCCCTAAATTTTATGTCCACGCAATCACTGCCCATTCGAAGATAGCCTGGAAAAGATCGCAGAAAGCGAAGAGGCCGACCATTATATTAAATTAAATATAATTATTCCATGAAACTTGTTTTGTAGTAAAAAAAATATGTTATTGTTATTTATTTTCTGCATATCTATTCACAACAGCGTTGCCAATTTTTTTTTCGGGCGAACCGGGATTTTGAAACCCTTCGAGTATAAAAAGCGGGATTCTTTCGTCGAAAGCGGGACAAAACAAAATTCAGAAGTACGGAAGAGAAAGACATGTTGCACCGACCCCAAATAAATTAACTCACTCAACAATTAATCAGACTTTTAACCTTAGGCTAAAAATCGGGACTTCCCGCCAAAATCGGGACGTCTGGCAACGCTGATTCACAACCACTCGATACGCGTCCCAGTACCGTATCGAACATCAATTCATGTTATCGCAGGAGTCCTCTAAGCGCTGTTCGCAAGTTTAAAACCCGAAAATTTTGTAGAAAAAAAAATCTGTTCTATACTTCTACTCCGTTCACCTTTTAAACTCTGTTTTTGTCCAGACAGGAAAAAAGTAATCCAGTATAGTAGTTTGACACATGATGTCTGGTCACATGATATTCTGTGATCTCATGATTATTAAATAGAAAATCGAAAACTCGAATCGAATCGAAATCTCTAAATACTTGGATTATATCTATTAATAATAATTAAATAAAAATTCTTTATTATAGACCGGATGATGCAAAAAAACTCCAGATAATGCAGAAAAACACATTGAAAAAGGTTAGTAAAAAACAGCAGCTTTTAAGCATGCAAGCATGCTGTTTACTCGGTAAGTAATAAATCTACGTGTGAAGAAAGTTAGAAGAAGATATACTTCATTGGTGTACAACTCTTGGTGTTTACTCTAGGATACTTACAGACTAATGCGCGAGTATATGAAGGTTAAGAGGTTTGCAGTTAATTTAATTACACCTTCATCTGCCTAGCCTTTTGCCAACTTTGTTGGGGACGGCTTCCAGTCAAACCGGATGCAGCTGAATACCAGTATTTTACATGGAGCGACTGGCTATCTGACCTCTTCAACCCATTTACTAGGAAACGATACCTCTGGGTAAGACTGGTTATCAGAATTTCGGACTTCAGACTAGGTAGTCAGAAGCCCGAAATTCTGACAACCCGACGTAGATCTTCAACAATCGTCACTGGTGTGACGACTGTTGAAGATCTACGAATGACAGCCGGGAACGCACGGAGAGGTTTCGACATGACGTAATGGATGGTCACCTATCCACGAGCCGACCGCGACAAGCGTAGCTCAACCTTCGATCGACCGGTGCAACTGTCTCTGTACCTTTTCAATATTAAATAACATTTGCAGTAATAGGTAATACGGGCTGGTGTCCGCGACTCCACGTCAATGCACGTATTTTGCGTACTCAACATTTCCAGTAACACAATGACGTTTAATTCAGTATTAGGTAATCATAAGGATTACCTACTTCAAGTGCAGATTATGAAGTAGCTGTTAAATAACTACGATATGGATAGTATGATGATAAATTATAATGGTATAATAAAATAAATGACACACAGACAGTTCGGTGACCTCTGTAAAGTTCTTTCGTCTGTTCTTCATAACCTTTACTCCATTGACTTTGACTTTGACTTCCTTCTATAAATCGTCCATTCAGAATTTTGAAATTAATTAATTCACTTCACGTGACCAATGGGCTGGGTCGTTCGTTGGCCAAAGAATTAGCATTGCCATTCAACGTGGCAATGCTGCCAGTCTTCTGGGCACGTTTCCGGATGACAGCGATGCGTACGAGTACTTCGACGCCTAAATATCCTTTTGTTTTTGTATTTATTTATATAGTTAGTTAGTTAGTCTTTTAATTTAGTACCTACTGTAAATAGTCAGTTAAAAGATTATGAAAAAAATAAAATTGTATTTATTACAACTAAACATTTAGAATTAAAATGAAATATACATAAATAACAACGAAGTAAAATAATATACGTCCAAAAATTCATCCACATCGCTGTCGACTGGTACCCAAAAGACTGGCAGCATGCCACGTTGTATGGCAATGCACTATTACAGAGAATGTGTAGTTAATGAGGTCATTATATGTGGAAGTAGTTAGTGAAACTAATAACCGTAACACGTATTATTCTATCAACTCCGTGTTACGTAAAATAATATGACGACTAGAAATCTGGCTTGCTTAGAGGAAAGTATTTGTAGGACTGTAATGAAAAAGACTTCGTAAAGCCATGAGGTGTACCCCATAAATATGTCCCCGTATTTTTTTGTTAATGATTAAACATCTTTACCCCAACAACTTCACAGCAGTGTAAGTACTTTGTGATGGATTTTATCACAACTATTCCAGGTTTCAGTGCAGCTAATGATTAGGTTTATTTAACATCATGTACACTAGTGAAAAGTTTGTGAAAAATAATGGTAAGTACCTAGTGCGACTGGTCATTCCGGTTTTCTATTGTTACATAGAATGCACTGAATGAAATGAATGCATGAAATTACTGAATAGAACTAAAATCCGTGTCTATTTCCATGGCATTGCTTATATGCTTTAGTTAAAATAAATGTGTGTACACTTCCACGTATTAATATTGACGCAGAACTAGCTTGCATTGCATTGCAATAGCTGCGAACGCAAGTTATCGAACCCGTTTGTTTGTGTATTCTGACTAATCACAATAATCATTGCGCGGATACTGGAGTGGATTCCACCATCACTTTCAGTTTTCCTAGATACTTAGTGTCTGCGATATAAAAATGCGTCTGCGCCGGAGGCACATCGCGCACCACCATCTTTTAGGAAAACATGACGAAACCACCACCGGTGAGAGATTGTATTCTTGTACACAAACAAAGTGCGTATCGTTGACGTGTAATGTAATAACTGAATTCCACTAATCGCTACAAAGGAGTCTCTTATCAAATAAGATTATCTACTTAAAAACCTCTGGCATTGATATCTTTCTTTCAGTGTCGTGAGATCCTTGGTAATTGCGGAGTGGCAGCTATCGCTCTGGTAACGTAGATATTTAATGAGCAATAATGTTTTATTAAGACAAATACCTGTCTGCCGCAGCCGCCTTGTGTGAGAGCGAGTGGATCTGAAGTGAGTACACACATTCGCAAAGTATTTTGTGTTGGTTTATTTTATCACTGTATTAACAAATCATTGTGTAGCAATTTCTCTATTAACACCTGAGATAAACATGGAGTAATAAACAGGTTATCGCCTGGTGGTTAGCAGTTTATATCTAAAATGATTGTGTTATTATCGTGGACGGTCCGTAGCTATCAGTCTGAAACAAAGTAGCATATTACCGTTTTCAATACCAAGTAGCCACTATCTCGAACATGATTATTTTTTCCCTCGCTAAAAACCCTTTTTGATAACATGATGCAACCGTTGCAACGTGAATACTTAAAATATGTGACATAAACTAATTTAATTAGGTTAAAATTTTTGACCATAAAACAACAGCCGGTCGATTCTGTAAAAATCTCACCGTGAAATCATAAGTGAAGTGAGCACTTAATAGTGTCAATCCCTACCATTACGGAATGACAGAGCTCACTTCCCGCTCACTTCACCTTTGTTTTTACCGTGACATATTTACAGAATAGATAGGCAGACCGCAGTTTTCTTTGAAAACACTTTATTCTAACTTAGTTAATCAACAAACAAAATACTTACGTGATGTATGGCGGCTGAGTTACTTTCTTAGAAACGTTTCGTCTTTCTTAACGATTGGGATTTACAGACATAATTAAGGCAATAATTACGTTACACGTTCTTATCTTAATTGATGTAATCAATCAAATATCGAATGCCTTTAGATATAGAAAACGTGCTAGTTATTGATAAACTCTGTGTTTCTTATACTATCAACATGTGTTCCGTTTTCAGTAGGCTTTTAGCTTGTACACAGGTTTTGGAATCAACTTGTAGACAAGTTTGGATGTCGTGTGATATTCAGTGGTCCATTTCTTCCAGTTCCTTGATTTTGGAACGGTCGCACGGGGAGTGGGCATCATGACACGCGTCAGCCAATGGATCATCTTGGGGACATTACTCGTGGCCACCGGCTGTACGCAAGCTAATGAGGACTACAGTGAGTTGAATTTGTTAAAATAATATTACGAAAAAAATTCTCAGTATTTTGCTGAAATATGCATACTCGTGTAGGTTAGATAAAGGAAATGCATACAATCATCATCAGCCTAGTCTAACTATGTTGGGGACGGCTTCCAATCTAACCGGATGCAGCTGAATACCAGTATTTTACATGGAGCGACTGCCTTTCTGACCTCCACAAGCCACCAGTTACTGGGTAATACGATAATCCCTTGGTAAGACTAGTTGTCAGACTTTTGGGGTCCTGACTACCCGTAACGACTGTCAAAGATCCACGAATGACAGCCGGGACCAACGGCTTAACCTGCTTTCCGAGGCACGGAGGGGTCTCGGTTAGACTTGTGTAAGTGATGCGATTGTTGCATTGCGCGTCATATGTATAACCCGACCGCGTACTGTAGCATTACCTATAGCTCACCAAATTAAGAATTGCACATGACACTTAAACATGACGCGCAGCGCCCTGTTCGGTTCGGTGTTCGTGTTATCTCGGTAATTTTCGGTGTGTGCAAGTGAGAAGGAGCATGCGCCGGTCGGCTGGCTGCGAAATAAGTGAACTCTTATTTAGAACCGTATGACTGATGTAATAAGGTTTACGTTAGGTACGTGACGTTGCTGTCGCATGTCGTCACTGTCGCACTTTATGACAGTAATGCTTGGCACGCCGCAACGCTGCACGCGCCATGATTTAAAACAGTTACACGAACGAAACCACCGTGTGGCGCGTCATTTCGCGTCATGTTTGGAGTCATGGTGTAATGCAACATTCCTCAGTACGAAATGTAATGTCATATTACATGACTTTAAAACGCACTGTTTTGCGCATGTCTAGTCTCGGTATGTAAAGATGGTCACTCATCGACAGACCAACCGCGGCAAACGTAGCTTAACCTGATCGATCATACAAGTGAAAAATGAAATGAAAGAAAATGTTGAAATGCATACAATAAGTTTTGTTATTAGGTGGCCTATTATCCTGAGCAATTTGTCAGTTTGCCGAGACTGTAGTGCCAATAACTTATGAATAAAACTCTTTACTAACAAGACGTTGTATTGTTTGCAACAAAGTCGCGCTGTAATCATTTTAGTCAACTTTAACTTCTCAAAGAAAGACGTTTAGATGATATTTCAAACGGTTTGTTAGACACTAACCTAGGTAAATTACAATGCTCTCTGACAAGAATTATTTAATGCTCAATTTCTAGTTTATTAAGTTCGGTAGCCTGTCCCTGTGCGTACCATATCGTGCCTCGGCTTATGTGACCGCTCACCAAATCGATTGGCCCATTAACTAGTGTTATCACTATAATAAACGTGACTTTTTTGGTAATCGATTTTCCGCGGGACACTATCGTATCGAGTGGAATCATTTACAATTTATTTGATTTTTTATAGACCGGACGGCGCTCCGCCATGCAGTACACCCAATAAGCAGAAATGGTAAAATTGTGTTTGTGAACGAGGAGCTAATGAGAAAGCTGGATGATGAGCACGTGACCTGGCACTGGACTCCGTGGCTGAGGACGAGGCTGGAAATCACGGCGGACGGCATCGCGCGAGAAGCCGGGTGCTCGTCCGGGGACTCGATCGACAGTTTTCCTGATGGCGTCTTTAGCGGTAAGTTAATCATTATCTTGAATTCTTGCGCAACGTTTGTCAAATGCCATGAAAGGAAACGTTTTAACATGTAATTCTTTGTAGAACGCGATACCCTTTTCAAGTTCAAACGTTTAATTTGAATTCCTTGGAAACGTTATTGTGCTGCCAACGAACTTTTGTTTTCGTGTGAACATGGAATATAATTCGTGTTTTGCAATTTCAGACGAGCAGCTGCGGCAGGGGGCTTTCATTCTCTATGCTCTGTTTGGTATTTACTCATTCACACTGTTGGCTATCGTGTGTAATGACTATTTTATCCCGTGTGTGGAACTTATTTGCGAAGACTTGAATATTCCTCAGGTACTAATGGCCAAGCTTAAATATAATTTTTCTGTTGGCGTTTTACAAGGCATAGTTCCTATGCATGCATAAGAGAACTGTTTGTGAACTTGAACTTTTCTATTTTGTTTCAGAATGTCGCTGCCGCTACGTTCATGTCAGTCGCCACTTCTTGTCCCGAGTTCTTTGTCAACGTTATATCAACCTTTTTAACTAAATCTGATATGGGTATCGGGACAATCGTCGGCTCTGCCATTTTCAATGCGCTTGGTGTTGCTGCCGTGGGAGGTCTTGCTGCTATCAGGGTACCTACCTATTCTCTAAAATACATAATTATACCTACTATTATTATTGGTAATAAATCGTGTTGATTCAATAAACGTTGTATATTTCAGCCAATACCATTAGAAGCAAGACCTGTCACAAGAGACGTGGTCATCTATATGATTAACGTCGGTGTGCTGGTTACCTTCGTGTGGGACGGACAAATTGACTGGTACGAAGCAGTTGTGTTGGGAATCCTATATGTCCTCTACTTCATTGTCATGTTCAACAGTATGAGAATGTTCGCCATCTATGATCGATTAGTCGCAAGATGTTTCAAAAAGGACAATTTAGAAGGTATGGTACTAATCGTTTGTCAACATATAGTTAAATTATGTAAATAGTATTTTAGAAATAGAAATAAAGTATATAATATTTAAAAAAAAAAAAAAAACTAATTGTATGTTATAACAAGCTACATTTGAAACATTGAAGGTACCATTGCTTACTTTCAGTTGCGGTAGTAACTCATATTGAGAATAGAAAGTCAGTTGAAGAAGGCGTCGATAACAAAGGTTTTACCGATGTTGTGAATGTTGTGAATCCTGAGAAAGTGACCGTTGTAGATAAAGGTAAGAGGGTAATATCCGTCGATCAAGTAGCCAATATGGTTAAATAGGTTTTAAATATAATCCGTAAATATATTTTTCAGTCGAAGAAGACGTGATTGTTAAACCAGCGAAGAGTGTATTCCGGTTTCCCAAAGAAAACTCAATGATGTATAGATGCTGGTGGTTGTATATTTGGCCCTTGAAGCTGTTGCTGACGTTAACGATTCCGTCACCGACTAGGTTCAGGAGGTTTTACCCTCTGGCTTTCTTCATGTGCATTGTTTGGATCGGAGCTAACTCTTACTGTGTGTCCTGGAGCATGACTGTTATTGGTAAGTTATTCTCAATCAACTTTCTCATAACAATAGTAAACTTTACTTTGACAATTCTAATAATTTACGATACTATGTTTTAAGACACTGGTAAACCATTATCATTTCTACTATTCTAATGACTAGTGACAGGTCAAATCAAGCGTCAGTGAAGTATAACTCTCGTCTGGTCAAGGATATTAATTCTGATTCTGTCTATCCACGAATGATATTGCATTTATTCAGTACAAAGTAATTTGTAAGACAATAGCTAGCTGTGTCTTTTTAAACAAGAATGTCCTTGTTCGGATAAAATTGGTCTTGATGGGATTTAATGCGCTCAGAGTGAAATACGCCCGGACATATTCCTATATTTGGGTTTCAGGAGGGCGGAAAATGACTTTGTACAGACGCCAGCACATCAAGCTACTACAATCTGTCAAATTTCTTTAATAGATTGTTAACTTTATCGCTAAAACATAAGGTTCAAAGTTGATTGGGAAAATTTGACAGTTTCTAGCTACCCGCTTGATGTGCTGGCGTCTGTACCTTACGCCCGCAAGTATGAGCCTCGAAGTACTATTTGCAAAACCGTTTGTAAAAGGAAGGGACTCATTAAAATCACTTCGTCAAACATAACGATACCTCATTGAATTAAATTTGTTAAAAAAATTATTGAATTAAAAAAAAATACGAAGAAGGAGTTCAAGTTCAATTGCTTTTGATCACGAGATCAATTAAAGCAAAAAAAGTAGATAATACTAGACCATTGAACAAAGAGTGTGGACTGTGGTGTACTAGAAAAATACAAAAAACTACCTAAAGACTAAATACATTAACCTTGATATCCAGCAAGAATAATCTGCAATAAAATTGCAAATTGATTATGATCGATGATTGATCAATAATTATGATAATTATTAGGTTGTCTCATAAATTATTGCCAGTTAAAAAACAAATTATTATTAATATTTTTTTATTAATAAAAATACATTTAATCAATTATATAGTCTCCCTCGTTATCAACAACAGTCAGTCATCTACTGGGCAAAATTTGAATACCATTCTCCCAAAATGAGGCAGGCTGGGACTCGAAAAAGTTTTCATGTTCAATTTTAATACTTCCTGAATTTTCGATTTTAATTCCTAGTAAATTAAATTTAAGAACTCGAAATAAATGAAAGTCTGAAGGCGCAAGATCCGGGCTATACGGTGGATGTGGAACAGTCAGCCATCCTAGCTCCTCCAGCTGTTTGTGTGTTAACTTGGCGCTATGAGGTCGTGCGTTGTCATGCAAAAGTTGTTCCAAGTCGTTTTGGCCGCTTAATTTCTAACATCTCTGCTAGTTTGCGAAGCTGCTGCGTATACAGATTGGCGTTAATAGTCTGATGAGATTCGAGGAGTTCCCAGAAAATCATTCCTTGTCAATCCCAGAAAACAGACAACATAATCTTAAGACCGTGTTCATTAAGTTTAGGCTGGGCTGGTGGGTTTTCCTCGCGAGGAATCCAATAGGCATGACGCGTGTTAGTTTCATAATGTATCCAGCTCTCGTCACATGTAATAATGTCCTTGAGAAAGTCTCGTCTGTGCGGACGAAATAACAAACTTTGACAAATGGCCACACGAACGGCCCGGTCATGGTCCGTTAACGCATGAGGTGTCCAACGTGTCATCACTTTGCGATATCCCATCGATTTGTGATAACGATCTATAGTCGTTTGGGATTGTCCAAGCACCTTCTCTAAATCGTGCGTACTATAGTCTGGATATAGCTCAAGATCGTGACGCAAAGCATCTTCATCGAAGCTGGTGGGTCGGCCTGGGCGAGGTTGATCTTCGCAGCTTATATCACCGGTGTCAAAACGCTTGTACCAGAAACGAACAATCCGATCGCTAGTAGTACCCGGTCCAAATGCAGTGTTAATCTTTTTAGCCGTTTCTGTTGAAGAGACTTTAAGTCGATGCTCATATAGCATAATAGCTCGCAGTTGACGCTGATCCATTTTCACTAAAGACTAATTATTGCGTGGCGTCCGCGCCTATTTATAGCCTCACCATAAAAGATACTCATCCTTACTAGAAAGATCTAGAACTTTCTTGTATTCGCTTTAGTTTAAATACGAGATAATTCGAGAAAAATAAAATATGGCAATAACTTATGAGACAACCTAATATAATTAATTTCACCTTATAGGAATTCCTAAAATGGTTATTGTCCTCAAAATACTGATGTCAAGCATTGAATAACTAACAATTTTACTAACATAGGTATAAGTATTATTTACTAAAAGTTTATGGAATGTAATTTATTGTATAGATAGATATATCATTATAGGAAGCACCTCGTGAACTGCGTATTTTTTCCCTTTCCTTTTCACTTTCTTTACTGTTATCGTTCTTGTTTTTTCTCGATAGATAATATACAAGGATCGTCGATATTCTATTAGTTTATTAATTGATTTTTTTCTTCAGGACACACATTCTTCATTCCGGAATCAGTTATGGGCATGACGTTTTTGGCATTCGGCGGATGCCTGCCCGAGGCCTGCTCCATTTTCATCATGTCAAGGCGAGGTACGTACTGTGGATTTGATCAAGGAGAAATCTAATTTAAGATATTTTATTCATATCTTTTATTTCTAGAATTGCGTCTGCGAAAGTTTTGGTTGCTATGCGAATGTTTCTATTGTCAATCATTCAGTTTTATTGGTTTGTTGTTTGTATCATAGCGCTTCACATTTTGTTCAGTGACAGTTTTATAATAGTTTGTTTCAATAAATTCCCACATTTATTCACGCTAACAAAACTCAGGTTTATATTATTTTCTTGTTTATTCAATTGTTGATTTTTATATTGGCGTCCGCTAGCTAAGCGTTGTTGTAATTACTTACCTAGGACCTATTGTTCCGCTTGTTAGGTGGTCGAAACGTGTATGTGTGCAATTGTAATATACTTACATTTTTATCTTAAAATATTAAAATTAGCTATCATTATCGGAAGCTAAAGATTATGCACCTATGTGTCCACGATTTCGACTTCATTAGTACTCAAATAATTAAAAGATTACTTAATGTACATAGCATGTCTCATAAGAAGTTTATTGTCATCATGGATCATCATCATACGTTTAGATAAGATTCGACTTTGAAAAGATAATGCGTATAAAAACAGCCATGGTATCCACCTAATTAGGAACATGTCTAAATACAATCAAGAAGATATCCTCATTAATTCGTTTGTAAGAAGAGTACTATGTATACATATATATTGGAAATTCTGAAAATTGAATCTACTTCTACTAACTTCGGGCCAAGTTTTAGCAAAATTGACCTCACTGTTACAACTATTTAGGGGTTTCGTACACTTAGGGTTGTGTTCAATGTTTCCATATAGCGAATACTAGCAAGCAGAAAACTACTGCTTTATTCGCAAAGTCCTTGCGATCACTGCATAAAATTGTTCCACGTGTACTGTGTATATTTTAGTTATATACAATTTTGCGACAAGTGAAACATCGCGAATTACTAGTTTATCTACCATTCTTGATGAACGGATTTAAATAAAATAGTTTAATTTTAGATTATTATCTTTCGCTTATCTCCGCCTTAATTCTTGATAGGTCTATAAGCGTTTCGCTGATTAAACTGATAAAAAGTTTGGTGTATTTATCCCACGTGTTTTTGTTATAGGCGAAGGTGGTATTGGAGTTTCAAATGCTTTGGGAGCTAATTCTCTAGCGATATTGTTTGCGTTGGGACTACCATGGCTGATCCGGACGCTGACGCTGCTCGCACAGGGCGCGGACGAGGCGGTGGTGCACATCAACTCCGCCGGTATCGACTTCGTCGTGGGCTCTCTGCTCGTGGCCGTCGCCTGCTTGTGGATCACGTTGTTCCTCGGCAAATTCACTCTCCGAAGATGCCTTGGTGCCATACTCTTAGTACTCTACGCTATCTTCATCACATTTGCGATCCTCGTCGAAATGGGTATTATTTTAGACAGGGGCATTGAAATTTGCTGAGTAATTTGTTCGCACTTTCATTGGATTAAGATAAGTGAGTTAATCATCAGTAGATGTTATTAATTCCCTCTGGCTTAGGATACGCTCAGACGGATCACTTTAAATAATGACAGGCAGCCACAAAATGTGTAAGTATAAAGTAATAAAACTAGTATAACTGTAACTTGTCAAGATGGCAATAGAATATAAATAATTTCCTTATCTTTCTAGAAAAAAATACATTGATTTTGTTGACATAGTACCTATCGTAAATGATTAAAACGGTGGGGCTGCCCAAGTTCATGTCGCGTATCATGCGCAATGATTTTCTGAATAAAGTATCGTTGCTATTCGCATCAGTGATTGAGGTGAAAGTGAAAACGTTATCTTTTATGAAATGATTAAGAATTTCGCAAGGCTGTGGACCAATGAGCTATCCATAGAGCAATAGAAACTTGTTATAGGAAATACCAAGCGAGTAAGTACTTAGAGATGAAAAATGTGAGCCAGGATCTGATTATAGATTGCCGATTTCGAATTTGATTTTGGGATTTTTATTATACAGGGTGATTGTTTCAACGAGGTGGTGGATAGTTTGTTCACATAATACGACTTTTGAGGAATGCGAATGTGAGAAATGATTCTCGAAATAATATAATGGAAAAATTAATTCGTTTTGCGAGTAGCGATGTAACCCTCACTTATGTACTTGTAAGTAACTATTTTAATTTAACTTTTTTCTAGCTAAATAAATGTTGCTTTTTTAAAGCGAATAATGTATCTCCTTCGCCGAACCAGTCAGTCAGTCCATTCGTGCAGTTCGATTCTCTAACCATCTCAGCGTAAAAACTGAAAGCTATTATTTTAGCTGTCAAATCCTTACTATTTTGTGGGTGCCTGGCTGACGGATCATAGAATTAAATCCCACGTAGTCTGTGTGGCGTAATCACTTCACCTGATTCACGAAATGTCATGAATCGGGTCTATAGTCTAGGAAAAAAAGTAAAAAAAAAAAACATCATTCATATTCTAAGTTTCTGTGTCTTTTGTTGTTGTTTCTTTTTTTGGTTTTTATTTTATTTAAACCCACATAAAATAATAATGTTTTGACCACTAATATACTAGCTTTTAAATTATATAAAATAGTCAATAGAATTAGCATAAAAATATTATTTAAATCTCGATTATGATTGTAAATGTATGCTTGGTCAATACCTAGCATCAATGGGATGACACTGACAGCTCACTCCACGCAATTTTTCACGGTGAGATTTTTACTGAATCGACCGGCTGTAGGTACTTTTATTTGTGATATTAAAGATGTATTTTAGATCGTCAGCTAAACATTTTAAATTTAACAATATAAAAATCCGCGTCCTTTTGCATTTTTAGCTTATGTTATGACTTTCAATTGATTCCTATCGCGTACAGAATACTGTGGCACTATATTTTTGTGACTGATAGGACGTATGTACATATACTTTACTAATTAACTTTAATTAGTGATTAAGTAAATTGTTATTTATTCAGGTTGTTACATGTATCTTATATTTATGTATTAAATATTGAAGTTGTTAAATATTGTATTAAATCACCTCGCTCTGCATGTCGATTCTGTAAAAAAATCACCGTGAAAACTTGCATGGAGTGAGCTGTCAGTGTCATCCCATTGATGCTAGGGAATGACCAAGCAAACATTAACAATCATAATCGAGTTTAAAGCATATTTTTTATGCTAATTCTATTGATCATTTTATATCATTTCAATACTAGTACTTTAGTTGTCAAAACATTACAATTTTCTGGGGTTTTAAAATAAAATAGCAAAACAGAAACATGGTCAGAATATCTATTTTATTGTTTTCCTTTTTTTTCCTAGATTAAAACCCCACAAAAAAGAAATATTTTGACAATCAAAATAGTAGCTTTAAAATTATAAAAAATGATCAATAGAATTAGCATAGAAAATTATATTAAAATCTCGATTATGATTGTTAATGTTTGCTTGGTCAATCCCTAGTATCAGGTGGGATGACATTGTCAGCTCACTCCACGCTCACTTCAACGAAGCTTTCACGGTGAGATGGTTACAGAATCGCACTGCTGTATATCTTTCATTCCAAATAGAATAGAATTGGTAGATTTATTAAGACGTGTTTTTTTTATTTTTCATGTGCTTTTATTTTGTTACGGAATTGTCATTTTCAGGAAATTATTGAATGTGGAATGAGTTCATAAATCTTTTATTACGTTTTAAATTTTGTCAGTTATAATCTGAGTATATTTTAAATTACACATATTTATATAATAATTACATATCACTTACAACTAAATATATTTATGGCCTAGAAATTACAGGTTAGGTCATACAACGTTGTCTCTTGTGTTCACTAAGCTTTCAGCCCCGGTTACACCTGAAAAATGTGAAACATGCGTTATTGCTATACGTATAAGGAAATATTTGCCTTGACATGCTTATTGAATGATGGGCGCCATACAACATACGCCCGAAATAAATACTTAATATTGAATTATTTTCGGTTCTGTGAAGTTACTTAGAAATGCTTTTAATGGCATATCGTTGGTTGGTACTTTGACAATCAGGCTGTTATGAAGGTATCTCATTCTCATGAGTGTGTACAAATTAAATATTATAAGTACTGAAAAGATTACTTTGAATTTGAAACTTATTAATCTGAAGTAGGTAGGTATATATATTGGTAATATGTATATATAAATTAATGGCTGTGCCAGATAAGATCACAATTAGCAGCTAACTGTTGGCGATCTAAATACACAATCATTGATTGATTTACATGCCTAATCTCTTTATGAACAAACAGATGACTGCCAGTTTCCTATTGGTACCTGTGTACAATTTGATAATGACACCGTGGCCGGACGCGGTCGTTCTTGTGCAAGCGCACGGCCGATTTACGAGCGTAGCTCAAACTCGGCCAGCTCACTCAGCTAAAAGTTAGCTACTAATTGCGAATAATATCTGAATGAACGAGCTCAGCGTTAATTGTAATTAGTCTAGCTATAAATCAGATGGCTGGCTGTTATTAAGTGCAAAGTAATCGAATTGGTGATTTGAGGTATGCAATTTGATTAAAAGTGAATTTTGATGAGTTATCTTTACAGAATAAGCTTAACCACCTACTGTTTCAAACGACGCTGAGTTCGAGCACCGCTTGGGGTCTTAATCATAGTTATAGTTATCTTAAAGCTAATGAAATAAGTAAGGAAAACCGACCCAGTTAATGGGTAAGTGTTACCAGTCATAGGAATGCCCTCGTTATTTCTCCGTAATCGTGACATGTATGTCTTAGTGGCGACTACGACGTCGTGGTTCGTGAAGCAGAATAGTATCGCCACGCACAGACCCTGCACACAAACAGACAACATTATTATGTGCCAAGAAAAGTCAAAACTATTTTAACCCGTGAGAAGGCGCGCCTAATTTTCTTACACGAGTAGGCGCGTGCGAGCAAATTGCTCACAGTATCATAAATGTTTATATTTTTAGTGTTTCTATATTTATTGGCTTATAATGTATTTAAATAAATAACACAAGGTTTAGTAAGTAAGAAAACAAGTATTTTAATCAAAACTATTAAACATAATAGCAACTTCTAACGCAAATAACAAAACAACCTAGTATTAATTAATATTTTTGGCACGTTTCATAAAAATCACAATAAAAACTGTTCCATAACAAAAACTAAAAAGTGTTATTCATCCATTAAATCTACACTAATGTGCCTCTCGAAACACACTAAACACATGTATTTTACATGTTCGGTGCAAAGTAATTGCTGGGCGCGTGATGAGCAAATTGCCGCACGTTGGTACACGGCCTCCACAAACGCCTTGCTGCGCGGTCGCAATGCCACTGAGCGGATCGAGAATTGCGTCAGGGGAGAGGGGGTGAATATTTAGGAAGGTACTTAAGTGCTTGAATTGGTGTGGCATGGGAAAGACAAAAAATTTTTGAATTAGATTTTTGTGTGAGCAAATTGCTCATAGCGCGCCTTCTCACGGGTTAATAAAAAGAAACTCTAACGCTGCAAAACAACATTAAAACATCATTTCATTGCTTTAAAAACTACTGAAATCGTTTCTGTATTGACTGATACTGAACAAACTATCTTAAAGCATGCGCTCTTCTGAAAATTGCATATAGGTATATTTATATATAGGACAACGGTTGTTCAGATTCAGTCGTGTCTCAAATGTAAAAAGCGTTTAGATCTATTGGTCTTTTTCCTGTCACAAGGGCCGCGTGCGCGCTTCACAAGCATGCGCTTAGAGCGTGTGATACACCCGCAGGTGTGAGCTTAGCGCGTGTGATGCACCCGCAGACCACAAACGCCCCGCGTGCTTGTGACAATACAATGTGTAATAATATGTGTGAATGACAGGAAATAAAAGCATGCGGGCTTCGTGCATAAGGTCCAGATACGCATGCGGACAAAAATCCGCATGATATGAAAAAGGCATTTACTGGTATAAATTGTAACCTGTAAGCTAGTGAGAAGTGCCGACATAATCTGATAAGTCTTCTCCCAAGGTGAATCAGGCAGTGGTCGAAATGGGAGCAACACAAAATGCAGTCCGAATAGGGGTACCTGTGTACAAAGGAGTGAAACATTATAAACACCGTTAAAACCGTTCCGATAACTACATATTGCCTGTGATGAACTAATCTCCTATACAGGGTCAACGACCCGCAAACTGTAATCATGAATTCAGCACATGATTCTAGAGCCCCGAGCATAGAAATTATTCGTCGGTTATCAAAAAAAAAAACTGCTGTTTCTAAGTAAAGTGCAATACTTATACCGAAAATATTCACAATAATCCGAATCAGAATCTTACGGAAAGAAAAATGGAAAAGTTACCGGTAATATGGAATAATTTGGAAAATTGAAGGTGCATTTTCAATGTCGAAGTATCGCTGGGCAAACCGGCGAACGCTGAGCGTTGAACGATGTAGCGGATGTTTGACCGTCAAATCATACGATGGCGGCGTATCGTGAAATGGCCAGACAGATCACGATACGGCCATTTCTACCGTCAGACGACGACATATACAATCCTTGTAGACGACTTGTCAAAAAAGTGAAAGAAACCGTATTATACTTAAATACTTGCCTGAAACAACGACAATAGTTAGGTACATGATGCATGTTTTCATACACGACATGATTTCACAAGTCACACTTTGTTGAAAACAAATCACAACTTGTTGAAGGGTGTCAACGCAGGGTAAGTGATCTGACCTTCTAGTTTCTGAAAGCTGACTGAAACAACATCAGCCAATCAAATCACTTGAGTTGAGTTGGATTATGACATATTGTTATTAAGCCCTTCAGAAACTGGGGGAGTGTGGTAGGGTAGCGTTAATTATAATGACTCGGAGGTGAACAGGAAAGTGACGGGTGGTCGTCGCTACTACACCGAAACCCCAGGGAATAGGTTGGCACAGTTCAGAATTATGTAATGTAACGTTTAAAAGTCAGTAACAAACATGAACTCTGAGTACCTAAGGCCTTAAACTAACGAGTAGCAGTTGAACCCGCAATGGTACATTACAGATAAGAATGTCTAGGTTACAAACGGGGACACCATTTGGAACCTAGACATTCTTATCTGAAATGTAGTTTTAAAGTAAAATCACGAATTCATAACTCGCAAGCATGTAAATATCGCTTTAGAAACTTTAGTTCGCAGTAGCTATGATTTTCGCTATACGCGTAGAATAACTTGAATATAGATCGCTGAAAGCTGGAAAATAATTCGTCGCTTTATCATAAGGATCTGGCAAAAGATACAATAGCAAATACGCACGACTTAACAATTGCTCATAATATAATATCACAGAATCCAAATTGTACACACTTAAGAAATGAAAAAAAAAAAAAAGATTATTTGACTGCTCAGAAGATGGAGCAAAATGGAGGTAGTTCATGAATTATAAATAGGTACAATATTACTAATTTAAGCTCACTATCTCCCACACTCGCGAAAGAAAACTCTGTTTGTCTTGTACAAATTTAAAAGCACACGGGTTGTAAAGAAAAAAAAAAAAGAACCAATTAATGCCATTACCCCATAATTGCGTCACACTTTGATGGCTTTAATTTTGACAGTTCAATAACATTAATTGCGTTATATACGTTGTCGAGCAGTCAAATTACACAAAAACATATGGAGCAATGGATTAGCCTTCAAAATTATTCAGATTGTGATTGTGTTACGTAATTAGGGTGCTGTTGCTACAAAACATACCTATACCATTTTCCCTTTTCATTTGGATGATATTCGAGTTTTTGAAACATATTTGACGAAATCATGTAGCTTAGTGTGTACTTAAGTGGGTACAATTGTAGTACATGGTATTAGAATAGTTTTACAACGCTTCATAGGCAGGGGCGGATCGTCAATTTGTGGGGCCCTGGGCTAATACTACCCCGGGGACTATTTAATTACTCAAATAAATTGCCATTTTGTCAAAAAACTAGGTCTGCAGTATATGTAAAAAATAAGACAGTAAAATATTTGATTTAAGTATATTATTTATTATGAGTCAGTGCGTGTTCGGGTGCACTCTGAACGAGCGGAGCGTGCTCTGCTCAAGGTTTGATTGATCGCAGGGCTACCAATCTTACGATCTTATTTTTACACTATGGAATTTTTTTCGCATTTTTGTCTATTGTTTTCAATGGAGGATGGGGGCTTTTTGTATCCACGGAGCCCTGGACTGCAACCCGAAAAGCCCTTAGGTAGATCCGCCCATGTTCATAGGTACAGTGGACCCCGGTAATCCGGCACCCCCTGTAATCCAACATGTCTATTATGTATTATTGAATATTTTTTTGAAAATCTTCGCTAATTTAGATCTTCGCTAAATTCCTGACTATAGAGGGTCTTAGGCAGTGCTCTATAATCCGACAAATTCGATACTGCGACATTGCCCTGCAAAACTTTTGTCGGATTACCGGGGGTCCACTGTACTTACTTTTATAATCAATTTCAATTTTCAACTTGAGCCCGGAATGGAATTACCCGTTAAACTACACAGGTGCCTTTCGATCAGCTGTGGATATAGCTTGCTATTGTTTTATTTTTTAAAACAATCCACTCTATTTAAGGGCGGTGAAAACATTTTCTTTCCGTTTTTTTTAAATAAAATCTTCTGCCTTTATTTACATCATTTTCTCATCATTAGATTAAAGTTCATCGTAGTCCGAATAAGGTTTTTAAGAAACCAAAAAATGGAAAATTTGCCCAGAATATTTGGGAATTGAAATACAGTTAGCAATAAATATACATAGTACAGAAGCTCACATATAAGTACTAACTAATTCGGATATTAGGGTTTTTAGTGGTTTAGGTTGATTGGTAAAAATGCTTATGTCATTAAGTTCACTTTTGTACATCTGTGTGCTTGAAGTAATAAATAAATAAAAAAAATCTTTATTGATACAATAACCTTTGACATTGCTTAAGACTAGGCTACATCACTTGGTTAACTAAAGATCATACGGATAAGGTAAACCCTGACTCCTAAACTAGGAGATCCTGTGAGTTAGGAGTTACAGAATCATCTAGTTTAGGAGTCAGAAAATAAATATAAATAAATGTGGTATATATTATATTGTCATATGTACTCATAAATCTTTGATCCTAGATATATAATACTGTAATAGCTCCTTGTGATCGTTGCTGGCAGAATGATGGGTCTGCTGAGGGTCTCGCAGCTTCACTACATAGTATAAAACAAAGTCGCTTCCCTGTCTGTCTGTCCCTATATATGCTTAGATCTTTAAAACTTTGCAACGGATTTTGATGCGGTTTCTTTTAATAGATAGAGTGATTCAAGAGGAAGGTTTATATGTATAATACATGCATAATATAGTAGAGAAACACTGATAATTTTAGAGGTTTCTAATGTGATGTCGTAAATAAACACATTTTTTTGCGCTTACATTGTAAACGCTGGCTGAACCATTCGAGATAGATCAAAATAATGTACTACAGTATTGTGCACCTCAAAAAGTTCTACAAAAAAGTCCACGATGGTATGTGTCTATCTCTTAGGGATAACCCACAATAACCATTTTCTGTCCTATACTTTTTACGAGAAATAATGGCTCTAAAATTATCAGTGTTTCTCTACTATATTATGCATGTTTTATTATACATATAAACCTTCCTCTTGAATCACTCTTATCTATAAAAAAAAACCGCATCAAAATCCGTAGCGTTTTTTTAAAGATCTAAGCATACATAGAAACAGACAGACAGCGGGAAGCGACTTTGTTTTATACTATGTAGTGATCAGCATTGCGCCCTTGCGAAGCCGGGGCGGGTCGCTAGTATATTATAGTAGGCACCCAGACGAACACATTGCATACTAGTTTTAAATATACACACATTAAAAGTGTCTAGGGATCAAGTACGTTTTAGAGTATCGCCGCAATTGAGGATTATTATTTTAACTTTTTTGGATCGTTATTTAATTTTTTTTTGGTTACTTTCACTATTTGAATAAAGAATTTTCTTTAAATTTTGATTAAAAATAGAAAATCAACTGTCAATTAGGATTCCTATAATAGGCTGTTCAATTATTACGTAAGACGATTTGAGGGGCAGAGCGTTCAAACTAGTCTTTTTGTTCTTACGTGGGACTGGGAGGGGTCTAGATTGTTCTTACATAAGATCTCAAAAGTAAGCACCAAGTCGTTTTTGAATTTTTTTTTCTTTGCAACTATGGTAGATACTGATATCTACCATAATTGCAAAGAAAAAATCTTCAAATCGTCTTACGTAATAAATGAACAGTCCCTAGTGTAAAAGTATGTAGTTTACAAAACCGTTACAATTTTTGCATCGGAACTGAAAAAAATTGCATCGATATGGAGCAACGAGATCATTTGACGTGAGCGTGTCTTCTCGTGAGAAGAGATGATGAGAGCCGCCGGATTGTTGCAACCTACTGTGGCTGTTGCTCTTGGCACTACACAGAGCGCCATAAGCCGCCTATGGACACGCTATCGTATCACGGGCAGCGTGGCCGAACGACATGGGAAGCGATCTCGCATCACCACTCGCAGACAGGACCGGTACATCCAAAATACTGCACGACGGACTCGTACTATGACTGCCCTGATGTTTGCTACGAGACTCCATAGCTCTTCAGGTTTGCTGATAAACGACCAAACCATCCGAAATCGATTATGTGAAGTGGGTCTGCGTTCCCGAAGGCCACTGAGAGTTCCACCCCGCAATCGTAGGGCCCGTTTACAATGGACTCGCAAACACAGAAATTGGGAGGACGAAGACTGGCATTGTGTTTGCTTTTTCGATGAATCTCGTTTCGGTATGAGGCCGGATACAAGACGTACTCGAGTTTGGAGGACCTCTGCACGTCAATAACGTTTGTGATTTTGTTAGGAAGTTCATTCATATGGAGGGGGAACAATAATAGTTTGGGCCGGTATTTGGATCCGTGGAAGAACCGATTTCATTTGGATCAGGGGCAACCTCAATGCTCAGATTTATGCGGAGAGGATTGTTTCAGACGTGATCATCCCTTTGCGAAGCCGGTTGGGTGATTCGTTTCGTTCGTTTTCAGACTAATGCACGACAATGCAGGTCCATTCACGGGTACAGTCGTAACACGTACTCTTGTCGATGCTCGCATTAACGTGCTGCCGTGGCCTGCTCAATCGACAGACCTCAACCCAATTGAGCACGCATGTCGTGCATACCCCACAACAATTTTTTGACTTGTTAGAAAGAACGTGGTTGGGCATTCCTCAAAGTGATTTGGATGAACTGTTTTTAAGCATACCAAAACGATGTGATTGTGTGATTCGTGTCAATGGAAACACAGATTATATTTTTTTAATCTTTACAATAAAAATGTAAAAATCCTCACTTTTGCCTTTTTTGCGATTTAATTGACGACATTAACTTAGGTTAATTTCCCACAATTTGAAAAAAATGCAATTTTTCTTGGTTTTTACAAAATATAGGGGTAAATATAGGGATACGTTGTTAACTTAAACATAGGAATTAAAGTAAGAAGCCAGTCAGCAAGGAAGACTAGATTTGGTAAATATTAATTGGATAATTTTTTATAGTATAGTATGTATTTGATCCCTAGACACTTTTGATGTATTTGTCCCTTTATTTTATGTGGTGGAGAAAAATATGTGTTTGTATGAAGCGGGTAACCTTCAGAAATAATGATCCGATGCCGAAAATTCTTTCATTATTGGGAAACTAAAATATTGACAAATCTCATAGGATATTTATTTTCATGTTATGTTAAAACAAGAAATGTTACGTGTGCAGAAGTTGTTAAATAATAAACAGATACAGCACAAAGTCTAGCGTGAACTTAAAACATAAACGTACCAATATGAGAGCGGCTCGTGCGGCCTTCCTTGCCGCTACAGAAGAGCGTTGGGTAGCAGCTGGGTGCAGCTTCGTCAGGAGTACTCGCACCACGTTCACCAGGAATACTGCAAGTATAAGCACAATTTAGCCTAAATGAGAGGAGGCCTGAGAAGAGGCCTGTGTCTCAGCAGTGGGTTGTTTCCCCTGCTGGGACACAGGCCTCCTCACGTGATAGGGAGAGGGCCACAGAAAGGTACAATTACAGAGATTTAGGAAGTATCAAGCTTCGGCCTGCGGATTCGTCCGCGTGAAATTACTTGTCTCACCGACTTACCCCGTCGCATCATCATTCGGCCCCTAAAAGTCCTAGTGTGATGTGATACAGCCTTATTCCCTTATTCTCTCCTTATATCTTTCGATAGCTCTCACTATGTGCTCATTATTTACATTTCATAATTTTGTTTAATAGCTTAGTTATTAGTGTTGTTTATCCAAGTTTTTATTTGTGTCAACAGTCCGCCTGATGTAAGGCAGTCGCGTGACTCTATCTAACTTTTAATTTGTTTATAGGCAAATTGGATCGCTGCGAAAAGTAGGCGGAATTTAAACTGAGTTTTACTCTATGACATTTTGGTAGATATGTTCGTTAGAGGTGATCTAATATTAAGGGCCGGTTTTTTAAGTGACATAAAACTTTTATCTTAGTTAATTACAGATGGGCCAAAGTCGTCACACAGTGGGGGCCTGAAGACGGACGTCGTTACCGAGGCAGGCCTAAGAAGCGCTGGCGTGAAGACTTGGACTCGTTCGCACGGAAAAGGCACAACACAAGGAAAGGTGGAAGAATATACTGAAGGACTTTGCCCGGTAGTGTGAAAATATAGGCTAACAGAAAAAAAAAGTTGTAGTTTGACAGCTTTTTTATAGAAAATATTATTCTTCTTATTATTATTCTTTGTGTTGACTCATGCATTTGGGTCGAGGGTGAAGTGGAGTTTTATTTGTGATACGATGTTGGGCCCATCGAGAAAGTTGATCAGTTTGATGGTCTGCACCACATCCTTAAATATGACCACACATGTCTGATACACGCTGTATAAAGAAAGTCCTACTTCCTTTTTCCTCGAGTTTCTCTGGGATGCGGGTTACAACGTGAACCAATGGTGCTTTGCCAAGTAAAGTAAACGTCAGATAAGAATGTAAACTGTATTCTTATTAAATTAACGTTGATATTCGTACGGAACACTTGCTCACGTTCACTTCTATGAATATGAATATTACATGTATGAGAATAATATTCATATTTGTATGAAACGCTAACTTTATTAAGAAAAGTTTTACAGTGCGATCTGCAAATCTTGCCCTGAATGTAGGTTAAAAAAAAAAGCTGTCAAATGCGAGTCGGACTCGCGCACTGAGAGTTCCGTTCCAATTTATAGGTATGCAACTACAAATTTACGGTTTTTCGAATTTTTTCCTTTACTTGTGCTACATGAAATTGCTTCTTGCCAAATTTCATGATTCTAGGTCAGCGGGAAGTACCCTATAGGTTTTGATTCCCTTGCGAGTGTCAGAATATGCGGCATAAATGGAACATAACGCCCATATTTTTTTATTTCGTTGACTTAGAAGTTTGATTTTTTTCACTGCTTCAGGGGATTATAGTCTCAAATATTTGGTATTAATTTCAACTTGATAACTCCACGCATTCCTGAGAAAAAGGGTCCTAACCGACGGACACACAGATGGACAGTGAAGTGATCTTAAAAAGGTTCCGTTTTTCTTTTTGAGGTACGGAAACCCAAAAAAAAAAACAGCCTAATATTGTCCAACTGCAGGGCAAAGGCCTCTATATGAGAATACAGAGATTATAAAATGATTATTACTGACTATTATGTATAGACGCCAGCACATGAAGCTACCCAAAACTGTCAGATTTTCCCAATCAACTTTGAACCTTATGCTTTAGTACTAAGGTTGAAAATCTATTAAAGAAATCTGACAGATTGTATTAGCTTAATGTGCTGGCGTCTGTACTTGGATTGAAGTGCCTTTAGTAATTTAGTTTTTATTTTGTGATTTTTATTTTTCGTAATTTTTATGCCTTACGGGTGAAACATTACATACGAAAGATTAATATTGTGACATCTTGCATGCTTAATTTACATGTTTACGCATGTTTTGTCTTTATCTTTATAGAAGGCACTGATTAACGTGGTTGCTCAAGCTGGCACGGTTAGCAATTTAGACTTAGGTGCTGCCTCAATTGGAGCATTTGCCTTTAATGTAACGTTACAGAGTTGAGCATTACATCAGTGAGGGAGGAGAACCGAGCATTACAGTGCGCAATCTGTAATGTTACAGATGCTACAATACAGGCGTAGATGTTACATTGCAGGCGAATGCTGGTCAGTCAGGGAGGCAGTATTGTAAAGTAATGCTCAAAATCGAATCTGAAATGTTAGATTACAGGCAAACGCTCCAGGTGAGGGAGCACCTTTATCCTTTATTTTAACTATACGTACAGGTTTCTTCACAATGTTTTTCTTTCACCGATGTCAGTAATATCCAAGATAAACTCAGAAAGTACATTGAAAGTCACATCGGTACTTGCTTGGATTTGAACCTACGGCCTCGTACATGAGATGCGAGAAAATTATTAAGCGCAAAGTCAAGGTCTACTCACACTCTGCATGAAATACAACGTGTAACGTTAAATGCGCAAAACCTCTTAAGACCCCTTAAGAGGTACTCATCATTATGAACAACTTTTACTATGGGACCATACCTGAAATCGCGAAAAAAAATCAGCTGTTCCCTACATTTATGTTCGCATAACTCGTCAAAATGTAGGGAACAGCTGATTTTTTTTTCGCGATTTCCGGTTTGGTCCCATAGTAAAAGTTGTTCATAATGATGAGTACAATGACCCCTTAAGAGGTTTTGCGCATTTAACGTTACACGTTGTATACTTACTCCAATGTTCTTTTATGTTCTTGTTTTGGGCGGTAAAGTATTTATTATTTGACTTTCCAAGAGCCTGTCTTTTGTGTAACTAAATTGTCTGAATAAAAAACTCTTAAATGCACGTAAGCAATAAATTACTTGTCCCTAATTTAGATAAAGATTGCAATTATGTTAACCTAATAATGGCTTCGGGTTGTCTGCGAATCTTGTGTTGGTTTTACTTAAGGAAAATTCCGCCTGTGTTGTTAAGGACCGCATTTTCCTTGCCCACAGAACGTGTCAGTTCTACCGAGTCAAAATATCCGGAACCAGTTATGTATTTTGACGAAAAAATGCTTCAGATTTTTTGGGAAAATTATTTTGTGATCATTCGTCAACCATTTACGGGGGTCATGAGAATTTGCCTGTTTTAGAATCAATTTAAAATAGTCATATTAGAGTATTTACGTTCAGTAAAATAATATGAGTATGTTATAGATACATACATCCTTGTTTTAGTGAAATTAACGGTTAAAAACACGACAAATTTGTAATTGGCTCTATGAAAAAAAATCCGAAACACGGTAGATCCTATTTTTTTTATAGAGTAAATTAAACGAAAAATGGTTTAATTTCCTTATACCATGAAGCAATCGATTCAAAGTAAAAAAAAAAAAATCTTTATTGAAAGATATAAACAATGCATTGGATTCTTCTAAGGGTCAAGATCGGATGGTCTACCAGTAACATTCCTTAAACAGAGCCGTTAATCTATGTGCAGGGGTACTGCATATTATATTTAACCAACCTATTTCTCAGGGTTGCTTTCCTCAAGCCTGGAAACTTGAAAATCTAACTCCTATTTACAAGTCGGGACCTAAGGAATCGTCCTATATCCTACTGCACAATACTATCAATCAACAACAACATGGATTCGTCAAAAGAAGCTCAACTACAACCAACCTGGTAACTTTTGTGGACTACTTCTTCAATAATATGGACTCTCGTATTCAAGTTGATACTATTGATACTGATTTCCGGAAAGCTTTTGACAAGGTTGACCATCAGCTTCTCTTACATAAGATTGCATTTAATGGTATACGTGGCGGTCTTCTGAGATGGTTCTCTTCGGATGTTTCTAATTGGACACAGAGGGTTGTGATAAATGGTTTCAATTCCAGCACCCTAAGTGTTACCTCTGGAGTGCCTTAAGGCTCCATTTTAGGATCTATTTTATTAATCATATTTATTAATGACATGCTTTCAGAATTCAAAATTAAAAAAAAAAATTAAAAATTTTGAGGCCTGTTAAAAATTAAATTATAAATTGAATAAAAAATGTTGAGGCCTGTTAAAAATTTGCACGATTGTCCACTTTTATAGGAAGATCTAGATGGGTTCTCTTCATACTGTTCAATTAATAAACTAAAACTCAGCATAGGTACTTAAATGTTGCTGTATAAGTTTTACTAAAAACAAAAATAGTATCACCCATCCTTACTCTTTAAATAATGAGATTTTAACAAGAGAAACACTAGTGCGCGATCTTGGAGTTCTGTTGGATAACAAATTACACCTTGACATTTATATTGGTAAAATTATAAATAATGCCTTCCGTATGTACGGTTTTGTGATGAGATCAGCCACAGAATTTGCGTGCCCATATACATATTTATATCTTTACAAATCCATAATCAGGTCTCATTTAGAGTACGCTGTTGCGGTATGGAATACCTTCTATGAGTATAATAAACACTCAGATGCGAGTGACAAAGTTCGAAGTAAGTTTTTGAAAGCCATGCATTTCCGTTATTTTTGCACCTATGCATCCAATAATCTTCTGACTAACTATAAGTTACATAACCTTACGGCCAGACGTATTATTTTAGAGACAATGTTTCTATTCGATCTATTTAATAAAGCCTGTGATTCTATGGATATCAATAATAAGATTAGCTACGTGGTACCTGGAACAACCACAGGCCGTGGGGTGCGCGCGCGACCCCTATTTGCAGTATCTTCTAGTCGTACGAATGCAGGCTTACGAGCACTCCTACGTCGTCTTTCTGGTCAGTATAATAATCTGTTTCAAAATATTGACATCTTCGCTCTTCCAACCAGTAAATTTAGAGGCCTTGTTCGTAACACTATTTTGGATATTGCTCCGTAATATTTTTAACTCTTAGACTGTATTTATAATATCTTGTTTTTCTTTTTTATTTTGCATGTCTGTTTAGTGTTTAGTTTTATCATTAACACATTATGTAATTTAATTGTAACTATCAAATTGTAAGCGCTCATCGCATTAGTCGTTCTGCAGTACTGGCGATTTCAAATCAAAATAATTTTTGTTTGGCTAAGAATTCTAATTTCAAATTAATTTTATTTTAAAAACATGGAATTTTGTTTCCAAAAGTAGTCATTTGTTTATTGATTAGTGTTACATTTTCATCGCATTTCAATCTTTTTCGTCATCATGGATACGTTAAAAATTCGAGTAATTATGGAATATGAGTACCGTCGTGGCAGCAACGCGGCACAAGCGGCACGCAACATCAACGACGTTTACGGAGCTAACACTACAAACTAACGCACCACCTGTTATTGGTTTGCTCGCTTCCGTTCTGGAAATTTCGACCTGAAAAATGAACCTCGCGGTCGTCCGAAGACTTTGGTCGACAGTGACGAATTAAAGGCGATTGTGGAAGCTGATGATACACAATCTACGGCTGAATTAGCAGCAGCTTTCGAAGTTAGCGTCAAAGCAATATTGGTCCATTTGCGTCAAATTAGCAAGGTAAAAAAGCTTGACAAATGGGTGCCCCACGAACTCAATGATCGGCAGCGCGAAGTACGCGTCGAGACGTGCCTTGCACTGCTCAACAGACACCCAAATGAAGGAATTTTGGACCGGATTGTTACCTGCGATGAAAAATGGATTCTGTTTGATAACCGTAAGCGCTCAGCAATTTGGTTGGATCCTGGTTCAGCACCTAAACAATGCCCTAAACGAAAACTTACCCTAGAAAAGTGATGGTCACTCTTTGGTGGTCTAGCGCCGGTGTGATTCATCACAGCTTCTTACCAAACGGGGTGAGCATTACTGCAGATGTGTACTGTGAAGAACTGAACACAATGATGGAGAAGCTGGCACATCTCCAACCAGCATTGGTCAATCGCTCGTCTCCGCTGCTCCTGCACGACAACGCGCGACCTCATACTGCACAGCAGACGGTCTCCAAGTTGCAAGAACTGGGGTTGGAAGCTCTCCGTCATCCGCCCTACTCACCAGACCTTGCGCCTAAAGACTACTACTTTTTCCAGAATTTGGATAACTTCTTGGCGGGAAAAAAATTCAATACCCGAGAGGCAGTACAAAATGCCTTTGAAGAATTTGTTGCCTCCCGTCCAGCTGATTTCTTTAAGAAGGGCATCAATAAACTGCCACTGCGTTGGCAAAGATGCATTGATTACATGGGTGATTACTTCGATTAATACAAATAAAAAATACATGAAAAAAATTCGTTTAATTTTTTTCATACGTAACGGCAATTTCATAGATAAAGACCTATTATGTGGAAAGTGTCGTGGGTTATACATTTACTCACTCTGTAGCTCATATTTTATGCAATAGGCGGTATTGTAATGTGTAACCGTTTATTTTTTCCAAATAAATAAAATAAACGAACGTAAGAAATTGTTTGATTAGTGACGTCATTGAGTGGATTAGATAATGACATTCCCACAAAAATTATTTGACGTGTCATGAATATTATCGAAACTTGCATACCTACTAAATTAAATAGCACCCGTGACACAGCGTCTTGGCAGCAATGTGCATTTTTTTTGTTTTGATGAACACACACCGCTTCTAGTGCCATGGAAACAAATATAGAATTAATCTATTAATAATATCTTCGCAAACCGTGTCAAAAGCGTATAATGTGACATATACTGTACTGGCAGCTATTTCCAAAATCTGCCGGTCGATTCTGTAAAAATCTCACCGTGAAATCATAAGTGTTAATCCCTAATGACAGCTCATTCTACGCTCACTTCACCCAAGTTTTCACGGTGAGATGGTTACAGAATCGCACGGCTGTTCTTACACTATGTATAGTGTATAACTGACAATAGTACTAACAACTACTCCTTTGCCTACCTTAGGGTTGATTTTACAATAGTCAGATAACTTTTATCTGAGGAATAAATACGAGTATTGCGGTATAACAGTTTTTGTATACACGATATGCCAAACTTTCATAATATTATTCTTCAGATAAAACTTACCTGACTATTGAAAAATTAGCCCTTATAAGTATAGGCGTGATTGTATGTTATTCAATATAACTCTTAAAGACGAAAGCATCAGAGTGTTCCGCAAAATTCAAATTTCCTTACGTATTTTGTAATTTGCAGGTCAGTATTATATTACCCTATTGAATGAAATCGTGATATTTGAGGCCAATTCTGCATAGCTTAAGGAATTGTATTGTTGATTCTAATGATTATAATTCGATAAAGCCATATTTGTTACAGTCACGTCACGTCATTTGTTATCATACTTCAATCAACACACAACCTGACACAGAGCTGAAAATTGCAAAAAACGTAAGTAAATTTGGATTTCCGCAGGCTACTTTAGCGTATCCCCCTTTATAACGATAGATGTCTTCATATAAACTATTCAGGGTAAAAAGCAATTAAATAAATTACAGGTAAAAGGTCCAAAGGTCAGTTGAGTGTCACTTGACAGGTTTTTTAGCCGATCACGTTTCCCTGTACCTTGAGTGTGGGTGTTGGGTCCGTAGACCATAACATGTAGTTCAGAAATTCGAAGGCCTTCCAATTTCTTTCAGCAAATTCCCTATTAAGGAGAGTTACCATGTGCAACTTAAATTCCAGGTCAAATGACGTCACGACAACAATGCGATTATTATTAAGGATATCGCCACAACAAATTGAGCGATATGTGGCATTATGTATTAGGCAATATATATACGGTCAGCTCGGATGTATACCAACGTTTTTTGAGCCACCGTTCTGACTTGTCGCCAAATTTGGCAGTTGTTTGATATCTATTATTCTTTAAATGCGGGATTATGCATAGTCTATACCATGAGCATGACCATCGCAATACCCTCAGTAATTTTATCCTGAAGTTCTTAAAAGGATTGAAAAATGGCCCAATTTATCTAAAAAATTGGATTTAGATTTTGATCAATGAGGATTTCACGACACGTCCTTACGTTTTTCTGTGAGGTTATCTCAAAGGACGGTCAATCTTGAACGTGGAACGCAGAATATTTGTGTATTTTTTTTTAGTGGATACTTAATGCAGTGACGAAAAACACGATGAAAAGCGATTGCATTATTAAGTATCAAAAACGTTGATATGTTGGTATGGGTATGATGCTATGCTATGATGGATATTTCAGATTCATGAACTGAATCCGTGGTAATTTATTTATATATTTGGGATCTCCAGCAAAATATGTACACAATTCATGACACATAAAAAAGGGTAACATCAGGTATTAAGTAAGTGTACTGCTTCACTTTAGGAGACCACAACATGCACAATGAATTTAACAACTAAGCTAAAAAAGGTAAAATTTAGAAAATTTAATTATTAAAGGACACAAAAATAAAAAATAAGAAGTTATAACCGTTAGATACTTAAATTAAATCTGTTAAACGATTCTTATTTTTAGTCAGATACTCGCAGATGTCTAAATTCGTAGTTTAGGTAACACGTTGTATTGCCTACAAAGTCTCAAGTCAAAATCTTGGCACAGCGGCGTAATGACTGAGGTTAGTTTTTGAGCCATTAAATTGTAAGTGTTGGACCTGGGAATCCGAGTCGGAATTTTAATCTCTAATGAGCTCAAAAGTTCACTGCAATTTGAACACTCTCTAGTCGCTTGGAGTAAACCTCAAAATGCCGATTCCATACCACGAAACTATATTCTAGGATTGAACGGACGAAAGTGTTGAAAAGTTTTATTTTTGTAGCGGGTCTTTTATGATAAATTCCTTACTATTTCGCAAAAGAAGTCCCAGTATCCTGAAAAATCTGGATGTGCACATCGGACTTTAGCGCTTGATCAAGTTGAACTCCCAGGTTGCGAATTATGCTCAGTTTTTTTTACCTCAAATCTCTCTATGTAGTATTTGTTCTAAAGAACTTTTTTATTGCAAGTGAAATGGATTTAGTGACATTTACTGATATTCAAAAGCATTTTGTTTACTTTTCACCAGTCTACAAGTCTGTTGATGTCATCTTGAAGCATTTTGGATTCTAAGGTACTCTAAATTTGCTTTATTAACTTTAAATCGTCCGCGAACAAATTAAATGGGAGTGTTTGAAGCACTCAGTCATGTCATTAATAAAAAACTAAAAAGAATCGGCCTCCAATGCGAACCTTGCGGAATTCCAGAGGTAGCTAGATAGCTTTCCGAGAAATTACCGTTTACTACCACTTTTGATTCTCTCTTTTCTAGGTAAGATTTAAACCACCCTATCAACATTCCACCCCCACCGAGTTGAGCCAATTTATTAATAAGAATGCAATGCAATTTATTAATGATTCACTTTATCGAATGCCTTGATAAAAAAAGTATAGATTGCGTCCACTGGAATACGATTGTAAAGGCACTTAGACAAAGTCGACATGAAACAAATTAGGTTAGTATCGATCGATCTAAATTTAACGAAACCATGTTGTTATTCAGTAATGTGTTCTTTAAGGTAACACATCAGATGTTTGCTAACAAGTTTTTCGAATACTTTTCCAAATGTAACTACTAATGATATTGGTATAATTAGCTAGTTAATGCTTTTTTCCCGATTGACGTTGGCGGACCTGGAATTTTGTTCTACCATGTTTAGACGCTGACCAAGTTGTTGAATGTTATACCGGAAGCCACAGTTCTCTTTTTCATTATTCTGTATCCTGTCAGATTTAACTTCCAGTGAGGCCTTCATCTCTTCATACTTTTCGTTTTATAAAGAAAGTGACTCGTTGAAACCTGCGACCAACTCCTTAGTTCGTTTAAACTGATAGGATACTAAATCTTTAAGCGGACTCTGAATTTCTTGCTTAATAATTTCCCGCAACGTGCCTCTCGAAAACTCAATTAAGGTGTCATCATTTGCTTTAACTGGCGAGTCGCTTAGTGACTGTATAGACTTATACAGTGACGTTGGTGCCCATTGGTGATAGCGATTGCGGAGACCGCTCCGTGGTGGGGCTCACAAATCTCGTCGGTCTGGCAGGTGTGTTTGTATTATCGTCCTTAGGTTGTTTACTTACGCAGCTAGGACACTTCCAGGTTGATCTTTGTTTGATACTCATGTTTTTAACCCTAGAAAGATAATCATATAGGAACTAGCGTAAAAGATAATCATACGTCTGTCAGATGTACCTTAGTTAATTAAGATTTTTTAGTAAACCTAAGGAAGTATTATCATGCCTTATAGGTTGAAATAATCGTTTAAATAAAAATAATAATATAAAAACTAATAATAAAAAAATAATAAAAAAACTACAACAAAATTTAATTTCACGATACGTCTTGCGGACGTAGATTATCTTTCTAGGGTTAAACACCATTTCGCGAATATTAGCACACAATAATTCACACCATTGGTGGCAAATACAGCATTACAAGCATTATTTGCAGTCAAAATCATTCAAACAACCAGCGCAGATTTTTGTTGGTGACATTTTTGACAGTACAATTTAATAAGTCTGTTATGATAATAAAGTGCCTTCAGCGAATCACAGAGCATGCGGCGTCTAGCGGTGCCAAATAGAATAAAGCGATAGTATACTTAAAGCACTGAGCGGCGTTGGAGTGTGGCTCGCTTGAAATCTCGCGACCGAAAGGTCGTAAGCGCTGTGGAATAGGCGTCTTATGCGTTTTAAGTCAAAACTGGTTAGAAATCCAAAACAAAGTCGAAGATTTTTTAACGGCTAGTGTTAAAGTATTGTTTTATGTTATTTATCAGAGTTATTTAACTGTAAAACAGTCACTGCACTTATTTAGTGTTTATTTACGTATATCACTAGGAACAAAGTTAATAATTTTACTATAAGAACAAACAAATTTTAAACGAAACGAACGGTACGATGACAGTGACGGTCGATGGCCTATATCCATATAACGGTTGCACATCGATGTCCCTGCTACCCCTAAATTGGTTGTCATACTCGTACAATAACACATACCCGGACTCCTATATCGAGTCACCATGCTTTTCCATGTATATAAAAAGGACTAAAAAAATCAAAATAATAATTATGAGTCAATGAAAAAGTTTTTATGCAGTTTTGAACACATACTATATACATATCATTTTGGTGACATCATTGTTCACGCACATTTAAAAAATAATACTGACCATTACACAAAAAAGTGCAGGGTTCGATTTAGAAGTCGAAAGTAAAGTAAATTCGGTTTAAAGTAACTAAATCTTTTGTTAAATATCTTATCTTCTAAATTTTGCCTATCTTATAGAGCAATTAGATTGTAAGGTAAAGTTGGAACACTTGAAGCAATTTTCAGAAACGGAGTTTTGAACCAGATTGCTCCACAATCCTTGGTAACTGTTACCGGGCAATTATTTCCCGGGTAGGCTTAAGATTGTATTCCCAAGGTAAATGCAAGTTAACTTCAGTGATGTGACCAACTTTTGTAATTGGTTATCAGAGAGATCGATGGGTTTAGATGACTAAGTAATGAAATGTTTTGATCGAAAAGGGGATTATGTTGTATAAAATAACTTGCTTTTGCTAGCAACTTAGCCGGCAAAGAGGTCGAAAATTATCCAGCGGGAACGTACTGCCGGGATAAAAAGTAACCTATGTGTGAAACCAGTTTATAAACTATATGTGTGCCAAATTTCATACAAATCCAATCTGCCGTTTTTGCGTGCTTGAATAACAAACATCCAAACTTTCAAAATAATTTATATTTAGCTTCTGCCCGAAATTTCGTTCGCGTCGAAATCGTAAGGCACCACAATATACTAAAATAACAGGCACATTTTTATAAAACTTCAAAAATAAAAGAATCACGTAAAATAGTTTGGAATCGAATTTACAATTACAACCAAAGGTTTGCAAGGTAGTCATTGAACCGCTAAGTTATTTGTTTTGGAATTTTTGTCTATTTGGATGTGAGATATTAACTGTTTGAATAGATTCCACGTGTAAAGTACCATACTAATAAGTTAGCTTTTATACCCAAATATAGTACAGAACTCGGAGTAATTATTTGTTTTTGGTCATCGCTTCTCTCTATCAAAATATATAATCAATTTATTAAAGTATTTTGAAGATGACTATACAGTGTGTCCGGACATGGACTAGCGATATTCTAAATACTTAAATATAAGCTATTTTAAAGTACAATTACACTATAGGCTTAGGTCCAATATACTTCCCCGCTATGTGGCAGCCATTTTGTTTTTTTTGTTGAAGTATGCTCTATGCGAGTACAAAAAAAATCATATATCTCAAAGTTTTAGTCATACTGAGATAAAAATAGGCTTATTCGAAAGGCAATAATATTGTCTACCGTCTGCACTACAAAGCAATATGTTCACAATTCCATAACTTTTGAAAAAAAATGTGAAAGTCGAAAAAAAAAACAAAAAATTATGCAATTCAACCAATAATTGTTAATTACTACAAAAACAACCCCGAGAGCTTTTTTATTTTTTATACTAGATCGACAGTTTTTGAGCTAAGCTACAATACAACATAAAATTCACAACTGTATGTCTAATACTTTAAGAGTTATTGTTGTATGAACATAGCGTATGCGCAAGCACAAAAGGCCTTTGTCGGAACCCTAAACAGGAAATCATTAAAAAAACATAACATTCATATTGAATTTTATTTAATGTTTTTTCCAATATTAAATGAAGATTAAAATATCTAAAGCAGTTGCTCAAAGTGGCCACCTCCAGCTTGTAGACACACTACGGCTCTCTGTGCCACCTGGGTTGATGAGCGCCTAATTAAATCCAAATCGGATCTAATTTCTTCGGCGGCTGCCATAATTTTTGCGACGAGTTCTTCCCTGGTATTTGGAACTGTAGCGTATACTTTTTGTTTCATATGACCACACAAAAAATAATCCAAGGGTGTCAAATCGGGTGAGCGAGGCGGCCACGCTACTACACCACCACGACCGATCCACGGCTGTAGATTATTATTTAAATATTCTCTCACTGCTCGAGAAAAATGCGCGGGTGCACCATCGAGCTGGAACCACATACGCCGACGGTATGATAGAGGTAGGTCCATGAGGCTGTCCGCAAACTGTGTCTGTAAGAATTCTAAAAATCTAGCGCCGTTTAATGTAGGTGGCAATTCCAATGGCCCTATCAGCCTATCGTTGATTATGCCGGCCCACACATTTACTGAGAATTCATGTTGAAATGAGCTTGGGCGCACCGCCCTTGGATTTGCGGAGCACCAGAGATGGTCGTTTCTGTGGTTTGTAATCCCAGCTCTTGTAAATTTGGCTTCATCAGTCCACAGTATTCTTTGTAAAAAATTACGGTTCTGTCTCAAATTTCTATTTATCCACGAACAAAACACAGATCTCGCAGCAAAATCTGGTTCGATCACGTCTTGAACCCGTCGAAAATGATAAGGGTGTAACCCTTCTCTTTTCAAAATTCTCCATACATGCCACTTAGACATTCGAAGTTGCACTGAAATCCGTCTAACGCTTAGTCTAGGATCATTGGTTATTAGTCTAAGCACTTCTTCTTCATCTTCGGGCGATACCAAGCGATTGCGTCCATTAACAGCTCTTTGAATACCTCTTTCCGCTAATCTTGAATGCACGTCGATAAAAGTTTGGCGACTCGGTGTAGGCCTGTTAGGGTACCTTCGTCGATATTCTTGTACAGCCAAATTTGCACTTCCATTGCAAAAGCCATACACAAAGTGTATGTCAGCAATATGTTGCGATGAATATTGACGCTGTGCCATACTTTATCACACTTTTAAATACAAAACACTAACGCAGCACGTAAACAGCACGGACGGTAAGTGAAAGTAGCGATAGCGATCACAACGCAGGGCGAGGGACAACTAAACTAACCCAACTAATAATTTGTCCTTAAAACTGATTTTGTTTCAGGTAGTGGACTAATACGTTCTATCTCGCTTACTCACGGTAGTAACGAACAGTATTTCTCGCCTGCTCTCAGATGGAATACAGTGAATGCCATAAATGACACTCTGGCGGTTAACAAAGACGTTTTGTGCTTGCGCATACGCTATGTTCAAACAACAATAACTCTTAAAGTATTAAACATACAGTTGTGAATTTTATGTTGCATTGTAGCGTAGCTCAAAAACTGTCGATCTAGTATAAAAAATAAAAAAGTTCTCGGGGTTGTTTTTGTAGTAATTAACCATTATTGGTTGAATTGCATAATTTTTTGATTTTTTTTTCGACTTTCACATTTTTTTTCAAAAGTTATGGATTTGTGAACACATTGCTTTGTAATGCAGACGGTAGACAATATTATTGCCTTCCGAATAAGCCTATTTTTATCTCAGTATGACTAAAACTTTGAGATATATGATTTTTTTTGTACTCGCATAGAGCATATTTCAACAAAAAAAACAAAATGGCTGCCACATAGCGGGGAAGTGTATTGGACCCAAGCCTATAGTGTAATAGTACTTTAAAATAGCTTATATTTAAGTATTTAGAATATCGCTAGTCCATGTCCGGACACACTGTATATACAACATTATTTTTAGTATACTACAAACCTGAATATAGTTTGTTCAGAATAAGTAACTGAATCGATTCCAATAATTTTTACAACATGTTATATTTTCTCCCAAAAATATTTAAAAATGGTAACAAGTTGGACACCGAGGGACACTTAAGTACATATCCGCAATCATATGCGCACAACACAGGTCATAGCCGGTCGACCGGCGGGGCGTGTTAAGTGGTAACCAACTTTTTGTACGGACAATCAGGTAACATAACAAGCTAATAACTTCGTGATTTTTCATGATACAGTTTTGAAATTTTGTACGTAGATTCTTTACATAAAAATACTAGACACGTATTTCGGGTTTGCCATATACTGAAAATAATGTTGTATAGATAGCGGTTCTTATATATTATGTATATCATGATGATATTTATTTCAGAGGGTAAATCCGTATGCATAAAAAAAATCTTATTAAATCTCACTAAACTGTTGAGGAATCACGGGTCAGTGGACACGAAACGGGGCACTAAGAAAAAAAAGAAAAATTTCACCTAAAACCATCGCCTAATCAAGACTTCGGGACCCGGTGGGATGCGGGAGTAGTAGGGTGGAGGAACACCATGGGACACCTCAAGTCATTGACCATGACCTCAGGGTCTTTGAACTTGAGGTCAAGGTCATAATTCTCAGAAGCATTAATAGTTCAATATTCATGGTTAGTGACCTTGAGGTCAAGGTCATGTGACGTTAGGGACAAGAACAAGTGACTTTGAGGTCTAGATCAAGTGATCCTGGAAGTCATGATACCTTGGAGGTCAAGGTCGAGTGACCTTGCAGGTCATGGTCAAGTGACCTTAGGAGTGACTGGAATCCCAGTGCCCTTACACTACCAACCCCTTGACTTCGAGTGCAAAAACAGTATCTATTTTTTTTTTTCTTTTTAGGGTTCCGCAGTCGACAAGGAGCCCTTATAGTTTCGCCATGTCCGTCTGCCCGTCCGCAGCTTAGCTCAGAGACTTAGTACTAGAAAGCTATAATTTGGCATGGATATACATATTAATCACGCCGCCAAAGTGGTAAAATAAAAACATGTACGCGTACAATGGGGATTTTTTTTCTCGTCTAACCCATGGTGTGGGGTATCGTTGGGTAGGTCTTTCATATTGCGGGTTTGTAAAAACAATTTTTGGATTCAGGGATCCGTTTGTGAAATATGAACCGAAATCGAAAAAACCACGCCATAGTTGATCAAAAGTCAATGTCATGTTGACTGTTTTCTTTGACTATCGCGGTGTTGTGCACTCGGAATTCTTGCCGGAAGGTCAAACAATAAATAAAGAATATTATTTGAGCATTATGCGGCGTTTAAGAGAGCTAATTAGGTGAAAAAGGCCAGATTTGTGGAAAGAAACTTCTTGGATTTTGCACCACGATAATGCGCCTTCGCACAAGGCCATCATTGTGAACGAATTTTCGACCAAAAACTCAGCAAATACCATCGAGCAACCACCTTATTCACCAGATATGCCTCCAGCCGACTTCTTTCTTTTTCTTAAACTCAAATTACCACTTCGTGGCACCCGTTTTCATTCGGTAGGAGACATAAAGGAAAATTCGCGGCGAGAACTGAACTCAATTCCGGAAAAAGCGTTTAAAAAATGTTTTGATGTATGGATTATTCGTTGACATAAGGGTCTCGTTTCTGGAGGAGCATACTTTGAAGGTGATAAAATCATTTTTGATGAATAACTAACATGTTGTGTATTATTGATCTTTTCCCTGTACTTTCTTGACAGAGTAGTACATCCAGAAAAACTATTTTTTTATTTTATTTTCAATGTACATTTTTGACTTCACTACTATTTTATTATATGTGTAAATATATATATACATATAATAGGATAGTAGGCTTTATAAGTACCTCATAGTTTCATCGAAGCCCTCTTCAAATAATAAAGATTTTTATGGTATTTGAATCTGTATTTTTTGCTTTTTTGCGCCTGTACTCGTATTTTTGGCTTTTAATGATTAACCTTCAAGCAGTCGCGCGGCGTCGAATCGACCGCGATTCGATCGATTCTCAATACATTTATGATGCCAAATTGCTTACAAATCCAAAGAAAATTAGAATATTATTTTGATTTTATAATTTTGTTTATATCCTAAGATAATGATAATGTGATAGATATAAAAAATATTAAATAATTAGTGTTTTAAATCCCTGAAATATCCAATAGGTCTTTTAGGTTACGCGCGACCGCTGGCGTTACAAATGACCGCGCGGCCGCTTGAAGGTTAAGTGGGGTAAATAAACGAAATCCAATTTTTTTTGTTAGTTGTCTTTGCCTGTAAGTTTCCTTACAATATCTGAAGTAAAAATGCATAACAATGCTAAACATGGCCTCACACACATCTGATATAAATCATATCTTAGATAGCTATAAAATAAACACAATCACTCTTCCGAATTTCAAGGCACTCCAAGTAAATTGGTGCACATTAATTGATATTAAGAAAAATGGGGCCATTTTAAGGCAATGTAATGGCTTTCGGGATGTTTCCAAGAGTAAATGAGTTTGTCCCAAGGCATTTTTATTCAGGCTTGTGTACCTACATTATGCGAATTCAAGCCATAAAGGGTAGTACAAATCTGATTCTGAGATTGTGCAATTTATCACGACAGGGAAGGAAAATGATGGAAATAACAGCACTTTACAACGCTATTGTAGACGAAAAATTAAAAGCGTTTTCATATTTTCATACGTTTTACTTCTGTGTTATGGTGATGGGCTTCTGACGACCCGTAACCTGCCAAATATCCACGACACGTGACAGCTGGGACATTAGTAACCAAAATTGTAAAGTTTCGTTTCAAACACCATCAAACTGATTAAGTCTGTGTTGTTTAACCAAATAATTCGTTTTTAATTTGTTATTTTACCAGTCAAATATTTTAATTTGATAGTAGACTAGTAGTTGATCGTAAAAGTACTCACTTAGTAGTTCTAAACAGGTTTCAGGGGGCGAAAACACCAGAAAAAAAATCAAGCTTCACCCGCGTCTCTTTACCCACCCCTCTCATCAAACACGACGAAAACAAAACACAATCTATTCCCGCCTGGAGAATCTCTTCGCTCGGCCTACATTAATTTATTATATTTTAGAATTTGAATTTTAATCTTCTGTAGTAAGTATACGTAAAATAATCAGATGAAACGGCTCTATTCAATGTACCTAAATATGATCGCTGTGTACAAGTAGGTATATTATTCATTATATTATACATATGTCCATGAAGCTGTTTCCGATGCTGGTAACATATTCACGGACATGCAAGTAACAGCCTATGAATTTCCGATTCCGGATTAAAGGACAAACTTTACTATGCAGTAAAAAAAAAAAATGTTAGAGTGGAGAGTAATCCGAGTTGAATGAACTAAATTCAAGATACGGCCAATTTTTTAATTCAGCTTTCAATTTCGAATAAAACTACAAATGAACGATTTTCTGATATTTTCCTGTACCTATTTGTGCTGTGCGACCTTGCTTCTTGCCAAATTTTATGATTCTAGGTGAACGGGAATAATTAAAATCCATAGGGTTTAATTTATCTGCGAGTATCAAAATATGCGACATGAATGGCAATTTATGCCAGCTTCTATGTAAATCAACGTCTTAGTGGCTCGATATTTTTACAGCTCGAAGGGGCCGTAGATCTAAGTACCTATTTGATATCAATTTCAACTTGATACCCTCACGTATTCCTGAGAAAAAGGGTCATACAAATGTGTAACGAAGTGATCCTATAGAGGTTTCGATTTTTCCTTTTGAGGTACGGAACCCTAAAAGCAAAAGAACTTCTATTAAATTATTATACTAATACCTGTCAGATCATGAATCATGATGAAACAAACTCAATAGAAAAAAAAACTTATCAATTTCATGAAAAGTCATATTGAAGTTAGGCTATTTTGGTTCCTCAAAGAGATGTCAGCAGTAACTGACGGGGTCCGCTAGGGCCGATGCCTGCCAGGGTCGCGGATTGTTCGAAAGAGTTACCGTGGCCCTTGGCGCAGTAACAGTCAGTAAAAGTCTGACACACCCTCCCGCTCCGCCCAGAGCGGGAGAAGTTATTTGATAATTTCCCACCCAAACAAAAGGCTATTTTGGTTACTTCCTGCTTTTAAATGTGGACTCAAGTCTTGATTTCATATTGTTACATACGCACAGGGGCGTAACAAAATGGCGAAGTAATAATAGTTATTATCTTGCCATATTATCATCTTTATCCTTACATCATGTTTAAAAATAAATGTGTCATTTAAAGGACGAAAAGCCAGCGAGCATTTCGGGTTGGTTTTTACTTTATATGTTCCGTGGTTTTTACCAAACATTGGAAAGTACTATTACTACTAGTAAAGTACTTATTAATGTATTTTCGTTGGATTATTAATTCCTATGGTGTAGTATTCTACTCTAGTTTGGATTATTTGTGGTAATCACCGCATGCCACGAATTATTTACTTTACATTGTCAACCCAACAAAAATACTTTTTCATCTGTAGTTATCTACTAACTGTAGTTACAACTTTGCCCGGGACATACCATTGTCTATTAAAGATAAACAATTTATTGATTTATTGTGCATGTCCAATAAAATGCGGAAAGATAAACGGATGCCCAATTTGCTAGGGATGTGATTCAATAAATAACTGGTCTTGTTGTTTTTGCGATATACATACAAAAAGCTGGTTGCAAAACGGTTGAAACACGAAAATCCCTTCCTGAGCTTTTATTTGGGGTAAAATTACTGAAATAGGTGACATTATACGGCTAATTTGGACAATTTGTACCAGTTTTTGTCTTCGCAATTATGTAAAATGTGGCACTCTCGAAATGAAGCTTGGTCTTAGCAAAAAAACAAGCAATCATGAAAAAATAATGTCTATATTTTTTAATATTTCAAAAATAAAATACAAAAAAATTAAAAATACCTAGGTTAGTCCATTTCACTATAAATTGAGTAAATTATCTATAGATATACTGACAATAAATTTGTAGACGAGGCGTTTCTTTATATTGAATATAGGTATTTCCAAAAAAAAATGTTAGGGTGTTATAGGATAACGAACAGATGCCATCTCATCAATTTTTGGAATTTTTGTCTGTTTGGATGTGAGAGATTAACTGTTTGAACAGGTTCCACGTAAAAAGTACCAAACCAATAAGTTAGCTTTTAGGTACTCAAATATAGTATAGAGTTCGGAGTAATGACTAGTTTTTGTTTCATCGCAATCGTTTCTTTCTATCAAAATATATACTTAATCAATTTATTGAAGTATTTAAAAAAAACTTTTCATTACATTATGTGCGTTATGTGCTATATCGTGCCAGTACGTGTTTCGAGTTTCATTACAGTTTCCAGTACAGTTACGTGTTTCCACACGTAACGACATCTACTGGCGCGATATAGTATTAACGAAAACATGTTGTTATTGGTATTGTTACTCAATAATCAAAGTGATATTTCGTCGCATTGACATTATGAACCCTGAAGACGGAGTGACTGCAGTCGAAAGGGCTTTGATAGAGAACCCCAGGTAACAACGGCAACATCGGAAGATTCTTCTTCTTCAATGAAGGAGTGGTAATTACACGTTTCCCAAGCGACACATTATCGTTTTCCGACATCCACGCGAACGAAGTCGCGGGCACAGCTAGTTTTTATTAAAAAAATATTGTGAGAAATAAATATATATAAATAATAGAGCAGTGGTGGCCTAGTCGTAACGGACCCGATTTACGAGTTGTAGGTCGTGGGTTCGAACCTCGGCAGGTGCGTAAATAATTAATTGCATCACCCCTGCTCTCAAAACGGTGAAGATGGAAAACATTGCGAGAAAAGTGGCATGTCCTAGAATCGAAAATTCGAAGACCATCTATCAACCCGCACTGGGCCCGCGTGGTATATTACGGCCCCCTTCCTCCCGAAGAGAGGTGGCCTGTGTCCCAACATTGGGAACATTGTATGCTGATTATGATTATTGTGAATAATTTGTCAATAATGATTTTTTTTTTTTCTTTAAGTTGACGATTTCTCAACAATCGTTAAATTATAAATAGTTACCATTTTTGTAACTATTTACTTTTTAAATTATTCTAAAAGCGACTATATTTAATATTAGGTTGTCTCATAAGTTCTTGCCATATTTTATTTTTGTCGAATTTTCTCGTTTTTAAACTAAAGTGAATTCAAGAAAGTTCTAGATCTTTCTAGTAAGGACGCAACGCAATAATTAGTCTTTAGTGAAAATGGATCAGCGTCAACTGCAAGCTATTATGCTATATAAGCATTGACTTAAAGTAAGTATCTTCAACAGAAATGGCTAAAAAGATTAACACTGCATTTGCACCGGGTACTACTAGCGATCGGACTGTTCGTTTCTGGTACAAGCGTTTTGACACCGGTGATATAAGCTGCGAAGATCAACCTCGCCCAGGCCGACCAACCAAGCTTCGATGAAGACGCTTTGCGTCACGAACTTTAGCTACATCCAGGCTATAGCACGCGCGATTTAGAGAAGGCGCTTGGACAATCCCACGCTACTATAGATCGTTATCTCAAATCGATGGGATATCGCAAAGTGATGTCACGTTGGACACCTCATGCGTTAACGGACCATCACTGGGCCGTTCGTGTGGCCATTTGTCAAAGTTTGTTACTTCGTCCGCCCAGACGAGACTTTCTCAAGGACATTATTACATGTGACGAGAGCTGGATACACTATGAAACTAACACGCGTCATGCCTATTGGATTCCTCGCGGGGAAAACCCACCAGCCCAGCCTAAACTTAATGAACACGGTCGTAAGATTATGTTGTCTGTTTTCTGGGATTCGCAAGGAATGATTTTCTAGGAACTCCTCGAATCTCATCAGACTATTAACGTCAATCTGTATACGCAGCAGCTTCGTAAACTAGCAGATATGTTAAAAATTAAGCGGCCAAAACGACTTGGAGTCCAACTTTTGCATGACAACGCACGACCTCATTGCGCCAAGTTAATACATAAACAGCTGGAGGAGCTAGGATGGCTGACTGTTCCACATCCGCCGTATAGCCCGGATCTTGCGCCTTCAGACTTTCATTTATTTCGAGCTCTTAAATTTCATTTACTAGGAAAAAAATTCGAAAATTCTGGAAGTATTAAAATTGAACTTGAAAATTTTTTCGAGTCCCAGCCTTCCTCATTTTGGGAGAAGGGTATTCAAATTTTGCCCAGTAGATGGCTGACTGTTGTTGATAACGAGGGAGACTAATTGATTAAATGTATTTTTTATTAATTAATAAAAAATATTAATAATAATTTGTCTTTTAACTGGCAATAATTTATGAGACAACCTAATATATACCTAATATCATTGACTTTAACAGACATAATACTCACCGAAAGAAGCCATTAAAGAAAGCGCGACGGGAACGATGATTATCCAGAATGTATCGCTGTGGTCCATCCAGCACCTAAAATGTAAATAATTTAATTAGTTTAGAAATATGAAAGACTCTTTAGAACATCATGGGTTCTCCGAGATCTTCGCTGATTTTATATGTCCCGAGGATATTAATAAAATCAACTCGGCCAGCATTCTTATTGCGTGACACACTTTCAATAACACTTTGAAAAAAAAAAAAATTATGGTATAGTGTAAGTATCCATTGCTTCATATGTTAAAAGTGCTCAACAACGTGATTACGCAATTAATGTTGTTGAACAGTCACCATGAAAGGCAATGAAATTGTTAGTGTGTTATGAAATTACCCCGCAGTGATCGCAGTATTATAGGGAATGCGCTAGGTAGCCCGCTAAATTCAAATATTCTTACGTTTTTCGCAACTTGCAGGTTAGTATTTGTAGTATGTTACTCGAGCGTAACATTATACATTACATTACAATCTGTTCACATGCTGCCGGTCGATTCTGTAAAAATCTCACCGTGAAAACTTGCGTGGAGTGAGCTGTCAGTGTCATTCCACTCATGCTAGGGATTGACCAAGGAAATATTTACAATCCTAATCGGGATTCTAATACTATTTTATACGCTAATTCTTTTGATAATTTGATATAATTTCAAAGTTGGTATTTTAGTTGTAGAAAATTAAAAAAAAAAAAACTATTTTGTGGGGTTTTAAAATAAAATAGTCAAACAGAAACTCAGTCAGAATCTGAATATGGGTTTTTTTTTTCTAGACTAATCCTTATATAGCCAGAGGCGCGAGCGCGTCACGCATGAGCAATAATTAAAATAAAACATTCACAGCTACTAGACTGATGAAAATACGCATCGACATTATTTGTTATTATTAATATTATTAAAATCTCGATTATGCTTGTAAATGTATGCTTGGGCAATCCCTAGTAGCAGGTGGGATGACACTGACAGCTCACTCCACGCTCACTTCACCTAAGTTTTCACGGTGATGGTTACAGAAACGCACTGTTCATATATTGGATGACTATTTCCATGAAATATCAATCAATATGATTACATGAAATTTGATGATTTTAATGACCATAATTCTGTAAACGCTCGCGGGTCATGTTTAAATCAACATTCAATAAACACAGACCTGAAAATTAAAAAAAAAAAGTATGTATGATAAAGAATTTTATGAGCTACCCTGGCACTTCCCTCCCCCTTAACTTCACACCCCAGGGACGATTCATAAAGCTTCCCCATACATGCAGAGGCGAATCGTAACAGGCGAACCTGCGTCTATTCAACCTGACCGGATGCGTGCACAATGCACATGCAGGAAACAATGAGACTGATTAGTTTCGACGGTTTGATTGCTGCCGTGATCGGTCTACACGCATTACCGATTTTTGAAAGATACGATGCAACTGGAAGTCGAATTGCTATTGTATATTACGGTAGCCTTATAATAATATCCTTCTGGTCGATTTTCGGCCAGTCTAAATGGACATTAGCCACGTACGCAGGAGATATTATAGAGCATAAGTGTGCGCACACACTTTTTCCTCACTCTCAAGTTAATCAAAAACTACCGGGAAGAGATCAGGCGCAGGACCAACGGCTTGCTTTCTAAGGCACGGGGTGTTACTCCGCCAACTCCCAAACTTTGTGCTTCGCTACTTAGAAAGGGTTAATTAAAAAACCCAATAACAATTGGTCCAACCTAGGAAATGAAACCTGCCGGTCGATTCTGTAAAAATCTCACCGTGAAATCATAAGTGAAGTGAGCACTTAATAATGTTAATCCCTAGCGAATGACAGCTCACTCGACGCTCACTTTGCCCAAACTTTCACGGTGAGATCGTTATAGAATCGCACAGCAGGACCTCAACAGTCATATGCAACCATAAGACCAACGGAGAAGTTGGTGATAGCCTACTGGGTGTCCGAAAAGTCATGGATTACCTTTTACCTGCTGATGGGCCACATTGGGATCTACCAATAAAAAAAAAAATGACCATGCTAAAAGTCTTATGGTTTCCGAATTTTTTGATGTTTAATGAAATTTTGGAAAATCTCTACCTTTGATCAGTTTTTCCATGCCATTTCTAAGAATGAAAGCTTTTTCGAGTACAGGTTTTTTTTTTGTTTTATCTTGAATCATCCTACTATCGATTGAATACAAGAAAGTTACAGATATCATCTTTTAAATACCTAAAATTTAGGTTCAAACTTAAAATTTCAGCAAAAAAAATTTTTACGTTATTTTTGATCGGCCCTCGTGAAAAAAAAAAAAATATTGGTAGGCCATTTTTTTTTATTGGTAGATCCCAATGTGGCCCATCAGCAGGTAAAAGGTAATCCATGAGTTTTCGGATACCCAATATACGAGGCTGTCACTCCACATACTCCCAAAATTTGGGTTGCTAATAAGAAATTCTTAATTCAGAAAAACAATGACACTTTGCCCGATCTAGGAACCGAACCCTCAGCAGTTGCACGCAACCATAAGACCAACGGAGCAGTTTGTGGTAGCCTAAGTGGAGACGAATAACGTCCCACCTTATTTAAGAGTGGCTTTGCCTTCGTCGACAGAAGTTGAAAAGTAAGTTAGTAACTTAACATTGAAGTTCAGCTCCAGTAGGTTTAGTCAATCTTAAGTTAATTAAGTTTCAAACCAGTTCCCATCGCTATTACAATTGCTAAATGTTTTGTTATTTCGATGACCATGCTTTTTTGCTAGATGTCCGTAATGCTGCAGGATTTTCCATTTTCCATTTTCAGTTTATGAACGAAACAGTTCCACGGCTGTTACAGCTGCCAATACACTAGCTTCATTGGCCGTTATACAGGCTGTTCGTTTTTATATTCGTCGGTACGGTGCATATGGTAATCCATAAATATATGCCACTGTCATAGAGACACAAAAAGGTGCATTTATTGTATTTTTTTAAATTACGTACTTTGTGGCACTATATAATGATTTTGGTGGCATAGTTTTTTTTTCCGCTGGTCAAATCATGTTGTGATATTGCGAAATCTGGTCAAGACGAAGTAAGTATTACTTTTACTTCATTATTAAATACTAAGTTCTGCCCGCAGCTTGGTCCGCGTAAAGTGTCTTGTTCCTGTGATCCACCCCGTTGCATCGCATTGTTTTCGCTTACCAACTTTTTTCTTTGTGCTCAGCTCCTCCTAGCGTGATTTAAAATGCAAAAAGTATTTTTCAAATCCGACTGGCACATTTCAGATATTACCGCGTATAATCAAACAAACTCTTCACCTTTGTTATTAGTATAGATACATAGATGAGTTCTTAAAACGACGCTAGGCAGAATTCATCTAGCATAATTTCCAATATAACGCTACCTGTAGAATGAGAGTTTACCTTCTTAAAACCAGTCATCTTAAACTAAAAAATCTTCATAAATTAGTATAAATCACAAACCTCTCCGTAGCTCCGGGCGTGAAGAATCTGGCAGTTGCGTAAATCATAATGATGAGCAGCGAGCCACCCCAACCAAGAAGCACGAACCATCGCATGGCCGCCTCATCCTTCACGAACACCTGTGCCGCACACCATTACCATCAGCCATTACAAACATAACACTTATAAATAATGGTAAACATACACTGCGGAAAGTTTTGTACCTATCTATAACATGAGATGACGAATAGTTTGAATTTCAGAAGCATTGTATTAGTATTTTTATCTCACGAGGCGACTCGCGGTTTACTTGTGGTTACCAAGTGTAATAACACGCCGTGTAATTGCAAGAGCTCTCGGTCTCTCCGAGACAGTGGCGAAGTCGTAAGGAAATCTTTGTGTGTATGTTATGTGCTGACGCTACCCATCTTCACGCAATCACGCACACATTCATAGCGTGCTTGTACACTTGGTTACACAAACAAAGCGCGCGTCGCTGCGCGAGATAAAAATACTATAGGTTGGCGGGAAACATCGGCATATCGGGTTTAAGATAAAGTTTGGTTTTGTAGCGTCGAGCGTCGTCCCTGTCACTCATGTCTGGGTTATGGTCTTTTTTTGAAATCTCGATATGTCACATCTTCGTCAGAGTAGTTTGGGTACCTATGTATGTACTGTACTCTGGTACATTACCTATAGGTTAGATAGCCTAGCTTTTAGCTAATTCATTTCTTTATATTGTAAATCAAATAATTAATTAAGTTGATAAATGAGTACTCACTCAACAAATAGGTACAGTAGAAAAGAACGAACTTTGATAATCTTATGATACTGGGAAAACTTAGTTAGATCAGTCCTAAAATATGACAAGAAAACAGGAAATATGAACATGAATAAATGTTCAGTGTTGTGAGATATCTCTCACAAAGTAAGAACTTTTGCCGTACCTATGCGAAACTCAGAGGAGAACTATTTTATTAGTTAGTGCAAATATTTCAAAAACAACCTCCACTTAGTTAAGAAGAATTTTACTGGCATCCAGTATATTGAAGGGTATGGGACTACTGACATAGTTAACTGAAAAGGTCTCATACACATAGCGGTTGTCTCATCTCTTGGCCAAGTGGGACGTATCGAACCACAGTCTTATGTAATATGTTGTACATTGTTAATACGTATAGTCCGGCCGTCCAGACTCATGGCAATTGCCGACAATTCTAGTAGCTAATAAAGATCAAATTCGCAAAACACGTATTCGTTTGTATGAAGCTAACAAGCTAACAGTCGCAAGAACGCATTCTGTCGTCGGTCGCACAGTAGTACATATATTTTGTCAACTGAATGAGCTAACCAACGCGTTGACGTAATGAAGGCTACAATTTATAACACGGAGCAGTTTAGGAATGGTGTTCACAAACGACATAATCCTAATATATAGCACTACGTACAATGTACCTTAATCTAAAGAAATTACGTCTTCAACACATAAATTATGTCTGACCCGCCTAAGTACACAACGGATTTATATTGCCCGTGTTTGCGCTGCCACATGAGTATTCCCCACTACGTGACTATTTCACGTAGAAACTTTGAAATTTTGTTTGCCTCGGTCAGTATGTTTGCTGAACAGGTTATTAAACAGAAATTTCCGTGGGTCAAAGTGTTCATACACACGAGCGGCATGAGTTAACGACAGAGGCAACTGCAGCAGTCGACAAAGTGTCGCTCGTGTATATGAGCATCGTACTCAAACGCACGAGCGGTACGATGTCAACGGCTGACGTCGACAAAGTGTCGCTCGTGTATATGAGCATCGTACTCAAACGCACGAGCGGTACGATGTCAACGGCTGACGTCGACGCGAGTGGACGGCTGTAGTTAGGTTACCTCTACCGTTGACGCGTGCTGCTCGTGTGTGTGAACACCAAAAGTTCGTTTTTAGTAAGACTAATAGGAGTGGACCAAGCGTCTTTTTCATTATCTTGTAGTTATTTGCATTACTTAGTAATTTCTAGTGTGGCCTGATGAGTATATAACTCGGTATTGTATGTATTATTTTTGCTTCCTATGCTACAGAATTTGGATTGAACGAATTCAGAAATTGATTTCGTCTTCCCCAGTAGTAAACTTACCACAACCAGAGCTATGTGCAGGTGCAGCCCTTCGCAGAACATCCACACGTAACTTGTGAGCATGAAGTAGTTGGTTACCACGTGCAGAACTTGACACCATACCTGCATTAAGAAACTATATTTAAATCAATTCAGATTAAGTATAACAATGGCTCAGTCTAAATAAAAAAGAGTTTAAAAACCTGTAATGTGACTACGCTTTCATAAATTCAATTAGAATTTGGTCGTTCGTTAAACAAAAGTGAAATTGGTTGGCTGATGTTTATGAAAACGACCAAAGAATCAAATATAAATTGGGATTATGTTTGTATAGGTAATCCGTTTAATTTTTTATTCAAATCCAAAATAAGACGGAATCAAGAGCAAAGAGAAGGGTGAACTTACTTCGAGACGTATAATATTTTATGTTCGTATTTATTATTTGTGTTAGGAGTCTAACGTTGGCACATCAGTTGGCGTATTTGTACCAACATTCGAGTTATTTTGCTTAGATACACAAAATTAAGTTTATCGGGAAATTTGTATTGTATGTACAAAAAATGCAAATATTCGGGCAAATATAGATAAAAAATGTAGCATAAAAGTTGTATAAATCACATTACTACCGTATTTTCTTGTACAACGCTGACGCTGTTGACGACGGCTCGGTACCAGATGATCCAGAGGACGTTGTTGAGAGCGAAGGACATGAAGAGGTGGATGTGGATGCGTATCCGTGTGCATTGGAGGACCCTAAGTGAAGAAAACAAGGCATAAGGCGCCGCGCACTAGCGCAGAGCAGAACGCACAAATCGCAATGAAATCATTGTCATAAGATTCGCAATTTGGGCAAGCTGGGCATACAAGGCTTTATATACCTATTATATAGTATAATAATATTGAAATTTTGGGCTATTCAAGTTAAGTGTCTTTTTTTACTACATAAACCGGGTGTCTCAATATCAGATTTACAGTTTTTGGACCTACAAAACGCGTTACAAAAAAATATCGTTCTATAGGTATTGTGTAGTTTCCTTCAAGTTTCCTGTACTCTTTGCTTTCTATTTGGTTTTTTTTAATCAACTTTATTTTCATAATGCTGGAAATAGGAAGGTACATTAGAATTTTTAGCACTCCTAGCTGCAGCGTTTGCAATTTTAAAAAGTTAGAATGCAGAGTCCACATTGTATACAACATGTAACGTTAAATGCGCAAAACCTCAGACACCCCAATTGATTTTTAATTCGATTGACCTATTTCAGAGTTATTAAAAAAATTGTAAATGTTATGTGTGCTGTTTTAGTACCTATTACTGGTCATTATGATCGTTTCTTGCGTCTGCGACGACGCTTTACCGAGGGAGGAGTCGTCACCGGGCCGCTGCGCCGCGCTGACATTGGCTTGCTTGACCTATTAATAAATAGACACGGCAACGTTGTTAATGAAGATTTTTTGAAAAATGTGACCGATATTAAAAAGTGGTTCAATTAATTCTGCTCGTTATTCTGATCAAACTATTTTCAGGTATTGCGCATTTAACGTTACACGTTGTATAACGCGTTCTGGGTGTTGATGGAGCTGCCGCGATTTTGCAGCGTGTCCGGCATGTTTGCGGACGCGGTCGTTGATAGTTTTTCGGCCATCATGCGCAAGAGATGCGCATCCTTGCTACGCCGTGTTCGCGCCAGCCCCAACACCATTCTGAGAGTGTTGGCTCATAGGTGGGACTCTCCGATCTTGGGGCGGTGGATACGGCTGCACGCAGTCAAGTAGACATTCCCCAGGATTGGCGAGCCTTACCCAGCTTGGGAGTGAAATGTTTTATTATTATTAAGATACTAACAACACTAATCTAATACCTAAGCATCATCATTGTAAGTAACACTAAAATACTAACAAAACTATGGATATTGTAGTCCGAAATAAAGTTTTATTATTATTATTATATTGTGTAAAAAACAATAGACGTGAATAATTAAACGGATTGAACGTTTTCTCCGTCTTCAATTTAGTTTTCTTTGCGTAACAACCCAATAGTTTTGCAGTGCCAGTGTAAATGTTTTAAAAACAAGTGGCGCCATGCTACCGACAAAAAAAGACTAAGAAAAGTCGACTCATTCAAGCTTAGATGTGCAGAAGTGGCCATTTCGAGCGTAGAGCAGAAAATTCTTGCTCTCTCACTCGTTTTACTGCATAGTGTTCATTGTTTTTCCCGGTGCTATTCTACATTGGTACAGTGGACAATCGTGTGTACGGGTTTTATAAAGCAGATGTGACGCTGTGACGCAGTACTGAATCAAAAAGTTCACTTCGTTTTATTGTCCAGTGAAACTTTTAACTACTTGTGCGATTTGATGGACGTATTTCGAACCCGCTGCAATTGAGATTACGTCACGAACATTCCGCTTGAACAGCTTAACCTTTAATTTGTAAATGTTAACATTACTTTTGACATTTACTTTAACTTTAGCATTTCCAGAATGGTGCCCATCAAATCCATAATGCATGGAAACTTCACAAGCGCTTGATTTTCAACCGCTGTTGATATTTAACGTCGTGAATAGTCGTGATTGACTGCATGTTTGAACTTATATTAAACAAAATATTATTATTTATCTTCACATGTCTAGTTTCAGTTCTTTAGAACAAATCTTGCTAGATAATAGACGGCTTCCTCCTGAACCACAAATTACATTTATTTCAAATAAACAAAAACAATCTTTTGTTTCTGTCGATAAATTTCAATAGACAAAAACTGTAAAAAAAAACTGTCTATTGTTGTAATAACCCCGTCAGCCTTGAGATGCTTTGTTTCAATTAAAAATGAACTCAAAATTCGTAGTAAAGTTTTTATCGACAGTGGTGGCCAAGTGCCGCGACTAACGAGTTGTAGGTCGTGGGTTCGAGCCCAGACAGGCACTTTACTTTGTATACATTATTTTTTTCATCACCACAGCTCTCAAAACGGTGAAAGAAAATGTCGCGAGGAATCCGGCATATCATAGAAATAAAAATTCGAAGACATGTGACATCTACTAATCTGGGCCCGCGTGGTATATCAGGACCAGAGAGTGGGTCCTGATATACCACGCGGGCCCAGATTGGCCTTGAAGAGAGGTGGTCTGTGTTTCAGAAGTGGGAACATTATAAGCTGATTATGTAAACACACACAGTGAAAGTTTTTAAGTTTATGTTTAATTAATGACTTAATAACTTTTCAAGCCCCATTTGTTTACACTTTAGTTAAATATAAAAGAAACGGTAAGTACTCTTCAAAACAGTTTCGAACTTTGAGGTATTCGCATGGGAGATTACTCAAAGGCTCGTGGGTATGGCTCTCACAAGTTTTATATACTCTTTATTGTTAATATATATGCATAATACAGCCGCTTTATTCCGTGCTTAGCCCGTTTATGGCTTAGCTTTGATATACATTCCGTTATTTGCGATTTGTTATTTTGTTTCTCGCTCTTTTATGTCTTCCTACTGTAGGCAATTTGGCAAAATCTTCTTACTGGGATTGATATAGCTTATACATATCAATATTAATAGCTTCCTCTCTGAAACGCTACAAAAACTAAAAGAATACGTCAGTTATGACTGCGTCAAAATTATAATTATTTTTGCATCTTTATACCTATTATATTGTCTAACCGAGTTGAAAATGTTTTGATGGCTCCCACACTGAAGTACTTCAAGAATCGACTGGCCAGATTTAATATCCCCTAGCTATTTGATACACACGCATCAGATAATTAGCTACAGTCCACGCGCGAGCTCCGAGGAATGATAAGGAATGTTGACGTAATGAGCTAGAGTTGTGATTTAGTCGATATTGCACTGTCGATACTAATACATCTTGAGCCTCCGCGCGAGTGTAAATCATGAAATCATTCTATGAGGGATGTACTGAAATTAAAAAAAAATGTATCATGCATGTATTTAATCACTGTGGCAATCAGAATAATTAGTACTTGAAGAATTTGATGTACTATCGTCACTCTCCTCACGCACTTCAATAATAAATGAATTGACAACATTCTCCATCAAGCCATCCCTTTGACAGTAATTTTCCTCTAATGCTAAGCTACATGATTATCATATCCACACCAATCTTCTTTTGTGACTTGCGTAGCTTTTTCGGTGACCTCCCTCAGTCTCGTTCGTCAGAGAAAAATCTGAAGTAATGTTGTGTTCCCTCACGAGTCTTTTGACTTTTGCCCATGCGAGCTCTATTGGGTTCAAGTCGCACATATAAGGCGGTAATCTCAGTACATCGTGACCCAAAACAACTTATAAGTGTAGTACTATTTATAGTAAAAAATGACACTACCTACTAAGTATCGCAAAATTAAAAATGCCTCGATAAGCGTGTTCTCGCGTCAGGGTCGACACTAGTACTGGGAGAGTGCGGGGGATGGAGCGACGGTCGGGCGCGGTGCACACCCGCCCGCTTCCTCAGCCACCGATTCCTCGGAGCTCGCGTGCAGACTGTACTAGTGTGTCTAACTAAACAATAATAATATATACATAGTAGGTAGGTATAGGTAGTGCTTCTGCAAAGCCCATTTAACAATAACATTACAAATTCATAGTCACATTTAAAACTACCACTCTATTCCGTGTGCACATTTATATGTATAGTTGACCACGTTGTGCTTATTATGTACTAGCGACCCGCCCCGGCTTCGCACGGATGCAATGGAGAAACACTGATAATTTTAGAGCCATTATTTCTCGTAAAAAGTATAGGATAAAAAATGGTTATTGTGGGTTATCCCTAAGAGATAGACATATACCATCGCGGACTTTTTTGTAGACCTTTTTAAGGTGTACAATACTGTAGTACATTATTTTGATCTACCTCGACGGGTTCAGCCAGCGTTTACAATGTAAGCGCAAAAAAAATGTGTTTATTTACGACATTACATTAGAAACCTCTAAAATTACCAGTGTTTCTCTACTATATTATGCATGTATTATACATATAAACCTTCCTCTTGAATCACTCTATCTATTAAAAAAACCGCATCAAAATCCGTTGCGCAGTTTTAAAGATCTAAGCATATATATGGACAGACAGACAGGGAAGCGACTTTGTTTTATACTATGTAGTGATATATTGTCAGTTAACATGGATGCTTTACACGTTGCAACACATGTAGCCATGCGCTATCAATAACATGTTTTATTCAAAACATTTCTGTCATACAGCTTATTATAAAAAGAGTGAAAAAAGTTTATTTACGTAACAGATACATTGCACTCGATCTGTTTTCCAATAATATTAGAAATCTGAAATATCAGAGGACTGTGATGATTGGTAGATAAAATGAAACATACTGGATTGAAATAATACGAATGGTATATACATCCGGGAAGCTACTTACCGAAAATAGAGGAAAATGAAGACTGATATCAGCAAAGCGGCCACCGACAAGGAGTATCCAACTACGTATATGTTGTTCACAATGTTCCGGAACTGAAACAAAAATAGCTTGGTTAAGCTTTGGTTTCCCAAGAAAGCGGTGAACGGTTATACAATAACGACTGTCCAAATGCAGAGCGTTTTTTGACATCTTAATGTCAAATACTGGTGAAAATGACAGATTTTTTGACGGCCGTTATATAATTATGGCCATCGCTCTACTAGAAAATCGTAGCTTTAGGAATCTATATCTAACCATTTAATATGAAAGCTGAATAGTTTTTTTTGTCTTTATTTTTTTTTTTTTTGTCTTTTTGTGAGCGCGCTAATCTCTGAGACTACGATTTGAAATTAGTTTTTGCTTTTGATAGTCCATTTCTTGAAGAAGGCTAAAGGTTTCATAACATCACGCTAGGACACATAGGAGGCGAGCAAAACAACAAAAAAAAAAACAAATTCAGAAATAACGCTAAGCGTAAACAATGGCACGGGCAGGTGATGTGACAGGGCGGGTCGGGGGAAAACAATGGCACGGACAGGTGATGTGACAGGGCGGGTCGGGGGAAAACAATGGCACGGGCAGGTGATGTGACAGGGCGGGTCGGGGGAAAACAATGGCACGGGCAGGTGATGTGACAGGGCGGGTCGGGGGAAAACAATGGCACGGGCAGGTGATGTGACAGGGCGGGTCGGGGGAAAACAATGGCACGGGCAGGTGATGTGACAGGGCGGGTCGGGGGAAAACAATGGCACGGGCAGGTGATGTGACAGGGCGGGTCGGGGGAAAACAATGGCACGGGCAGGTGATGTGACAGGGCGGGTCGGGGGAAAACAATGGCACGGGCAGGTGATGTGACAGGGCGGGTTGGGGGAAAACAATGGCACGGGCAGGTGATGTGACAGGGCGGGTCGGGGGAAAACAATGGCACGGGCAGGTGATGACACAGGGCGGGTCGGGGGAAAACAATGGCACGGGCAGGTGATGTGACAGGGCGGGTCGGGGGAAAACAATGGCACGGGCAGGTGATGCGATAGGGCGGATCGGGGGAAAAATAATTTTCGCAGGCAGAAGCTAGTCAAGTATATTTAAGCACAGTATTAGCGTGTAGACACTTACAGCTTGAGAAGGACACTGTCTCACAGACATAGTTATGAGTGATAGAGACGAAGCTTTACAAAACAGAACTTTTTTAAAACTCTATGAGCCATTATTTATGGCCAGGCGATGTACTTGAATGATAATGAACAAACTAACGTAAAAATGGGCTTCAATTTTTATATTACGTTTTAGGATTTTCTTTGTAGAAATTTTTAAACTTAGGTAGTTAATTTCGTTAATTTCATGGCAGAACTTTAATCAACGTTTTATATTATTTAAGAAAATTGTACTGTCAGACAACCTTTCAATAAAAGACTACGTTTATTTATTTTTCAGGGAAAAATATTGATCATTTACTTAATATCACGCCTAAATAACTGTGTTGATTTTGAAAAACGTGCGTCTCTAATTTATTTGGCAAGGAGGATACGTGCGGGTGCCGCTGGGTGCTAGAATTAATTGCCATCCACGGGCAAGTGACCAAAACATCCCAAAACAAATAAAAAGCAGGAATAGTACTCTTTCTTTAGTCTGGTTCCTATATTGAAGACTGTAATAGCTACTTAAGGCACTGCCCCACTCAGTTTTTTGTCGCACAGTTAAGCGTATCGGTACATATCGGTACACAAAAAATAATTAAGTGTATTGTCAAATGCTCAAAGAAAGGACTTACTTAATGAAAAATATGTCATAAAACTAAACTAGTGTCATGATAAAACAATCGTAAAACAGAGTTCAAAAATATTTTTCGTCGCTTAATTCTTAAATATTTGAGCGTAAATTATCATATTTTATGTAATCATAATAAAGGAAATTCAATCAAATAAAGAAATACTTAAAATTATTTCACTGAGCCGTGCACTTATTTTTTAATTTAATTTAAACTGAAAAATTACTTATATTTTAGTGGTCTTTCGATTCAACAGCAAGCGCATCGCTGAACCTTATTTGTTGCCGCGATGCGCTATTGTCAAATATTAACAGGTCCACTGTCCACGAAGTAGACACAATACTTAAACGACCAACATGAATCATATGTGATTCATGGGACAGGGAATGTGTTAAGACATGAACAAAAATGTACATTCTAAATAAAACAAAAAAAAAAATGTAGTAAGTACCTACTCGCATTAAAACACCAACAAAACTGGTGTTAAATATCATCTTTACCATTAACGTCTCAAAGGCGTACAACATTTTATAAAAATAACTGAGCAAGTTGAGACATTGCACGCATGAATCATAGTGGCGTGTATACAGGGTGTCGGAACCAGTAAACAACGCGCCACCGCCATGATGGATGGCAAGTTGGCCACGCAACGGACACGCAGCGGCCACGCGACGACGCTCGTCACTCGTCACACGCCGCCGATACACCGCATAACTGTCAGAATGTTTACACACAATATTTTTAAGCAAACATACAAACTCATCGTGTTTGTTCACATTTACTGTTGCTCACATATAGGTAGATTCTGAACGGACTTAATTGAAACGTGTGTTCGATGCTCATTCCAAATATTAATTTTTAAACATGAAAGTTCAACTTTAAATTAAATATCAATTCATTGTTTTTATAAGTCTACCTAAGGGGGTCCGTATGCAAGCAAAACTTCAGGGGCCGAACAAAGCAACATTCTCACAAGATGATATAATTGTATGATTATATCATCTTTTTATCGATTATATCTTTTGGTTATCGTGTTGTTTTTCATGGACTTATATATTTAAGATTTTCACCGCTAGATAGGTACCTATAATTGGTTACCTATAAGGTAAAATTGGGTTAGAATTTGGATTCCGGCATTGATTTTATAATTGTAATTGTAATCGTTTCTCCGAATAATTATCATAGAATAATAATAGCATTTCGAGTCAATATCGCTGTAGGTAAGGCTATTCACGTGGCACCTATAAAAGAGCAATCTAAATTCGGAATCTTGGGAATGAGACTTAGCTGCTGAATTCAAAAAGTAAGTAGGGCTTTTTATTGTTTTTAGTGAATATTGCTGAAAGTGACTATAAAATGGTTGTGCCTGCAATCGAAAAACTCGAGTAATAAGAATGATAAAGAAGCGGCTTCATAGCATTATTATTTGCAGATGTCATGTACAGACGCCAGCACATCAAGCTACCCGAAACTGTCAGATTTTCCCAATCAACTTTGAACCTTATGCTTTAGCGATAAAGTTGAAAATCTATTAAAGAAATCTGACAGATTTTAGTAGCTTGATGTGCTCGCGTCTGTCCAATATGGAGACAATAATACGACAGTAAATGAAAACACGGGCAATAATAATGAATAAGAGTATTTTGGAACTCGGATATCTATGTTTGGAATGAACAAATGAATCCTAAACATCGAAGTTAAGAAAGTGCTTTTTTTTTCAAACAAAGTAAATATGTACTATGGACACGATGAGTAATGATGACCTGACTATGGGTTTTGCCAATCTTTGACTAGCTGTAGTGACTAAATATTTGATTGAATTTTCGTATGCAGACTGGGGACGGCATTAGATATCCGCTGTTTAATATATTGTGTTATTGACGTCTCCACCTTGTATTATTATGAGATTTCAATAAGAACTTCCGCGTTAGCAATTCAGAGCATTTTCAGTTTTATCATATTACGCAGTCACGCGTTTTTCATCGGAAAAGATAAAACAATCGTCATTACTTCCCTGAATTCAAAATAAAGTATTTTTTTTCGGGGAAGAAAGACTGCTAACATCCTTTGTTTAGATATTTTTTGCATTTTTATGATTCTGTTGTATTAAAGGGAGTTTCTCTTGAAATATTCTTAGAACAAATGGAAACATTATGAACATATTTTATATTTTATAGCGTTCACTTATGAATTTCATATACATTAAAATGCATAACTAATTATTTAGTTAGTGGTGTTATTGAAGTATGAGGAACAGGGTGTAAAGTGCACTCATCCTCCATAGCAACGGGAGTATCCTCCGACCAGACTGGTGTTGTGTCTGGCGGGCAACTGCCCGATGATTCATATCGGGCCGTTGTATATATGCTACTCGTAGTTGCGCGGTAAACTCTGCTTGCGAGATGCAGGATTTTGCGTGACGTCAGTATGACGCGTTGTTCGCATGTGGCGTTTTGTAGATACCGCTACAGTGTTAAATTGATGTTGTATAGTTACACAAACTAACTATACAAATGAATACAAAAACATCATCATCATCATCTGCCTAGCCTTTTCCCAACTAAGTTGGGGTCGGCTTCCAATCTAACCGGATGCAGCTGGATACCAGTATTTTACATGGAGCGACCGTCTATCTGACCTCCACAATTCAGTTACTGGGTAATACGATACCCCGTGGTAAGACTGGTTGTCAGACTTTCGGGCTACTGACAACCGGTAACGACTGTCAAAGTTCCACGAATGAAATCCGGGACCAACGACTTAACGTGCTTTCCGAGACACGGAGGGGTCTTGGTATGTGAAGATGGTCACCCAGCTTAACCTTATCGATCGACCCGTGCGGCTGTTATTACTTAGCCACAAGCCCCTAAAAAAATACAAAAATAATAGGACATAATGGTCGTAACTAGAACGGCATGAACAAGAAACTATATATAAGAAAGCTGTTTGATCATATTGTCAGACGATAGTTAAGCACATCTTCCTGCTTACTTTCCTTCCTTGAAAGTGATTGATGAGTACGAGGTACAAAAACAAAGAGTGTTAAATATAGAACATTATTTTTAGTATGTCTTTGGAAAAACCGAAACACGTGTATATTTATGTAACCGCCCGAGTCCCTGAGGTCATTATAACGGACAAATTATCGTATATCATAAAATCCTGATATAAATAAGTTCTCATATACATTTGTAATAACCGGACGTACTTCCTAACACACATATTAGTTTTCGTTTCAAAATAGGCGCTGCTACACCTGATTTAGTCAACCAATGAGAATTCAAATGTTGTATAATCTCAGGACTTAGGGCCAACTCAAATTTTGTCTGTTATTAAGTACACCCGGTTTATCCGGCATCTTGAGGTATAAATATGGCGGACTGAGGAGGGTAAAGAATCTATGTACAACATTTCAAAACTGTATTATGAAAAATCACGAAGTTATAAGCTTGTTATGTTACCTGATTGTCCGTACAAAAATTTGGTTACCACTTGACACGCGCCGCCGGCCGACCGGCTGTGACCAGTGGTGTGCGCGTATGATTGCGGATATGTACTGTATACTTAGTGTCGCTTGGTGTTCAACTTGTTAGCTTTTTTAAATATTTTTGGAACAAAATATAACATGGTGTAAAAATTATTGGAATCGATTCAGTTACTTATTCTAAACAAACTACATTCAGGTTTGCAATATACTAAAAATAATTTTGCATATGCAAAATCAATTCACTGGGCTCGCGTGGTGGATTATGACCCACTCCCTCTCACAAAGAGGAGGTCTGTGCCCCAGTAGTGGGAATATTATATTATGATAGACTAATTATGTTCAACAAAGGTACCATTGCAGAATATTGTAAAGGTTCCACTTGTTTCTATTAGTGGATTGCAATATTCTAGGTTAATTAATACAATAAGGATAGCAGAAACATGTCAAGACAAAGAGTTTTTGAGTATAGTAATACGCTGTTGATAAGTCAGCCCCAAGTCTAATGTAGGTGTCCTAAGCTGTCTGTTCAATGTGTGTTTATACAGGGATCGGCCCCGCGCTGTCGCACAGCTCGCCGCGTCCTAACCGAAAGGAACTGTTGCGCGAATACACGATCGTTTACCTGAATAATGACGTACATACGTGACTTGATTGATCGTCCGAGTATTTCTTATTCATAAAAACGCGCGCGAAGATCGCGTACTCGTGCGGCAGTCGCTTTCGGTTAGGACGCAGTCCCACTGTTGGTTTTATTACCCTGGAAGGGCATCGCACCAAAAAAATTCCTAGTAGAATAATCTACGAGATTCTGTAAAAGGGAAAATTAAATTACCTAGCAAAACTTCGCAGCTGTGATGATATACATAATAAAACAAAAGAAAAGATTTTCTGTTTTATTTTTCTAACTTATCACACTAACACTACACACTACCAGCGTTCGTTGACCCAAAAAATTCAAATCCTTTTTTTATCATGTTTAGCTACATTTATGATCATGATCATGTTTAGAGATACGCATCACGTCTGTGGACGTTCGCTAGCTAATTTAATTTGACTCTGTATAGGAAAAATATAAACTCTTCTTAGTACTTACGTCTAGGTCATCGACATCGACACAGGTGGTGTAGTTGGTCCACGGCTTCTTCGCGTGGGGGTGCTGGAACCACGTACCGTTCTCCGTGCATCTGTAACAAACAAGCATATTCTTGTCATTTTTTTTTGGGTGGGAAATTATCAAATAACTTTTCCCGCTCTGGGCGGAGCGGGAGGGTGTGTCAGACTTTTACTGACTAAAATCCACCCGTGTTCCTTCAGTCGCCTGTGGCAAGGGCCACGGTAACTCTTTCGAACAATCCGCGACCCTGGCAGGTATCGGCCCTAGCGGACCCCGTCAGTTATATTGTTGTCATCATCTGCCTTTTGCTGTTCACTTTTAATCGCCGTCGACGAACAAAATGATCAGTAGCTGTGGCGCGGGTACTCCCGCGTTATAATATATTATTTATTGTGTTTTTAATAAGAAAAAATGTTTAGATTGAAAAAAAAAAATCTCGGCAGGCAGTAGGTAGAAATTGCCGGCGCACAATCAACTACAGCAAGAGGCGAAATGTACAACAAAGCCTAGCTCATATGTTTTGACACCCTTGTCACCCCGGTTAGTTTTGGTCGCTCTTTTCGGCGGCTACTAAGTGACCTAATTTTCAGCCAAGCTTAGTCGTCATGAATTTCATGAAAGTATGTGTGACTAATATTCATCGTAATAAATTATTGCTACCGAGAAGGAGAACCCTCAAGATATCCCTCAAAAGTAAGCATCGGCAACGTTCCAGAAGTGATAATTTAAAAAGTTCGTGAAAAACTCGACCCTGAGGCGACAAGTTTAGGACAGCTTGCATTCATAAGGAAATCGGCGTCGCAGAACGTTATAAGAAAGTGCACCAATTAATATTCAAATTCATAAAAAGTAGAGCGAGAACGGAGTTGTATAAATATTTCATATCTTTTTTTTACATGTTTTGGTAAGTTTAAAAAATAAAAACGTATTTTGAAACTAGATCAATAAACAATTTTTTTAACAGGATACATGTAACGATGTAACGCTTCATCTGACGATACTCCGAAAAAGAACTCTGGTTCCTTGACCTTTATAAATAATTGAGCTTTACTTAAAGATGGCTCTTCCATTACCCTGTAATATGTATTATTTTACCTTATTTACTTAATTGCCTTCTAGGTAGTTCTACTGTTGGCATAGAGACTATCAATTGTATTTTTGGAAAAAAATCTTCCTAGGTGCCTAGCCTTTTCCCAAGTGTGTTGAGGTCGACTTCCACTCCGGATGCCGCTGAATACCGGTATTTTACATGGAGCGACTGCCTACCAACCACTTATACTAGGAATTTTGGGAAAGGAGTGATGGAGGAAAAGTCTTACGAGACGTCTGTTATCTAATCAATTAGCTTAGTGGTGTACTGAAACTTAGAACAATAGTCGGAATAAACCAGGGACCGAGATCGATGTATTCATTGTACCTATGCAAATATGCCTAAGTTTCACTAACATCTCAACTGAACAAGCAGAACTGCATCACAATTTGGCCTGATTGAATACCTCTACGAAAAAAACAGTCTCATCAATTTATTTCTACTTCCTCTCAGCCTCCCATCCGATAACAAGTTACCGTGGCCTACTTGGAAAACCTTAAATAGACTTCGTACACAAATAGGCCGCAGTAAGGCAACTCCACAAGTGGGGATTCATGGACGGCTCAGACTTCCGGTGTATAATTATTTGCTAATTATTTGCTTTCCTTGGACATAAGACTAAAATGTCTACGTTTTCGTTGTTTTCAAATTCATACTTTGTCACAGCTTAATTTTAACTCCTCATTAATTTTTTTTTTATTGTTCCAAATTTTTTTAATTTTTTAAATTATTTTTTTTGTCATATGTAATCTAAACTAAAAATACCAAATATTTATCTTAATCTCCATCATTAAAATATAATTTTATTTGAATATATGTATAACTATAAATTTAGAATCCAATACATGTATAACTATAAATTTCAATATTAATAATTACGTTGTAAAAGTCTAGGTGTATCCATGAAATTATTGCATACAATAAGAAGCACGTATTAAGGAAGAAGGAACTGACTCCTGAAATACAGGTATTACATATCTAGCTCTGGAGTCAGGGCTTTACAATGATTGTAATGTATGTTTTTTTAAAATAAATTATAATAATTATTATGTTAACGTGAACTTAACTGAGATAAAACCGATGGATCCGCATTATCTACTTCAAAATCAAGTTGAAAGGAAAGGGAGGTCTTGTCCCGCAGAGGGTAACCAAAGGAGAAAAACAAATGCAAATGGAAATTATGGTTTCTCTGAAAAAGATATCCTTTTAGAAACATTGAGTTATTTAAATGTTAATAAATAAAGTATCACATGGCCATTTATTAATTACACTTCAGTAGTTAAATTTGTTATTGGTCGTAGGTACTTACTTAAATATCTTTAGAAAGAAGTTATTAAGAGGTGTCGAAAGTCTTATAAAAACACATTACTTCTAACTGACTTTGCTCGAGTCAAAATTGAATAATGCTTAACTAGAAGCTTCCTGGAAGAGCGGTCACCGCCCACGTAGCGTCCGCAATTAACCGGTGAATTACGTCACTGAAACGTAGCTTATGAAAGTAAGTTGGTGTGTTTTTCTAGAGAGCGTTTTTGACACCGTAACGTCAAACTAAATCGCTAAAGGTCATTGGGCACCTTAGTATGGAAACCATACCCATGGCGGACACAAACGAAATATAGCAGAGTGTATTGATATATGGCTCTGATTTACTATGGCATTAGTCACATTAATGTGAGCCACGGGAATCTCGCAAAATTCGTGTTATAAACTGATATAGGGAAGATGAATAAAATGCTAATTCATTAGAATATTTTCTATTCAATTTGATCCAAAATCAAGCATAAGATCATTTAAAAAGGCAGCGGGTGCATCTGTTGCTTCCTGATGTCTGGCCCAAGACAGATAATAAACTATGCTTGCGATATGGGCGCAGCTCCCGACAGTGCGGCGGCCATGTATACTTGAGCAGTAATACTCTTCTATACTTTGTCTTCCATGTTGTGTCGGGTTTAACATAATATATGTATAGTACTGTTTCATTCGGATATGACGTGACGAAGGACTGCGCAGAGGGCGGTGAGACAGTGCGCGAGCGCAACGAAACTTGTTCTACCTGTCTAATGTGTGAAAGAGACAGCGTATACACGCCTCTGAACAGTCTGAACATTGGCGCATCCGTGCACCATGCTGTATGGTATCGGAATTCTTTTTATGCCTTTATAAGATTAAATAAAATCCTCTGAAACCGTTTGTTTTATATATTTTTCAAACGATCCTGTACAATTTTCTCCATCGATTTTTAATTAAATAATTATATGCAATGAAAGGTCATATTATTCCCCTTAGTTTAAAACTATTTTGGTTAATGTCCGCCACTCTTCGCTAAGCGGGTCAGATATGCCCAATGACCTTTGTCTTATATAGTCACGCGAAAAGGTGTCCATACTGAAAAGATTGGGCTCACACGTTATTACCGCGTATCTAGGAAACAGTAGCTTAGGGACTTATGGCCTAGCGGACTACGGAGTTTGAATGGAATAAGAGGCCATCTTATACTAGTTTTATTCACCACTAACTACCGTACAGTCACGAGGGTAAATATATTACTACTATCTTCTATCCGCGGCTCCACCCGTGTGGATGTCGGAAAAGATCAAACGGGAACGTGCTACCGGGTCAAAAAGTATGTTCTTCCCTAGGATGCCATCTACCTACTTGTTAAATATTATCGACATTTATTCAGTGGTTTTGGCGTGAAAAGGTACTTGCTAACAACCAGCTTACAGACAGAGTTACTTGCAAATTAAATTATATTAGTATGGATAGACCGATCGCCAATAATACCTGATTTCACGATTCATCCATTAATATCAGTCGGCGAGATAACGGTAAATATATATGATCATTTGTGGAAGGCATAAAGTGGCAGCACGAATATTACAGATCGATACAAACTCCACCCGACATCGACACCAAAACTTTCTGATTCTAAGAAATCACAGACGATGCCATACAATCCCATGTTCCTGTGGTAGTGCTAATTAAACACCGACAAATAAAGACCCCGTTCAAACCGTAACATAGCAACGCTGTTACTGACAGTTATAGGAATAATGGGAGTGATTATTCTTCGGAGGAGTTCCTTCAGAAACAACACAAAGAAAAAACTTTTTGCTAGTAAGTAGAAAGTTTTTTCTTTAATTAGCACTGCCAGTAAGTAGTGTTTTTTAGGTAGCACTGCCAGCAGGTAGTGTTCTTTAGTTAGCACTTCCAGTAGGTAGTGTCCTCTAGCTAGCACTGCCAGCAGGTAGTGTCCTCTAGCTAGCACTGCCAGTAGGTAGTGTTCTTTAGTTAGCACTTCCAGTAGGTAGTGTCCTCTAGCTAGCACTGCCAGCAGGTAGTGTCCTCTAGCTAGCACTGCCAGTTGGTAGTGTTCTTTAGTTAGCACTGCCAGCAGGTAGTGTTCTTTAGTTAGCACTGCCAGCAGGTAGTGTTCTTTAGTTAGCACTACCAGCAAGTAGTGTTCTTTAGTTAGCACTGCCAGTAAGTAGTGCTCTTTGGCTAGCACTGTCAGTAGGTAGTGTCCTCTAGCTAGCACTGCCAGTTGGTAGTGTTCTTTAGTTAGCACTGCCAGTAGGTAGTGTTCTTTAGTTAGCACTACCAGCAAGTAGTGTTCTTTAGTTAGCACTACCAGCAAGTAGTGTTCTTTAGTTAGCACTGCCAGTAAGTAGTGCTCTTTGGCTAGCACTGTCAGTAGGTAGTGTCCTCTAGCTGGCACTGCCAGTTGGTAGTGTTCTTTAGTTAGCACTGCCAGTAGGTAGTGTTCTTTAGTTAGCACTGCCAGTCGGTAGTGTTCTTTAGTTAGCACTGCCAGTAGGTAGTGTTATTTAGTTAGCACTGCCAGTAGGTAGTGTTCTTTAGTTAGCACTGCCAGTAGGTAGTGTTCTTTAGTTAGCACTGCCAGTTGGTAGTGTTCTTTAGCTAGCACTGCCAGTAGGTAGTGTTCTTTAGTTAGCACTGCCAGCAGGTAGTGTCCTCTAGCTAGCAATGCCAGTAGGTAGTGTCCCCTAGCTAGCACTGTCAGTAGGTAGTGTCCTCTAGCTAGCACTGCCAGGAGGTAGTGTCCTCTAGCTAGCAATGCCAGTAGGTAGTGTCCCCTAGCTAGCACTGTCAGTAGGTAGTGTCCTCTAGCTAGCACTGCCAGTAGATAGTGTTCTTTAGCTAGCACTGCCAGTAGGTAGTATTCATTAGTTAGCACTACCCGCAGGTAGTGTTCTTTAGTTAGTACTTCCAGTATGTAGTGTTCTTTTGTTAGCACTGCCAGCAGGTAGTGTTCTTTAGTTAGCACTGCCAGTAGGTAGTGTTCTTTAGTTAGCACTGCCAGTTGGTAGTGTTCTTTAGTTAGCACTACCAGCAAGTAGTGTTCTTTAGTTAGCACTGCCAGTAAGTAGTGCTCTTTGGCTAGCACTGCCAGTTGGTAGTGTTCTCTAGCTAGCACTGCCAGTAGGTAGTGTTCTTTAGCTAGCACTGCCAGTAGGTAGTGTCCTCTAGCTAGCAATGCCAGTAGGTAGTGTCCTCTAGCTAGCACTGCCAGGAGGTAGTGTCCTCTAGCTAGCAATGCCAGTAGGTAGTGTCCCCTAGCTAGCACTGTCAGTAGGTAGTGTCCTCTAGCTAGCACTGCCAGTAGATAGTGTTCTTTAGCTAGCACTGCCAGTAGGTAGTATTCATTAGTTAGCACTACCCGCAGGTAGTGTTCTTTAGTTAGTACTTCCAGTATGTAGTGTTCTTTTGTTAGCACTGCCAGCAGGTAGTGTTCTTTAGTTAGCACTGCCAGTAGGTAGTGTTCTTTAGTTAGCACTGCCAGTTGGTAGTGTTCTTTAGTTAGCACTACCAGCAAGTAGTGTTCTTTAGTTAGCACTGCCAGTAAGTAGTGCTCTTTGGCTAGCACTGCCAGTTGGTAGTGTTCTCTAGCTAGCACTGCCAGTAGGTAGTGTTCTTTAGCTAGCACTGCCAGTAGGTAGTGTCCTCTAGCTAGCAATGCCAGTAGGTAGTGTCCCCTAGCTAGCACTGTCAGTAGGTAGTGTCCTCTAGCTAGCACTGCCAGGAGGTAGTGTTCTTTAGTTAGCACTGCCAGTAGGTAGTGTTTTTTAGTTAGCACTGCCAGTAGGTAGTGTTCTTTAGTTAGCACTGCCAGTAGGTAGTGTTCTTTAGCTAGCACTGCCAGTAGGTAGTGTTCTTTAGTTAGCACTGCCAGCAGGTAGTGTCCTCTAGCTAGCAATGCCAGTAGGTAGTGTCCCCTAGCTAGCACTGTCAGTAGGTAGTGTCCTCTAGCTAGCACTGCCAGTAGGTAGTGTTCTTTAGCTAGCACTGCCAGTAGGTAGTATTCATTAGTTAGCACTACCCGCAGGTAGTGTTCTTTAGTTAGTACTTCCAGTATGTAGTGTTCTTTAGTTAGCACTGCCAGCAGGTAGTGTTCTTTAGTTAGCACTGCCAGTAGGTAGTGTTCTTTAGTTAGCACTGCCAGTTGGTAGTGTTCTTTAGTTAGCACTGCCAGTTGGTAGTGTTCTTTAGTTAGCACTGCCAGTTGGTAGTGTTCTTTAGTTAGCACTGCCAGTAAGTAGTGCTCTTTGGCTAGCACTGCCAGTTGGTAGTGTTCTCTAGCTAGCACTGCCAGTAGGTAGTGTTCTTTAGCTAGCACTGCCAGTAGGTAGTGTCCTCTAGCTAGCAATGCCAGTAGGTAGTGTCCCCTAGCTAGCACTGTCAGTAGGTAGTGTCCTCTAGCTAGCACTGCCAGGAGGTAGTGTTCTTTAGTTAGCACTGCCAGTTGGTAGTGTTCTTTAGTTAGCACTGCCAGTTGGTAGTGTTCTTTAGTTAGCACTGCCAGCAAGTAGTGTTCTTTAGTTAGCACTGCCAGCAAGTAGTGTTCTTTAGTTAGCACTGCCAGTTGGTAGTGTTCTTTAGTTAGCACTACCAGCAAGTAGTGTTCTTTAGTTAGCACTGCCAGTAAGTAGTGCTCTTTGGCTAGCACTGCCAGTTGGTAGTGTTCTCTAGCTAGCACTGCCAGTAGGTAGTGTTCTTTAGCTAGCACTGCCAGTAGGTAGTGTCCTCTAGCTAGCAATGCCAGTAGGTAGTGTCCCCTAGCTAGCACTGTCAGTAGGTAGTGTCCTCTAGCTAGCACTGCCAGGAGGTAGTGTTCTTTAGTTAGCACTGCCAGTTGGTAGTGTTCTTTAGTTAGCACTGCCAGTTGGTAGTGTTCTTTAGTTAGCACTGCCAGCAAGTAGTGTTCTTTAGTTAGCACTGCCAGCAAGTAGTGTTCTTTAGTTAGCACTGCCAGTTGGTAGTGTTCTTTAGTTAGCACTACCAGCAAGTAGTGTTCTTTAGTTAGCACTGCCAGTAAGTAGTGCTCTTTGGCTAGCACTGCCAGTTGGTAGTGTTCTCTAGCTAGCACTGCCAGTAGGTAGTGTTCTTTAGCTAGCACTGCCAGTAGGTAGTGTCCTCTAGCTAGCAATGCCAGTAGGTAGTGTCCCCTAGCTAGCACTGTCAGTAGGTAGTGTCCTCTAGCTAGCACTGCCAGGAGGTAGTGTTCTTTAGTTAGCACTGCCAGTAGGTAGTGTTTTTTAGTTAGCACTGCCAGTAGATAGTGTTCTTTAGTTAGCACTACCAGCAAGTAGTGTTCTTTAGTTAGCACTGCCAGTAAGTAGTGCTCTTTGGCTAGCACTGCCAGTTGGTAGTGTTCTCTAGCTAGCACTGCCAGTAGGTAGTGTTCTTTAGCTAGCACTGCCAGTAGGTAGTGTCCTCTAGCTAGCAATGCCAGTAGGTAGTGTCCCCTAGCTAGCACTGTCAGTAGGTAGTGTCCTCTAGCTAGCACTGCCAGGAGGTAGTGTTCTTTAGTTAGCACTGCCAGTAGGTAGTGTTCTTTAGTTAGCACAGCCAGTAGGTAGTGTTTTTTAGTTAGCACTGCCAGTAGGTAGTGTTCTTTAGTTAGCACTGCCAGTAGGTAGTGTTCTTTAGCTAGCACTGCCAGTAGGTAGTGTTCTTTAGTTAGCACTGCCAGCAGGTAGTGTCCTCTAGCTAGCAATGCCAGTAGGTAGTGTCCCCTAGCTAGCACTGTCAGTAGGTAGTGTCCTCTAGCTAGCACTGCCAGGAGGTACTGTTCTTTAGCTAGCACTGCCAGTAGGTAGTATTCATTAGTTAGCACTACCCGCAGGTAGTGTTCTTTAGTTAGTACTTCCAGTATGTAGTGTTCTTTAGTTAGCACTGCCAGCAGGTAGTGTTCTTTAGTTAGCACTGCCAGTAGGTAGTGTTCTTTAGTTAGCACTGCCAGTTGGTAGTGTTCTTTAGTTAGCACTGCCAGTTGGTAGTGTTTTTTAGTTAGCACTACCAGCAAGTAGTGTTCTTTAGTTAGCACTGCCAGTAAGTAGTGCTCTTTGGCTAGCACTGCCAGTTGGTAGTGTTCTCTAGCTAGCACTGCCAGTTGGTAGTGTTCTTTAGCTAGCACTGCCAGTAGGTAGTGTTCTTTAGTTAGCACTGCCAGCAGGTAGTGTCCTCTAGCTAGCAATGCCAGTAGGTAGTGTCCCCTAGCTAGCACTGTCAGTAGGTAGTGTCCTCTAGCTAGCACTGCCAGGAGGTAGTGTTCTTTAGCTAGCACTGCCAGTAGGTAGTATTCATTAGTTAGCACTACCCGCAGGTAGTGTTCTTATGTTAGTACTTCCAGTATGTAGTGTTCTTTAGTTAGCACTGCCAGCAGGTAGTGTTCTTTAGTTAGCACTGCCAGTTGGTAGTGTTCTTTAGTTAGCACTGCCAGTTGGTAGTGTTCTTTAGTTAGCAATGCCAGTAGGTAGTGTCCCCTAGCTAGCACTGTCAGTAGGTAGTGTCCTCTAGCTAGCACTGCCAGGAGGTAGTGTTCTTTAGTTAGCACTGCCAGTAGGTAGTGTTTTTTAGTTAGCACTGCCAGTAGATAGTGTTCTTTAGTTAGCACTACCAGCAAGTAGTGTTCTTTAGTTAGCACTGCCAGTAAGTAGTGCTCTTTGGCTAGCACTGCCAGTTGGTAGTGTTCTCTAGCTAGCACTGCCAGTAGGTAGTGTTCTTTAGCTAGCACTGCCAGTAGGTAGTGTCCTCTAGCTAGCAATGCCAGTAGGTAGTGTCCCCTAGCTAGCACTGTCAGTAGGTAGTGTCCTCTAGCTAGCACTGCCAGGAGGTAGTGTTCTTTAGTTAGCACTGCCAGTAGGTAGTGTTCTTTAGTTAGCAATGCCAGTAGGTAGTGTCCCCTAGCTAGCACTGTCAGTAGGTAGTGTCCTCTAGCTAGCACTGCCAGGAGGTAGTGTTCTTTAGTTAGCACTGCCAGTAGGTAGTGTTTTTTAGTTAGCACTGCCAGTAGATAGTGTTCTTTAGTTAGCACTACCAGCAAGTAGTGTTCTTTAGTTAGCACTGCCAGTAAGTAGTGCTCTTTGGCTAGCACTGCCAGTTGGTAGTGTTCTCTAGCTAGCACTGCCAGTAGGTAGTGTTCTTTAGCTAGCACTGCCAGTAGGTAGTGTCCTCTAGCTAGCAATGCCAGTAGGTAGTGTCCCCTAGCTAGCACTGTCAGTAGGTAGTGTCCTCTAGCTAGCACTGCCAGGAGGTAGTGTTCTTTAGTTAGCACTGCCAGTAGGTAGTGTTCTTTAGTTAGCACAGCCAGTAGGTAGTGTTTTTTAGTTAGCACTGCCAGTAGGTAGTGTCCTCTAGCTAGCACTGCCAGCAGGTAGTGTCCTCTAGCTAGCACTGCCAGTTGGTAGTGTTCTTTAGTTAGCACTGCCAGTAGGTAGTGTTCTTTAGTTAGCACTTCCAGTAGGTAGTGTCCTCTAGCTAGCACTGCCAGCAGGTAGTGTCCTCTAGCTAGCACTGCCAGTTGGTAGTGTTCTTTAGTTAGCACTGCCAGCAGGTAGTGTTCTTTAGTTAGCACTGCCAGCAGGTAGTGTTCTTTAGTTAGCACTACCAGCAAGTAGTGTTCTTTAGTTAGCACTGCCAGTAAGTAGTGCTCTTTGGCTAGCACTGTCAGTAGGTAGTGTCCTCTAGCTAGCACTGCCAGTTGGTAGTGTTCTTTAGTTAGCACTGCCAGTAGGTAGTGTTCTTTAGTTAGCACTACCAGCAAGTAGTGTTCTTTAGTTAGCACTACCAGCAAGTAGTGTTCTTTAGTTAGCACTGCCAGTAAGTAGTGCTCTTTGGCTAGCACTGTCAGTAGGTAGTGTCCTCTAGCTGGCACTGCCAGTTGGTAGTGTTCTTTAGTTAGCACTGCCAGTAGGTAGTGTTCTTTAGTTAGCACTGCCAGTCGGTAGTGTTCTTTAGTTAGCACTGCCAGTAGGTAGTGTTATTTAGTTAGCACTGCCAGTAGGTAGTGTTCTTTAGTTAGCACTGCCAGTAGGTAGTGTTCTTTAGTTAGCACTGCCAGTTGGTAGTGTTCTTTAGCTAGCACTGCCAGTAGGTAGTGTTCTTTAGTTAGCACTGCCAGCAGGTAGTGTCCTCTAGCTAGCAATGCCAGTAGGTAGTGTCCCCTAGCTAGCACTGTCAGTAGGTAGTGTCCTCTAGCTAGCACTGCCAGGAGGTAGTGTCCTCTAGCTAGCAATGCCAGTAGGTAGTGTCCCCTAGCTAGCACTGTCAGTAGGTAGTGTCCTCTAGCTAGCACTGCCAGTAGATAGTGTTCTTTAGCTAGCACTGCCAGTAGGTAGTATTCATTAGTTAGCACTACCCGCAGGTAGTGTTCTTTAGTTAGTACTTCCAGTATGTAGTGTTCTTTTGTTAGCACTGCCAGCAGGTAGTGTTCTTTAGTTAGCACTGCCAGTAGGTAGTGTTCTTTAGTTAGCACTGCCAGTTGGTAGTGTTCTTTAGTTAGCACTACCAGCAAGTAGTGTTCTTTAGTTAGCACTGCCAGTAAGTAGTGCTCTTTGGCTAGCACTGCCAGTTGGTAGTGTTCTCTAGCTAGCACTGCCAGTAGGTAGTGTTCTTTAGCTAGCACTGCCAGTAGGTAGTGTCCTCTAGCTAGCAATGCCAGTAGGTAGTGTCCTCTAGCTAGCACTGCCAGGAGGTAGTGTCCTCTAGCTAGCAATGCCAGTAGGTAGTGTCCCCTAGCTAGCACTGTCAGTAGGTAGTGTCCTCTAGCTAGCACTGCCAGTAGATAGTGTTCTTTAGCTAGCACTGCCAGTAGGTAGTATTCATTAGTTAGCACTACCCGCAGGTAGTGTTCTTTAGTTAGTACTTCCAGTATGTAGTGTTCTTTTGTTAGCACTGCCAGCAGGTAGTGTTCTTTAGTTAGCACTGCCAGTAGGTAGTGTTCTTTAGTTAGCACTGCCAGTTGGTAGTGTTCTTTAGTTAGCACTACCAGCAAGTAGTGTTCTTTAGTTAGCACTGCCAGTAAGTAGTGCTCTTTGGCTAGCACTGCCAGTTGGTAGTGTTCTCTAGCTAGCACTGCCAGTAGGTAGTGTTCTTTAGCTAGCACTGCCAGTAGGTAGTGTCCTCTAGCTAGCAATGCCAGTAGGTAGTGTCCCCTAGCTAGCACTGTCAGTAGGTAGTGTCCTCTAGCTAGCACTGCCAGGAGGTAGTGTTCTTTAGTTAGCACTGCCAGTAGGTAGTGTTTTTTAGTTAGCACTGCCAGTAGGTAGTGTTCTTTAGTTAGCACTGCCAGTAGGTAGTGTTCTTTAGCTAGCACTGCCAGTAGGTAGTGTTCTTTAGTTAGCACTGCCAGCAGGTAGTGTCCTCTAGCTAGCAATGCCAGTAGGTAGTGTCCCCTAGCTAGCACTGTCAGTAGGTAGTGTCCTCTAGCTAGCACTGCCAGTAGGTAGTGTTCTTTAGCTAGCACTGCCAGTAGGTAGTATTCATTAGTTAGCACTACCCGCAGGTAGTGTTCTTTAGTTAGTACTTCCAGTATGTAGTGTTCTTTAGTTAGCACTGCCAGCAGGTAGTGTTCTTTAGTTAGCACTGCCAGTAGGTAGTGTTCTTTAGTTAGCACTGCCAGTTGGTAGTGTTCTTTAGTTAGCACTGCCAGTTGGTAGTGTTCTTTAGTTAGCACTGCCAGTTGGTAGTGTTCTTTAGTTAGCACTGCCAGTAAGTAGTGCTCTTTGGCTAGCACTGCCAGTTGGTAGTGTTCTCTAGCTAGCACTGCCAGTAGGTAGTGTTCTTTAGCTAGCACTGCCAGTAGGTAGTGTCCTCTAGCTAGCAATGCCAGTAGGTAGTGTCCCCTAGCTAGCACTGTCAGTAGGTAGTGTCCTCTAGCTAGCACTGCCAGGAGGTAGTGTTCTTTAGTTAGCACTGCCAGTAGGTAGTGTTTTTTAGTTAGCACTGCCAGTAGATAGTGTTCTTTAGTTAGCACTACCAGCAAGTAGTGTTCTTTAGTTAGCACTGCCAGTAAGTAGTGCTCTTTGGCTAGCACTGCCAGTTGGTAGTGTTCTCTAGCTAGCACTGCCAGTAGGTAGTGTTCTTTAGCTAGCACTGCCAGTAGGTAGTGTCCTCTAGCTAGCAATGCCAGTAGGTAGTGTCCCCTAGCTAGCACTGTCAGTAGGTAGTGTCCTCTAGCTAGCACTGCCAGGAGGTAGTGTTCTTTAGTTAGCACTGCCAGTAGGTAGTGTTCTTTAGTTAGCACAGCCAGTAGGTAGTGTTTTTTAGTTAGCACTGCCAGTAGGTAGTGTTCTTTAGTTAGCACTGCCAGTAGGTAGTGTTCTTTAGCTAGCACTGCCAGTAGGTAGTGTTCTTTAGTTAGCACTGCCAGCAGGTAGTGTCCTCTAGCTAGCAATGCCAGTAGGTAGTGTCCCCTAGCTAGCACTGTCAGTAGGTAGTGTCCTCTAGCTAGCACTGCCAGGAGGTACTGTTCTTTAGCTAGCACTGCCAGTAGGTAGTATTCATTAGTTAGCACTACCCGCAGGTAGTGTTCTTTAGTTAGTACTTCCAGTATGTAGTGTTCTTTAGTTAGCACTGCCAGCAGGTAGTGTTCTTTAGTTAGCACTGCCAGTAGGTAGTGTTCTTTAGTTAGCACTGCCAGTTGGTAGTGTTCTTTAGTTAGCACTGCCAGTTGGTAGTGTTTTTTAGTTAGCACTACCAGCAAGTAGTGTTCTTTAGTTAGCACTGCCAGTAAGTAGTGCTCTTTGGCTAGCACTGCCAGTTGGTAGTGTTCTCTAGCTAGCACTGCCAGTTGGTAGTGTTCTTTAGCTAGCACTGCCAGTAGGTAGTGTTCTTTAGTTAGCACTGCCAGCAGGTAGTGTCCTCTAGCTAGCAATGCCAGTAGGTAGTGTCCCCTAGCTAGCACTGTCAGTAGGTAGTGTCCTCTAGCTAGCACTGCCAGGAGGTAGTGTTCTTTAGCTAGCACTGCCAGTAGGTAGTATTCATTAGTTAGCACTACCCGCAGGTAGTGTTCTTATGTTAGTACTTCCAGTATGTAGTGTTCTTTAGTTAGCACTGCCAGCAGGTAGTGTTCTTTAGTTAGCACTGCCAGTTGGTAGTGTTCTTTAGTTAGCACTGCCAGTTGGTAGTGTTCTTTAGTTAGCAATGCCAGTAGGTAGTGTCCCCTAGCTAGCACTGTCAGTAGGTAGTGTCCTCTAGCTAGCACTGCCAGGAGGTAGTGTTCTTTAGTTAGCACTGCCAGTAGGTAGTGTTTTTTAGTTAGCACTGCCAGTAGATAGTGTTCTTTAGTTAGCACTACCAGCAAGTAGTGTTCTTTAGTTAGCACTGCCAGTAAGTAGTGCTCTTTGGCTAGCACTGCCAGTTGGTAGTGTTCTCTAGCTAGCACTGCCAGTAGGTAGTGTTCTTTAGCTAGCACTGCCAGTAGGTAGTGTCCTCTAGCTAGCAATGCCAGTAGGTAGTGTCCCCTAGCTAGCACTGTCAGTAGGTAGTGTCCTCTAGCTAGCACTGCCAGGAGGTAGTGTTCTTTAGTTAGCACTGCCAGTAGGTAGTGTTCTTTAGTTAGCAATGCCAGTAGGTAGTGTCCCCTAGCTAGCACTGTCAGTAGGTAGTGTCCTCTAGCTAGCACTGCCAGGAGGTAGTGTTCTTTAGTTAGCACTGCCAGTAGGTAGTGTTTTTTAGTTAGCACTGCCAGTAGATAGTGTTCTTTAGTTAGCACTACCAGCAAGTAGTGTTCTTTAGTTAGCACTGCCAGTAAGTAGTGCTCTTTGGCTAGCACTGCCAGTTGGTAGTGTTCTCTAGCTAGCACTGCCAGTAGGTAGTGTTCTTTAGCTAGCACTGCCAGTAGGTAGTGTCCTCTAGCTAGCAATGCCAGTAGGTAGTGTCCCCTAGCTAGCACTGTCAGTAGGTAGTGTCCTCTAGCTAGCACTGCCAGGAGGTAGTGTTCTTTAGTTAGCACTGCCAGTAGGTAGTGTTCTTTAGTTAGCACAGCCAGTAGGTAGTGTTTTTTAGTTAGCACTGCCAGTAGGTAGTGTCCTCTAGCTAGCACTGCCAGCAGGTAGTGTCCTCTAGCTAGCACTGCCAGTTGGTAGTGTTCTTTAGTTAGCACTGCCAGTAGGTAGTGTTCTTTAGTTAGCACTTCCAGTAGGTAGTGTCCTCTAGCTAGCACTGCCAGCAGGTAGTGTCCTCTAGCTAGCACTGCCAGTTGGTAGTGTTCTTTAGTTAGCACTGCCAGCAGGTAGTGTTCTTTAGTTAGCACTGCCAGCAGGTAGTGTTCTTTAGTTAGCACTACCAGCAAGTAGTGTTCTTTAGTTAGCACTGCCAGTAAGTAGTGCTCTTTGGCTAGCACTGTCAGTAGGTAGTGTCCTCTAGCTAGCACTGCCAGTTGGTAGTGTTCTTTAGTTAGCACTGCCAGTAGGTAGTGTTCTTTAGTTAGCACTACCAGCAAGTAGTGTTCTTTAGTTAGCACTACCAGCAAGTAGTGTTCTTTAGTTAGCACTGCCAGTAAGTAGTGCTCTTTGGCTAGCACTGTCAGTAGGTAGTGTCCTCTAGCTGGCACTGCCAGTTGGTAGTGTTCTTTAGTTAGCACTGCCAGTAGGTAGTGTTCTTTAGTTAGCACTGCCAGTCGGTAGTGTTCTTTAGTTAGCACTGCCAGTAGGTAGTGTTATTTAGTTAGCACTGCCAGTAGGTAGTGTTCTTTAGTTAGCACTGCCAGTAGGTAGTGTTCTTTAGTTAGCACTGCCAGTTGGTAGTGTTCTTTAGCTAGCACTGCCAGTAGGTAGTGTTCTTTAGTTAGCACTGCCAGCAGGTAGTGTCCTCTAGCTAGCAATGCCAGTAGGTAGTGTCCCCTAGCTAGCACTGTCAGTAGGTAGTGTCCTCTAGCTAGCACTGCCAGGAGGTAGTGTCCTCTAGCTAGCAATGCCAGTAGGTAGTGTCCCCTAGCTAGCACTGTCAGTAGGTAGTGTCCTCTAGCTAGCACTGCCAGTAGATAGTGTTCTTTAGCTAGCACTGCCAGTAGGTAGTATTCATTAGTTAGCACTACCCGCAGGTAGTGTTCTTTAGTTAGTACTTCCAGTATGTAGTGTTCTTTTGTTAGCACTGCCAGCAGGTAGTGTTCTTTAGTTAGCACTGCCAGTAGGTAGTGTTCTTTAGTTAGCACTGCCAGTTGGTAGTGTTCTTTAGTTAGCACTACCAGCAAGTAGTGTTCTTTAGTTAGCACTGCCAGTAAGTAGTGCTCTTTGGCTAGCACTGCCAGTTGGTAGTGTTCTCTAGCTAGCACTGCCAGTAGGTAGTGTTCTTTAGCTAGCACTGCCAGTAGGTAGTGTCCTCTAGCTAGCAATGCCAGTAGGTAGTGTCCTCTAGCTAGCACTGCCAGGAGGTAGTGTCCTCTAGCTAGCAATGCCAGTAGGTAGTGTCCCCTAGCTAGCACTGTCAGTAGGTAGTGTCCTCTAGCTAGCACTGCCAGTAGATAGTGTTCTTTAGCTAGCACTGCCAGTAGGTAGTATTCATTAGTTAGCACTACCCGCAGGTAGTGTTCTTTAGTTAGTACTTCCAGTATGTAGTGTTCTTTTGTTAGCACTGCCAGCAGGTAGTGTTCTTTAGTTAGCACTGCCAGTAGGTAGTGTTCTTTAGTTAGCACTGCCAGTTGGTAGTGTTCTTTAGTTAGCACTACCAGCAAGTAGTGTTCTTTAGTTAGCACTGCCAGTAAGTAGTGCTCTTTGGCTAGCACTGCCAGTTGGTAGTGTTCTCTAGCTAGCACTGCCAGTAGGTAGTGTTCTTTAGCTAGCACTGCCAGTAGGTAGTGTCCTCTAGCTAGCAATGCCAGTAGGTAGTGTCCCCTAGCTAGCACTGTCAGTAGGTAGTGTCCTCTAGCTAGCACTGCCAGGAGGTAGTGTTCTTTAGTTAGCACTGCCAGTAGGTAGTGTTTTTTAGTTAGCACTGCCAGTAGGTAGTGTTCTTTAGTTAGCACTGCCAGTAGGTAGTGTTCTTTAGCTAGCACTGCCAGTAGGTAGTGTTCTTTAGTTAGCACTGCCAGCAGGTAGTGTCCTCTAGCTAGCAATGCCAGTAGGTAGTGTCCCCTAGCTAGCACTGTCAGTAGGTAGTGTCCTCTAGCTAGCACTGCCAGTAGGTAGTGTTCTTTAGCTAGCACTGCCAGTAGGTAGTATTCATTAGTTAGCACTACCCGCAGGTAGTGTTCTTTAGTTAGTACTTCCAGTATGTAGTGTTCTTTAGTTAGCACTGCCAGCAGGTAGTGTTCTTTAGTTAGCACTGCCAGTAGGTAGTGTTCTTTAGTTAGCACTGCCAGTTGGTAGTGTTCTTTAGTTAGCACTGCCAGTTGGTAGTGTTCTTTAGTTAGCACTGCCAGTTGGTAGTGTTCTTTAGTTAGCACTGCCAGTAAGTAGTGCTCTTTGGCTAGCACTGCCAGTTGGTAGTGTTCTCTAGCTAGCACTGCCAGTAGGTAGTGTTCTTTAGCTAGCACTGCCAGTAGGTAGTGTCCTCTAGCTAGCAATGCCAGTAGGTAGTGTCCCCTAGCTAGCACTGTCAGTAGGTAGTGTCCTCTAGCTAGCACTGCCAGGAGGTAGTGTTCTTTAGTTAGCACTGCCAGTTGGTAGTGTTCTTTAGTTAGCACTGCCAGTTGGTAGTGTTCTTTAGTTAGCACTGCCAGCAAGTAGTGTTCTTTAGTTAGCACTGCCAGCAAGTAGTGTTCTTTAGTTAGCACTGCCAGTTGGTAGTGTTCTTTAGTTAGCACTACCAGCAAGTAGTGTTCTTTAGTTAGCACTGCCAGTAAGTAGTGCTCTTTGGCTAGCACTGCCAGTTGGTAGTGTTCTCTAGCTAGCACTGCCAGTAGGTAGTGTTCTTTAGCTAGCACTGCCAGTAGGTAGTGTCCTCTAGCTAGCAATGCCAGTAGGTAGTGTCCCCTAGCTAGCACTGTCAGTAGGTAGTGTCCTCTAGCTAGCACTGCCAGGAGGTAGTGTTCTTTAGTTAGCACTGCCAGTAGGTAGTGTTTTTTAGTTAGCACTGCCAGTAGATAGTGTTCTTTAGTTAGCACTACCAGCAAGTAGTGTTCTTTAGTTAGCACTGCCAGTAAGTAGTGCTCTTTGGCTAGCACTGCCAGTTGGTAGTGTTCTCTAGCTAGCACTGCCAGTAGGTAGTGTTCTTTAGCTAGCACTGCCAGTAGGTAGTGTCCTCTAGCTAGCAATGCCAGTAGGTAGTGTCCCCTAGCTAGCACTGTCAGTAGGTAGTGTCCTCTAGCTAGCACTGCCAGGAGGTAGTGTTCTTTAGTTAGCACTGCCAGTAGGTAGTGTTCTTTAGTTAGCACAGCCAGTAGGTAGTGTTTTTTAGTTAGCACTGCCAGTAGGTAGTGTTCTTTAGTTAGCACTGCCAGTAGGTAGTGTTCTTTAGCTAGCACTGCCAGTAGGTAGTGTTCTTTAGTTAGCACTGCCAGCAGGTAGTGTCCTCTAGCTAGCAATGCCAGTAGGTAGTGTCCCCTAGCTAGCACTGTCAGTAGGTAGTGTCCTCTAGCTAGCACTGCCAGGAGGTACTGTTCTTTAGCTAGCACTGCCAGTAGGTAGTATTCATTAGTTAGCACTACCCGCAGGTAGTGTTCTTTAGTTAGTACTTCCAGTATGTAGTGTTCTTTAGTTAGCACTGCCAGCAGGTAGTGTTCTTTAGTTAGCACTGCCAGTAGGTAGTGTTCTTTAGTTAGCACTGCCAGTTGGTAGTGTTCTTTAGTTAGCACTGCCAGTTGGTAGTGTTTTTTAGTTAGCACTACCAGCAAGTAGTGTTCTTTAGTTAGCACTGCCAGTAAGTAGTGCTCTTTGGCTAGCACTGCCAGTTGGTAGTGTTCTCTAGCTAGCACTGCCAGTTGGTAGTGTTCTTTAGCTAGCACTGCCAGTAGGTAGTGTTCTTTAGTTAGCACTGCCAGCAGGTAGTGTCCTCTAGCTAGCAATGCCAGTAGGTAGTGTCCCCTAGCTAGCACTGTCAGTAGGTAGTGTCCTCTAGCTAGCACTGCCAGGAGGTAGTGTTCTTTAGCTAGCACTGCCAGTAGGTAGTATTCATTAGTTAGCACTACCCGCAGGTAGTGTTCTTATGTTAGTACTTCCAGTATGTAGTGTTCTTTAGTTAGCACTGCCAGCAGGTAGTGTTCTTTAGTTAGCACTGCCAGTTGGTAGTGTTCTTTAGTTAGCACTGCCAGTTGGTAGTGTTCTTTAGTTAGCACTACCAGCAAGTAGTGTTCTTTAGTTAGCACTGCCAGTAAGTAGTGCTCTTTGGCTAGCACTGCCAGTTGGTAGTGTTCTCTAGCTAGCACTGCCAGGAGGTAGTGTTCTTTAGTTAGCACTGCCAGTAGGTAGTGTTCTTTAGTTAGCACAGCCAGTAGGTAGTGTTTTTTAGTTAGCACTGCCAGTAGGTAGTGTTCTTTAGTTAGCACTGCCAGTAGGTAGTGTTCTTTAGCTAGCACTGCCAGTAGGTAGTGTTCTTTAGTTAGCACTGCCAGCAGGTAGTGTCCTCTAGCTAGCAATGCCAGTAGGTAGTGTCCCCTAGCTAGCACTGTCAGTAGGTAGTGTCCTCTAGCTAGCACTGCCAGGAGGTACTGTTCTTTAGCTAGCACTGCCAGTAGGTAGTATTCATTAGTTAGCACTACCCGCAGGTAGTGTTCTTTAGTTAGTACTTCCAGTATGTAGTGTTCTTTAGTTAGCACTGCCAGCAGGTAGTGTTCTTTAGTTAGCACTGCCAGTAGGTAGTGTTCTTTAGTTAGCACTGCCAGTTGGTAGTGTTCTTTAGTTAGCACTGCCAGTTGGTAGTGTTTTTTAGTTAGCACTACCAGCAAGTAGTGTTCTTTAGTTAGCACTGCCAGTAAGTAGTGCTCTTTGGCTAGCACTGCCAGTTGGTAGTGTTCTCTAGCTAGCACTGCCAGTAGGTAGTGTTCTTTAGCTAGCACTGCCAGTAGGTAGTGTCCTCTAGCTAGCAATGCCAGTAGGTAGTGTCCCCTAGCTAGCACTGTCAGTAGGTAGTGTCCTCTAGCTAGCACTGCCAGGAGGTAGTGTTCTTAGTTAGCACTGCCAGTTGGTAGTGTTCTTTAGTTAGCACTGCCAGTTGGTAGTGTTCTTTAGTTAGCACTGCCAGCAAGTAGTGTTCTTTAGTTAGCACTGCCAGTTGGTAGTGTTCTTTAGTTAGCACTGCCAGCAAGTAGTGTTCTTTAGTTAGCACTGCCAGCAAGTAGTGTTCTTTAGTTAGCACTGCCAGTTGGTAGTGTTCTTTAGTTAGCACTACCAGCAAGTAGTGTTCTTTAGTTAGCACTGCCAGTAAGTAGTGCTCTTTGGCTAGCACTGCCAGTTGGTAGTGTTCTCTAGCTAGCACTGCCAGTAGGTAGTGTTCTTTAGCTAGCACTGCCAGTAGGTAGTGTCCTCTAGCTAGCAATGCCAGTAGGTAGTGTCCCCTAGCTAGCACTGTCAGTAGGTAGTGTCCTCTAGCTAGCACTGCCAGGAGGTAGTGTTCTTTAGTTAGCACTGCCAGTAGGTAGTGTTTTTTAGTTAGCACTGCCAGTAGATAGTGTTCTTTAGTTAGCACTGCCAGTTGGTAGTGTTCTTTAGCTAGCACTGCCAGTAGGTAGTGTTCTTTAGTTAGCACTGCCAGCAGGTAGTGTCCTCTAGCTAGCAATGCCAGTAGGTAGTGTCCCCTAGCTAGCACTGTCAGTAGGTAGTGTCCTCTAGCTAGCACTGCCAGGAGGTAGTGTTCTTTAGCTAGCACTGCCAGTAGGTAGTATTCATTAGTTAGCACTACCCGCAGGTAGTGTTCTTATGTTAGTACTTCCAGTATGTAGTGTTCTTTAGTTAGCACTGCCAGCAGGTAGTGTTCTTTAGTTAGCACTGCCAGTTGGTAGTGTTCTTTAGTTAGCACTGCCAGTTGGTAGTGTTCTTTAGTTAGCACTACCAGCAAGTAGTGTTCTTTAGTTAGCACTGCCAGTAAGTAGTGCTCTTTGGCTAGCACTGCCAGTTGGTAGTGTTCTCTAGCTAGCACTGCCAGTAGGTAGTGTTCTTTAGCTAGCACTGCCAGTAGGTAGTGTCCTCTAGCTAGCAATGCCAGTAGGTAGTGTCCCCTAGCTAGCACTGTCAGTAGGTAGTGTCCTCTAGCTAGCACTGCCAGGAGGTAGTGTTCTTTAGTTAGCACTGCCAGTAGGTAGTGTTTTTTAGTTAGCACTGCCAGTAGGTAGTGTTCTTTAGTTAGCACTGCCAGTAGATAGTGTTCTTTAGTTAGCACTGCCAGCAAGTAGTGTTCTTTAGTTAGCACTGCCAGTAAGTAGTGCTCTTTGGCTAGCACTGCCAGTTGGTAGTGTTCTCTAGCTAGCACTGCCAGTAGGTAGTGTTCTTTAGCTAGCACTGCCAGTAGGTAGTGTCCTCTAGCTAGCAATGCCAGTAGGTAGTGTCCCCTAGCTAGCACTGTCAGTAGGTAGTGTCCTCTAGCTAGCACTGCCAGGAGGTAGTGTTCTTTAGTTAGCACTGCCAGTAGGTAGTGTTCTTTAGTTAGCACAGCCAGTAGGTAGTGTTTTTTAGTTAGCACTGCCAGTAGGTAGTGTTCTTTAGTTAGCACTGCCAGTAGGTAGTGTTCTTTAGCTAGCACTGCCAGTAGGTAGTGTTCTTTAGTTAGCACTGCCAGCAGGTAGTGTCCTCTAGCTAGCAATGCCAGTAGGTAGTGTCCCCTAGCTAGCACTGTCAGTAGGTAGTGTCCTCTAGCTAGCACTGCCAGTAGGTAGTGTCCTCTAGCTAGCACTGCCAGGAGGTAGTGTTCTTTAGTTAGCACTGCCAGTTGGTAGTGTTCTTTAGTTAGCACTGCCAGTTGGTAGTGTTCTTTAGTTAGCACTGCCAGCAAGTAGTGTTCTTTAGTTAGCACTGCCAGCAAGTAGTGTTCTTTAGTTAGCACTGCCAGTTGGTAGTGTTCTTTAGTTAGCACTACCAGCAAGTAGTGTTCTTTAGTTAGCACTGCCAGTAAGTAGTGCTCTTTGGCTAGCACTGCCAGTTGGTAGTGTTCTCTAGCTAGCACTGCCAGGAGGTAGTGTTCTTAGTTAGCACTGCCAGTTGGTAGTGTTCTTTAGTTAGCACTGCCAGTTGGTAGTGTTCTTTAGTTAGCACTGCCAGCAAGTAGTGTTCTTTAGTTAGCACTGCCAGTTGGTAGTGTTCTTTAGTTAGCACTGCCAGCAAGTAGTGTTCTTTAGTTAGCACTGCCAGCAAGTAGTGTTCTTTAGTTAGCACTGCCAGTTGGTAGTGTTCTTTAGTTAGCACTACCAGCAAGTAGTGTTCTTTAGTTAGCACTGCCAGTAAGTAGTGCTCTTTGGCTAGCACTGCCAGTTGGTAGTGTTCTCTAGCTAGCACTGCCAGTAGGTAGTGTTCTTTAGCTAGCACTGCCAGTAGGTAGTGTCCTCTAGCTAGCAATGCCAGTAGGTAGTGTCCCCTAGCTAGCACTGTCAGTAGGTAGTGTCCTCTAGCTAGCACTGCCAGGAGGTAGTGTTCTTTAGTTAGCACTGCCAGTAGGTAGTGTTTTTTAGTTAGCACTGCCAGTAGATAGTGTTCTTTAGTTAGCACTGCCAGTTGGTAGTGTTCTTTAGCTAGCACTGCCAGTTGGTAGTGTTCTCTAGCTAGCACTGCCAGTAGGTAGTGTTCTTTAGCTAGCACTGCCAGTAGGTAGTGTCCTCTAGCTAGCAATGCCAGTAGGTAGTGTCCCCTAGCTAGCACTGTCAGTAGGTAGTGTCCTCTAGCTAGCACTGCCAGGAGGTAGTGTTCTTTAGTTAGCACTGCCAGTAGGTAGTGTTTTTTAGTTAGCACTGCCAGTAGGTAGTGTTCTTTAGTTAGCACTGCCAGTAGATAGTGTTCTTTAGTTAGCACTACCAGCAAGTAGTGTTCTTTAGTTAGCACTGCCAGTAAGTAGTGCTCTTTGGCTAGCACTGCCAGTTGGTAGTGTTCTCTAGCTAGCACTGCCAGTAGGTAGTGTTCTTTAGCTAGCACTGCCAGTAGGTAGTGTCCTCTAGCTAGCAATGCCAGTAGGTAGTGTCCCCTAGCTAGCACTGTCAGTAGGTAGTGTCCTCTAGCTAGCACTGCCAGGAGGTAGTGTTCTTTAGTTAGCACTGCCAGTAGGTAGTGTTCTTTAGTTAGCACAGCCAGTAGGTAGTGTTTTTTAGTTAGCACTGCCAGTAGGTAGTGTTCTTTAGTTAGCACTGCCAGTAGGTAGTGTTCTTTAGCTAGCACTGCCAGTAGGTAGTGTTCTTTAGTTAGCACTGCCAGCAGGTAGTGTCCTCTAGCTAGCAATGCCAGTAGGTAGTGTCCCCTAGCTAGCACTGTCAGTAGGTAGTGTCCTCTAGCTAGCACTGCCAGTAGGTAGTGTCCTCTAGCTAGCACTGCCAGGAGGTAGTGTTCTTTAGTTAGCACTGCCAGTTGGTAGTGTTCTTTAGTTAGCACTGCCAGTTGGTAGTGTTCTTTAGTTAGCACTGCCAGCAAGTAGTGTTCTTTAGTTAGCACTGCCAGCAAGTAGTGTTCTTTAGTTAGCACTGCCAGTTGGTAGTGCTCTTTGGCTAGCACTGCCAGTTGGTAGTGTTCTCTAGCTAGCACTGCCAGTAGGTAGTGTTCTTTAGCTAGCACTGCCAGTAGGTAGTGTCCTCTAGCTAGCAATGCCAGTAGGTAGTGTCCCCTAGCTAGCACTGTCAGTAGGTAGTGTCCTCTAGCTAGCACTGCCAGGAGGTAGTGTTCTTTAGTTAGCACTGCCAGTAGGTAGTGTTTTTTAGTTAGCACTGCCAGTAGATAGTGTTCTTTAGTTAGCACTACCAGCAAGTAGTGTTCTTTAGTTAGCACTGCCAGTAAGTAGTGCTCTTTGGCTAGCACTGCCAGTTGGTAGTGTTCTCTAGCTAGCACTGCCAGTAGGTAGTGTTCTTTAGCTAGCACTGCCAGTAGGTAGTGTCCTCTAGCTAGCAATGCCAGTAGGTAGTGTCCCCTAGCTAGCACTGTCAGTAGGTAGTGTCCTCTAGCTAGCACTGCCAGGAGGTAGTGTTCTTTAGTTAGCACTGCCAGTTGGTAGTGTTCTTTAGTTAGCACTGCCAGTTGGTAGTGTTCTTTAGTTAGCACTACCAGCAAGTAGTGTTCTTTAGTTAGCACTGCCAGTAAGTAGTGCTCTTTGGCTAGCACTGCCAGTTGGTAGTGTTCTCTAGCTAGCACTGCCAGTAGGTAGTGTTCTTTAGCTAGCACTGCCAGTAGGTAGTGTCCTCTAGCTAGCAATGCCAGTAGGTAGTGTCCCCTAGCTAGCACTGTCAGTAGGTAGTGTCCTCTAGCTAGCACTGCCAGGAGGTAGTGTTCTTTAGTTAGCACTGCCAGTAGGTAGTGTTTTTTAGTTAGCACTGCCAGTAGATAGTGTTCTTTAGTTAGCACTACCAGCAAGTAGTGTTCTTTAGTTAGCACTGCCAGTAAGTAGTGCTCTTTGGCTAGCACTGCCAGTTGGTAGTGTTCTCTAGCTAGCACTGCCAGTAGGTAGTGTTCTTTAGCTAGCACTGCCAGTAGGTAGTGTCCTCTAGCTAGCAATGCCAGTAGGTAGTGTCCCCTAGCTAGCACTGTCAGTAGGTAGTGTCCTCTAGCTAGCACTGCCAGGAGGTAGTGTTCTTTAGTTAGCACTGCCAGTTGGTAGTGTTCTTTAGTTAGCACTGCCAGTTGGTAGTGTTCTTTAGTTAGCACTACCAGCAAGTAGTGTTCTTTAGTTAGCACTGCCAGTAAGTAGTGCTCTTTGGCTAGCACTGCCAGTTGGTAGTGTTCTCTAGCTAGCACTGCCAGTAGGTAGTGTTCTTTAGCTAGCACTGCCAGTAGGTAGTGTCCTCTAGCTAGCAATGCCAGTAGGTAGTGTCCCCTAGCTAGCACTGTCAGTAGGTAGTGTCCTCTAGCTAGCACTGCCAGGAGGTAGTGTTCTTTAGTTAGCACTGCCAGTAGGTAGTGTTCTTTAGTTAGCACTGCCAGTTGGTAGTGTTCTTTAGTTAGCACTGCCAGTTGGTAGTGTTCTTTAGTTAGCACTACCAGCAAGTAGTGTTCTTTAGTTAGCACTGCCAGTAAGTAGTGCTCTTTGGCTAGCACTGCCAGTTGGTAGTGTTCTCTAGCTAGCACTGCCAGTAGGTAGTGTTCTTTAGCTAGCACTGCCAGTAGGTAGTGTCCTCTAGCTAGCAATGCCAGTAGGTAGTGTCCCCTAGCTAGCACTGTCAGTAGGTAGTGTCCTCTAGCTAGCACTGCCAGGAGGTAGTGTTCTTTAGTTAGCACTGCCAGTAGGTAGTGTTTTTTAGTTAGCACTGCCAGTAGATAGTGTTCTTTAGTTAGCACTACCAGCAAGTAGTGTTCTTTAGTTAGCACTGCCAGTAAGTAGTGTTCTTTAGTTAGCACTGCCAGCAAGTAGTGTTCTTTAGTTAGCACTGCCAGTTGGTAGTGTTCTTTAGTTAGCACTACCAGCAAGTAGTGTTCTTTAGTTAGCACTGCCAGTAAGTAGTGCTCTTTGGCTAGCACTGCCAGTTGGTAGTGTTCTCTAGCTAGCACTGCCAGGAGGTAGTGTTCTTAGTTAGCACTGCCAGTTGGTAGTGTTCTTTAGTTAGCACTGCCAGTTGGTAGTGTTCTTTAGTTAGCACTGCCAGCAAGTAGTGTTCTTTAGTTAGCACTGCCAGTTGGTAGTGTTCTTTAGTTAGCACTGCCAGCAAGTAGTGTTCTTTAGTTAGCACTGCCAGCAAGTAGTGTTCTTTAGTTAGCACTGCCAGTTGGTAGTGTTCTTTAGTTAGCACTACCAGCAAGTAGTGTTCTTTAGTTAGCACTGCCAGTAAGTAGTGCTCTTTGGCTAGCACTGCCAGTTGGTAGTGTTCTCTAGCTAGCACTGCCAGTAGGTAGTGTTCTTTAGCTAGCACTGCCAGTAGGTAGTGTCCTCTAGCTAGCAATGCCAGTAGGTAGTGTCCCCTAGCTAGCACTGTCAGTAGGTAGTGTCCTCTAGCTAGCACTGCCAGGAGGTAGTGTTCTTTAGTTAGCACTGCCAGTAGGTAGTGTTTTTTAGTTAGCACTGCCAGTAGATAGTGTTCTTTAGTTAGCACTGCCAGTTGGTAGTGTTCTTTAGCTAGCACTGCCAGTTGGTAGTGTTCTCTAGCTAGCACTGCCAGTAGGTAGTGTTCTTTAGCTAGCACTGCCAGTAGGTAGTGTCCTCTAGCTAGCAATGCCAGTAGGTAGTGTCCCCTAGCTAGCACTGTCAGTAGGTAGTGTCCTCTAGCTAGCACTGCCAGGAGGTAGTGTTCTTTAGTTAGCACTGCCAGTAGGTAGTGTTTTTTAGTTAGCACTGCCAGTAGGTAGTGTTCTTTAGTTAGCACTGCCAGTAGATAGTGTTCTTTAGTTAGCACTACCAGCAAGTAGTGTTCTTTAGTTAGCACTGCCAGTAAGTAGTGCTCTTTGGCTAGCACTGCCAGTTGGTAGTGTTCTCTAGCTAGCACTGCCAGTAGGTAGTGTTCTTTAGCTAGCACTGCCAGTAGGTAGTGTCCTCTAGCTAGCAATGCCAGTAGGTAGTGTCCCCTAGCTAGCACTGTCAGTAGGTAGTGTCCTCTAGCTAGCACTGCCAGGAGGTAGTGTTCTTTAGTTAGCACTGCCAGTAGGTAGTGTTCTTTAGTTAGCACAGCCAGTAGGTAGTGTTTTTTAGTTAGCACTGCCAGTAGGTAGTGTTCTTTAGTTAGCACTGCCAGTAGGTAGTGTTCTTTAGCTAGCACTGCCAGTAGGTAGTGTTCTTTAGTTAGCACTGCCAGCAGGTAGTGTCCTCTAGCTAGCAATGCCAGTAGGTAGTGTCCCCTAGCTAGCACTGTCAGTAGGTAGTGTCCTCTAGCTAGCACTGCCAGTAGGTAGTGTCCTCTAGCTAGCACTGCCAGGAGGTAGTGTTCTTTAGTTAGCACTGCCAGTTGGTAGTGTTCTTTAGTTAGCACTGCCAGTTGGTAGTGTTCTTTAGTTAGCACTGCCAGCAAGTAGTGTTCTTTAGTTAGCACTGCCAGCAAGTAGTGTTCTTTAGTTAGCACTGCCAGTTGGTAGTGCTCTTTGGCTAGCACTGCCAGTTGGTAGTGTTCTCTAGCTAGCACTGCCAGTAGGTAGTGTTCTTTAGCTAGCACTGCCAGTAGGTAGTGTCCTCTAGCTAGCAATGCCAGTAGGTAGTGTCCCCTAGCTAGCACTGTCAGTAGGTAGTGTCCTCTAGCTAGCACTGCCAGGAGGTAGTGTTCTTTAGTTAGCACTGCCAGTAGGTAGTGTTTTTTAGTTAGCACTGCCAGTAGATAGTGTTCTTTAGTTAGCACTACCAGCAAGTAGTGTTCTTTAGTTAGCACTGCCAGTAAGTAGTGCTCTTTGGCTAGCACTGCCAGTTGGTAGTGTTCTCTAGCTAGCACTGCCAGTAGGTAGTGTTCTTTAGCTAGCACTGCCAGTAGGTAGTGTCCTCTAGCTAGCAATGCCAGTAGGTAGTGTCCCCTAGCTAGCACTGTCAGTAGGTAGTGTCCTCTAGCTAGCACTGCCAGGAGGTAGTGTTCTTTAGTTAGCACTGCCAGTTGGTAGTGTTCTTTAGTTAGCACTGCCAGTTGGTAGTGTTCTTTAGTTAGCACTACCAGCAAGTAGTGTTCTTTAGTTAGCACTGCCAGTAAGTAGTGCTCTTTGGCTAGCACTGCCAGTTGGTAGTGTTCTCTAGCTAGCACTGCCAGTAGGTAGTGTTCTTTAGCTAGCACTGCCAGTAGGTAGTGTCCTCTAGCTAGCAATGCCAGTAGGTAGTGTCCCCTAGCTAGCACTGTCAGTAGGTAGTGTCCTCTAGCTAGCACTGCCAGGAGGTAGTGTTCTTTAGTTAGCACTGCCAGTAGGTAGTGTTTTTTAGTTAGCACTGCCAGTAGATAGTGTTCTTTAGTTAGCACTACCAGCAAGTAGTGTTCTTTAGTTAGCACTGCCAGTAAGTAGTGCTCTTTGGCTAGCACTGCCAGTTGGTAGTGTTCTCTAGCTAGCACTGCCAGTAGGTAGTGTTCTTTAGCTAGCACTGCCAGTAGGTAGTGTCCTCTAGCTAGCAATGCCAGTAGGTAGTGTCCCCTAGCTAGCACTGTCAGTAGGTAGTGTCCTCTAGCTAGCACTGCCAGGAGGTAGTGTTCTTTAGTTAGCACTGCCAGTTGGTAGTGTTCTTTAGTTAGCACTGCCAGTTGGTAGTGTTCTTTAGTTAGCACTACCAGCAAGTAGTGTTCTTTAGTTAGCACTGCCAGTAAGTAGTGCTCTTTGGCTAGCACTGCCAGTTGGTAGTGTTCTCTAGCTAGCACTGCCAGTAGGTAGTGTTCTTTAGCTAGCACTGCCAGTAGGTAGTGTCCTCTAGCTAGCAATGCCAGTAGGTAGTGTCCCCTAGCTAGCACTGTCAGTAGGTAGTGTCCTCTAGCTAGCACTGCCAGGAGGTAGTGTTCTTTAGTTAGCACTGCCAGTAGGTAGTGTTCTTTAGTTAGCACTGCCAGTTGGTAGTGTTCTTTAGTTAGCACTGCCAGTTGGTAGTGTTCTTTAGTTAGCACTACCAGCAAGTAGTGTTCTTTAGTTAGCACTGCCAGTAAGTAGTGCTCTTTGGCTAGCACTGCCAGTTGGTAGTGTTCTCTAGCTAGCACTGCCAGTAGGTAGTGTTCTTTAGCTAGCACTGCCAGTAGGTAGTGTCCTCTAGCTAGCAATGCCAGTAGGTAGTGTCCCCTAGCTAGCACTGTCAGTAGGTAGTGTCCTCTAGCTAGCACTGCCAGGAGGTAGTGTTCTTTAGTTAGCACTGCCAGTAGGTAGTGTTTTTTAGTTAGCACTGCCAGTAGATAGTGTTCTTTAGTTAGCACTACCAGCAAGTAGTGTTCTTTAGTTAGCACTGCCAGTAAGTAGTGCTCTTTGGCTAGCACTGCCAGTTGGTAGTGTTCTCTAGCTAGCACTGCCAGTAGGTAGTGTTCTTTAGCTAGCACTGCCAGTAGGTAGTGTCCTCTAGCTAGCAATGCCAGTAGGTAGTGTCCCCTAGCTAGCACTGTCAGTAGGTAGTGTCCTCTAGCTAGCACTGCCAGGAGGTAGTGTTCTTTAGTTAGCACTGCCAGTTGGTAGTGTTCTTTAGTTAGCACTGCCAGTTGGTAGTGTTCTTTAGTTAGCACTACCAGCAAGTAGTGTTCTTTAGTTAGCACTGCCAGTAAGTAGTGCTCTTTGGCTAGCACTGCCAGTTGGTAGTGTTCTCTAGCTAGCACTGCCAGTAGGTAGTGTTCTTTAGCTAGCACTGCCAGTAGGTAGTGTCCTCTAGCTAGCAATGCCAGTAGGTAGTGTCCCCTAGCTAGCACTGTCAGTAGGTAGTGTCCTCTAGCTAGCACTGCCAGGAGGTAGTGTTCTTTAGTTAGCACTGCCAGTAGGTAGTGTTCTTTAGTTAGCACTGCCAGTTGGTAGTGTTCTTTAGTTAGCACTGCCAGTTGGTAGTGTTCTTTAGTTAGCACTACCAGCAAGTAGTGTTCTTTAGTTAGCACTGCCAGTAAGTAGTGCTCTTTGGCTAGCACTGCCAGTTGGTAGTGTTCTCTAGCTAGCACTGCCAGTAGGTAGTGTTCTTTAGCTAGCACTGCCAGTAGGTAGTGTCCTCTAGCTAGCAATGCCAGTAGGTAGTGTCCCCTAGCTAGCACTGTCAGTAGGTAGTGTCCTCTAGCTAGCACTGCCAGGAGGTAGTGTTCTTTAGCTAGCACTGCCAGCAGGTAGTGTTCTCTAGCTAGCACTGCCAGCAGGTAGTGTCCTCTAGCTAGCAATGCCAGTAGGTAGTGTCCCCTAGCTAGCACTGTCAGTAGGTAGTGTCCTCTAGCTAGCACTGCCAGTAGGTAGTGTTCTTTAGTTAGCACTGCCAGTAGGTAGTGTTCTTTAGTTAGCACTGCCAGTAGGTAGTGTTCTTTAGTTAGCACTGCCAGTAGGTAGTGTCCTCTAGCTAGCACTGCCAGTAGGTAGTGTCCTCTAGCTAGCACTGCCAGTAGGTAGTGTCCTCTAGCTAGCACTGCCAGTAGGTAGTGTTCTTTAGCTAGCACTGCCAGTAGGTAGTGTCCTCTAGCTAGCACTGCCAGTAGATAGTGTTCTTTAGCTAGCACTGCCAGTAGGTAGTGTCCTCTAGCTAGCACTGCCAGTAGGTAGTGTCCTCTTGCTAGCACTGCCAGTAGGTAGTGTTCTTTAGCTAGCACTGCCAGTAGGTAGTGTCCTCTAGCTAGCACTGCCAGTAGGTAGTGTTCTTTAGCTAGCACTGCCAGTAGGTAGTGTCCTCTAGCTAGCACTGCCAGTAGGTAGTGTCCTCTAGCTAGCACTGCCAGTAGGTAGTGTTCTTTAGCTAGCACTGCCAGTAGGTAGTGTCCTCTAGCTAGCACTGCCAGTAGATAGTGTTCTTTAGCTAGCACTTCCAGTAGGTAGTGTCCTCTAGCTAGCACTGCCAGGAGGTAGTGTTCTTTAGCTAGCACTGCCAGTAGGTAGTGTTCTTTAGTTAGCACTGCCAGTAGGTAGTGTTCTTTAGCTAGCACTGCCAGTTGGTAGTGTCCTCTAGTTAGCACTGCCAGGAGGTAGTGTTCTTTAGCTAGCACTGCCAGTAGGTAGTGTTCTTTAGCTAGCACTGCCAGTAGGTAGTGTTCTTTAGCTAGCACTGCCAGTAGGTAGTGTCCTCTAGCTAGCACTGCCAGGAGGTAGTGTTCTTTAGCTAGCACTGCCAGTAGGTAGTGTCCTCTAGTTAGCACTGCCAGGAGGTAGTGTTCTTTAGCTAGCACTGCCAGTAGGTAGTGTCCTCTAGCTAGCACTGCCAGGAGGTAGTGTTCTTTAGCTAGCACTGCCAGTAGGTAGTGTCCTCTAGCTAGCACTGCCAGTAGGTAGTGTCCTCTAGCTAGCAATGCCAGTAGGTAGTGTCCCCTAGCTAGCACTGTCAGTAGGTTGTGTCCTCTAGCTAGCACTGCCAGGAGGTAGTGTTCTTTAGCTAGCACTGCCAGTAGGTAGTATTCATTAGTTAGCACTACCCGCAGGTAGTGTTCTTTAGTTAGTACTTCCAGTATGTAGTGTTCTTTAGTTAGCACTGCCAGTCGGTAGTGTTCTTTAGTTAGCACTGCCAGTTGGTAGTGTTCTTTAGTTAGCACTGCCAGTTGGTAGTGTTCTTTAGTTAGCACTACCAGCAAGTAGTGTTCTTTAGTTAGCACTGCCAGTAAGTAGTGCTCTTTGGCTAGCACTGCCAGTTGGTAGTGTTCTCTAGCTAGCACTGCCAGTAGGTAGTGTTCTTTAGCTAGCACTGCCAGTAGGTAGTGTCCTCTAGCTAGCAATGCCAGTAGGTAGTGTCCCCTAGCTAGCACTGTCAGTAGGTAGTGTCCCCTAGCTAGCACTGTCAGTAGGTAGTGTCCTCTAGCTAGCACTGCCAGGAGGTAGTGTTCTTTAGTTAGCACTGCCAGTAGGTAGTGTTCTTTAGTTAGCACTGCCAGTTGGTAGTGTTCTTTAGTTAGCACTGCCAGTTGGTAGTGTTCTTTAGTTAGCACTGCCAGTTGGTAGTGTTCTTTAGTTAGCACTGCCAGTATGTAGTGTTCTTTAGTTAGCACTACCAGCAAGTAGTGTTCTTTAGTTAGCACTGCCAGTAGGTAGTGTTCTTTAGTTAGCACTGCCAGTTGGTAGTGTTCTTTAGCTAGCACTGCCAGTAGGTAGTGTCCTCTAGCTAGCACTGCCAGTAGGTAGTGTTCTTTAGTTAGCACTGCCAGTAGGTAGTGTCCTCTAGCTAGCACTGCCAGTAGGTAGTGTTCTTTAGCTAGCACTGCCAGTAGGTAGTGTTCTTTAGTTAGCACTGCCAGTAGGTAGTGTTCTTTAGCTAGCACTGCCAGTAGGTAGTGTCCTCTAGCTAGCACTGCCAGGAGGTAGTGTTCTTTAGCTAGCACTGCCAGTAGGTAGTGTCCTCTAGCTAGCACTGCCAGGAGGTAGTGTTCTTTAGCTAGCACTGCCAGTAGGTAGTGTCCTCTAGCTAGCACTGCCAGGAGGTAGTGTTCTTTAGCTAGCACTGCCAGTAGGTAGTGTCCTCTAGCTAGCACTGCCAGGAGGTAGTGTTCTTTAGCTAGCACTGCCAGTAGGTAGTGTCCTCTAGCTAGCACTGCCAGGAGGTAGTGTTCTTTAGCTAGCACTGCCAGGAGGTAGTGTTCTTTAGCTAGCACTGCCAGTAGGTAGTGTCCTCTAGCTAGCACTGCCAGGAGGTAGTGTTCTTTAGCTAGCACTGCCAGTAGGTAATGTTCTTTAGCTAGTACGACCAGTAGGTAGTACTTTTCAGTTAGAACTATGTAAAAGTATTTTAGGATTATTCTTTTATTATTGGCATCAACGAGTTATATGATCAGAGGGCTGGCCTATTTTTTGGCCAAAGGAATCAGCATTGCCATACAACGTGGCAATGCTGCCAGCCTTTTGGGGACGTTTCCTATTGACAGCGATGCGGACGAATTTTTTGATGCCTTTTGATTTATATTTGCCCTCCTTTTTATATAATTGTACTACTCGTATTATTATTATTATTATTTTAAGACTGTTTGCTTTTTAAACTAAATAAATACTAGATTTTAATGTGAATAAAACGTTATGGGATGTAGATATATGATCATATACGTATACATCTACAGAAAATAGGGAAGACGTGGTACGCAGATCTCAAATAAATCGAAATAATGATGAAGTGGTATCATAAGAAAGTAATTTTTTACTTAAGCCTCAGACAAGCCTCAAAGAATCAACTAATAGACCGTAATTAGTCGATCCTTTTAGGCTTGTCTCAAACATTATCGAACTCTCGAAATGAGTAATCAATTTCTACCTTTTAGATTGACATTTCCAACCATTTTGGGCACAGGTCGATCGATCAGGTCAAGCTACGCTTGCCGCGGTTGGTCTGTGGATGGGTGACCATCTTTACATACCGAGACCCCTCCGTGCCTCGGAAAGCACGTTAAGCCGTTGGTCCAGGCTGTCATTCGTAGATCTTTGACAGTCGTTACGGGTAGTCAGAAGCCCGAAAATCTGACAACCAGTCTTATCTAGGGGTATCGTATTACCCAGTAACTGGGTTATGGAGGTCAGATAGGCAGTCGCTCCATGTAAAATACTGGTATTCAGCTGCATCCGGTTAGACTGGAAGCCGACCCCAACATAGTTGGGAAAAGGCTAGGCAGATGATGATGATGCTTTATCATGATACCAATTCTGAAATACCTAAAAATAGTTATGAAATTGTGTCGCAACAGTACTTTAATAAAAATCGCTTTCGAAGTTTGATTACGAAGTTTCAGGCGAATACACAGATAAATGTTGGTCGTTAGATTGCTAAACTTTATGTTTCTCTCGACGATTAACAAAGTTTTATAATCCAATGAATCAATAAATAAAAGCGTTATGTCTGCGTATTTGGAGGAAGTATTCGTGTGATAAAAAGTGTCAGTAATCCTATGAATCACGAACCAAACCCTTTTTAAAGCCCATGCGTAAGCCTTTTCATGGTTAGTTCGGCATAACGTTACATTTTAATCTGATTTGAAAATTAAATGCTCGTAGTTAAACCAATATGAAAGGAAAATCCCCACATTAGATATGATATGATGCCAAGTGATTTCAAAATAAATAGAGGTTCTCAATTCGTCTGTATATTTTTAGTATCTTCGATATTGTCCCGTATTGCGGACGGATTTAAAAAAAACAAAAAATTTGCTAGAGGAAGCTTGCGCGGTGGTCCAATATAAATGTGATTAACATTGCTTGGGTGGTTTTCGAGTTAGGTTGAATAATACGTATTGAATCCATTTGTTGTATGTTGATGATGTTATAAAAATTACTGCTACTGTTCTCACTGCTTCTCTTTATAGATTTTTTTTTTTTTGGAAGCCGGTTGTTTTTTGTTTTGAGTCATCATCTGCCTGGCCTTTTCCCAACTATGTTGGGAAAAGGGGTACATTGGGTCGGCTTCCAGTCTAACCGGATGCAGCTGAATACCAGTATTTTACATGGAGCGACTGCCTATCAGACCTCCACAACCCAGTTACTGGGTAATACGATACCCCTAGGTAAGACTGGTTGTCAGACTTTCGGGCCTCTGACTACCCGTAACGACTGTCAAAGATTTACGAATGACAGCCGGGACCAACGGCTTAACGTGCTTTCCGAGGCACGAATGGGTCTCGGTATGTAAAGATGGTCACCCATCCACAGACCAACCGCGGCAAGTGTAGCTTACCCTGATCGATCGACCTGTGCGGCTGTTAATAATACAGATTATAGGGAAACATCGAACAGATTTTGTATAAAAGTATTGTTTTGCATGCCATAAGTACCTACCTGCTACCTGAGTACTATTGAAAAGGAAAACCAATGTTTTATGATTACTGTTGACCGGATATGATCGAGGACTTCATGATCTTTGTGCGAAATAATGTCATTATTTGTTGTTTAGATGGCTTACTTATAGTGTTAATTAATTGGTACTTAGACTGTTTGCTTCTACGCCGTTCCACTGTTTGTTTGTATCGATGGCCACTTATAGGTTATTATTTGTATATCAATATCAAAATATTGATGGTAACGGGAGACCAGCAGGGTAATTGTGCAAAAAACATAATGGCAATGCCTTTTATGTGGACAGTTCAACCATATTCATTGCGTTAACATGGCTAAGCAGAGAAATTTTTCAAACATATCAAGCAATGGATTAGGAATTTCTCTCAAAATCTTTCTGATTGTGATTGGAAGTGTGTTACGCAATTCGGATGCAGATTCCAAAGATTTCAAAGTAAACCGAAACGGTCACGAATAAATGAAATCTTAAGTGGCAAAAACGCTATTTTTTTACCTTGGCAATGAATTGCAATCATTATATTTTCTTCCCAAGGGATTTCGTTTCCATTTGGATGAAAATAAATTAGTCTTTAAAACAGCTTGTGTTTTATATCCATCGTTTACTTCTAAAGACCACGAGACGCCTCGCCGCTGACAGTGGCGATTCCGAGCTTTTTTTTCTGTCATTATTCCTAAGCCCTTGTTTGCTGCTCAATTTAACGGCATATTCGCCTTAAATACATACAAAAAAAAAAAAAATTCCTCTTCTCTATGTAGGGACCTTTATTGCTTTGAATTTGGTTTGTGTTTACAACTTCAAAACCTGATCAAAAGGCGAGAACATTTTAGTTCAACTTTTATGAGGAACTGAATGTTTACATGCAACGGGCCGCTTGTGTCTCTTTAGAAGAAGATTATTTCTTCATTGAACCTCACCTGTGACCTTGAAAGCGTCTTTATTCCGTAGCAGTAAGGAGGGTATTCTATAATCAAGTGTAAGTGCGGGTGTGCAGGTGACCGTACTCGTAGTGGCAGTAATGGCGGCTGCCGGAGTGAAGCCAGCCGCGCTAAACAAATACATTGAACCACTTGCTAGCCGAGTGCCTAATAAATCTGTTTTTTAAACAAACAGTCAATCGCTGTAGACCATTATTTTTGCTTCTTTTGGTGTTTTAAAACGAAAGTGTATTAAATAATGCAGCTACTTGCTCGTACCTACTATCAACATGATACGCTCCGTTTTAACATAACAATCACGCCTGTAATCCTCGCATACTTGGCAGAGGTATACCTATATAGTATACCCACGTTTCATCAGTTACGTTTTAGTCTCATGTAATTGGAAGAAAACTTATTGATATCAACCAGCCACAAATCCAGATTCCGAGCTGCTACTGAGAAATTCCAGAAACTCATTGTACGTTCTGTGATTCGAACTTCAAACCTCATACTCAGTTTTATGCACTAGTTTACGTGTGCTTTCTAGGACTGTTGACATGAAAGGAAAGCTTTTTGTGCACGATAAGGTTACGTCGAAGAGATTACATTGGAACTAACCAAAGAATAATCTTATAAGGAATAAGTATTTTACAAATAGCAATGTGAGGATGACATAGGCATAGTTTCAAGTACAAGACTTGTAAACTCTTTATAAGTAAATAATAATAACTATAAAAAAAAACAGCGATTGGATCCCACTAAATGTACGACGCCATCGCGGCAGGCCGAGGCGAAGATGCAGAGACGAGCTTGGCTCCCAGCGAAAGGACTGGTTCGCAAAAGACAGAATTGTGTTAAAAATACCGGTCAAGTGCGAGTCGGACCCGCGCACCGAGGGTTCCGTACAAATTTGTAGGTACGTAACTACAAAGGAGGATGGGCAAAATTGTATGGCGTTTGGTCTATCAGCGGCCAAGACTAAAACTATTATTTTTGGGTGTGGCTTAGTCCTACAATCACCTTGGAGAAGTTTTATCTCTGTGGTGTAATTATGAACTGAATTATATACATTTTTAGTTTTACTGTTTACCTACCTTTTTATATAATCTAACTTATTATTTTCAGCCTTAAAATGAGGAAATAAAATGAAATTACTTGTTGGCTTATAAAATATATATTTATTATACGATAAAACAGCCAATATTACAAAAAAACCTACTCATGTACAATAATAGCACTTAGTTCTGATGCCGGTAGCAATATGTCCCCATCTTGATGTCTTGATGTAGCCCATGCCAAAACCCACACTACACACATAACGTGTGCGCAGCAACCGATTGTGCGCCTTCCACTTAGGCAAGTGCAATAATAATGAGCAATTGCTTCCCGTCCGTTCTTTTGCCGGTCAATTACAATATATGAATAATATATTCTGGATCTTGCGTGTCTAGATTGTATACGGACACGTAACAACCAAATGTCTTCTTCCTCAATGAAGTTTCTAAGTTGCCTTATTTGTTGCTCTCGGTATACTTCAATACTGTATAATCCTTCTACTAAGTGCTCAGCGTAGTAGCTGCGAGCTAACTTGATTTGATATGTACCGAGAGCAAACAGAATTAGATCTTCTTCAGACACAACCGGGAGGTCTTCGAAAAGATCACTGCTGATTCTTGAGAACGTTGCTCTTTGCCTATTTACATTATGACGGACAACATAGTCCGCTAAGAGGTTCGGTCTTTCGAAGCGTTCATTAATAATATCTACAAACGAGGCCGCATGAATACTATCTTGAATTGGAGCCTGGAAAGCATTGATGAGTGCTGCTGCTATTTGGAAGTCCTCAAACATGTAGCTCAAAGCGCGATTAAAATAATCTTGCCAGAACGACTTGAAATCACGTTTGAATCTGCCATCTATGACTTCCACTACCCATCGGCATAGTGTGACCAGCCTACTTCTATTAGCTTGTTCAGTAGTGAGCTGTTCTGCACCGCGATCTTTGGTTTCGGGCATGTAGTCAGAGTAATTGAATCGCGTCAAATCATCATAGACGTCTCTAAACCCACGATCCAGTATAAAGATATCGCCAGACCGATAAAACCAGTGAAACGCTTCTTCTTCGTGGTATAGTATTCTTTCTAAAATACTGGCATCTGAGTCGGTAGCAGCATAGGGCCCGCAAACATCTATTATGTAGCCAACGGAACACACCATTAGGAAGGATTTTAATAGATTTGAGTATTTGTGTAGGCTGTATGTCTCTCGCTGAAATGTAAAGTTGGAGCTCTTCTGAATAAAGATGTATTTTCCATCCATAATTGTCACTGCTTTTCTATCTTGTGGAGGTGACTCGGGGTTTCCAAATATAGCGAACGCATAACATCGCCGCAAAAATACGCCTGGCTAGCGATGCGCCAGTGCGTTGCGATGCTGCCCGGTGCGGCCCACTTGAGGTGTGCGATAGCTCATACAAAATGTATGAAACTGATTCAGGAGGATTTTTGTTATGCGTTGCGGTGTTACGCGGCCCGCCTCAGTGTGCGCCTAGCTTAACCGGTGTTTGGCGATAACGTTTTGAAATACATTTTACTTATAATAAATAATATTACTCCGTAAAAAGCCCTTTTCTTGCATTTAATATCTACATGATTTTCTATAAATACTACATTTTTTTTTCTAATTGAGCTACAATGTCACGTTCATAATAAAAGTTGGTCGTTAGTAATAGTACTTTTATTTAAAACCTATTTCGTTGTTGGCCGCTGATAGACCAAAACGCCCATTCGTCTTTACGGTATTCGCAATTTTTCTTTTACCTTTGCTATAAGACGTTGCTTCGTACCAAATTTCAAGATTCTGAGTTCACGGGAAGTACCCTGTAGGTTATGATTCCCTTGCGAGTGTCGAAAATTTGCGGAAATTTGCGGCATAAATGGCTGTATCTTTTGATTGCGTTCGCTTAGAAGTTTGAATTTTTCACAGCTCCAAGGGACAGTATACCTGAGTATTTGATATACATAGATTCCAGCTTGATACCTCCACACGTTCCTGAAAAAAAGGGTCTTGACAGACAGACAGACGGACGGACGGACAACAAAGTGATCCTATAAGGGTTCCGTTTTTTCCTTTCAAGGTACGGAACCCTAAAAAAGAGGGAGGACTTTACCCCCAGAGGCCCTGCAGTGGGACAATAGAGAATACAGCTAGTTATATCAGAAACTAGTGGCGTTCTGTACTTCCTGCCTACCCTTGAATTGGAAGAAGGCGTGAGTTTATGTAATGCAATATGTACAATTAATATATAGGTTTTATTTACTTAATCTTTTTTATTTATTAATATATAGACAATAATATACGAAATAATAATGAATACACATACAGTACAGTATAGGATTAGGCTATAACTGTCCTACTGCTCCTTCCTTTGAGAGGGAGAGTTTAACACCACTTACTACATATTTACACTAGGTACTAAACTAAACGACTACGTAACTACTTGTGCAGTACAAATATACAAAAACACAAGAACACTTACGCGTCGAAGTACTCGTCCGCAGCGCTGTCATCCGGAAACCTACACAGAAGACTGACAGCATTGCCACGTTGAATGGCAATGTAAATTTAAATAATATTTAATTGTTTCCAATAATGATGCGGGCACGAACGGTGGAATTAATAAAGTTAGAGCTAATTAATTAAATAAATAAATAAATAAATAAATAAATCCCTGGACATTTCACACAGCACCATTTGTCCCAAGCTAAGCAACCTAATGCTTGTGTTATGGTAACAAGATGGCTGATAAACTACTTATATACATTTTTTTTTTTGTAAATACATACAAAAAAAAAAAAACACAAATTACTTTTTCATTTTGTTGCATCAATATTTACTAAATAAACAGACGGATCAGTAATCCATAGAAAGAGGGTATTTTGATGGTTTTTCGTACCTATTACTTTTAGATTGAAAGTAATACTGTTGATTACTAATTAGTTCTTCTAGAAGAGAAAGATAGAGGATAAAGATCTGCAGGAGAACCAAGGTAACGGACATAGCACGAAGAATTTAAAAACTTAAGTGGCAGAACAGATGGTCGACGGGACCAAAAGGTACTGGAGTCGCGACCGCGTACCGGAAGACGCAGCTTTGGAAGGCTTCCCACAAGGTGGACTGATAACATGGTGAAGGCCGCAGGAATCCGCTGGATGCGAGTAGCACAGAACCTGTCGAAGTGGCGGTTGTTGGTGAAGGCCTATATTCACCGGACGTGGACGTCTGTGAAATGATGATGATAGTCCAAGCTCAAGGTTTGCCAACGTGCGATGGAGTGCAGTATTTTAGGCGTCAAAATTACAAATCACGTTAGAAACACCATACTGCGCGTTTGCGCTGTAAAACACAGATTACTAACGTTGGTCAAAAATTCACAAAGTTGAAGTGGGACTAAGCTGGCCAAGTCTGCCGACATGCTCAATGGGCTGTGGGCCAAAATAAACACTATGTGACTAAATAAACTAACCTACATGTGGATTTCAAAGAACCGGAAAGAGTCGTGATTGAATAATAATATTTAGGTGGAGATGTATTCTTGTGAAACTAGATTGTCAAGTTACTTTTATGTATTCAAGCAGCAATTTTCGTTTAATTCATCGTTATTGCGTCAAATTTTTTTTATGAAGAAGTCGGCACCTGTATTATTGAGTTTTTCCTAATATAAATGCATAAAATCACGCCTTCTTCCCATGGGGGTAGGCAAAAACTACCTGCTACGATCCTTACATACTTTATTACTTTTGTTTCGTTTACAATCATACATCTTGTAAAAAATGAAAATAACATTTTGTTTGCGAAAAACTCCTAGTAAAGAATACTCACTGGGATTATCTTTAGTTAGGCATCGGAAATACTGTATGAAAAACCCATTGCGACATCATGTGAGAAAAACAATTATTCACTGTCAAACGTCCCAAAAATCAGTTTTTTGCTAAAATTATGTAAGTCATTCGTGTTAGCTGGATTTATGTTTCGTATAAGTTTAGACCTTAGTTCATATTGCACAAAATGTTCCTTAACAACGTAGGAACAATTTTTTTTGAGATGTAGGTACGGCTGAGAAAAGTTGGTGACAACAATGCTTTTGTTTTCTTCGAATTTTTTGGTTCTAGGACATGCACGGTATCCTCACGATGTTTTTCTTCGCCGTTTTGAGCCACTTTTAATACCCACCCACCGTCTTTAATATAGACTAAAAGGCGCGTTTTTCTCTGCTTGCTAGCTTGAATTGAAGGACGTTTTCTTATTTCTGCCGTGCGATTCTGTAATTATCTCACCGTGAAAGCTTGGGTGAAGTGAGCGTGGAGTGAGCTGTCATTCGGTTGGAATTGTGCTCACTACACTTATGATTTCACGGTGAGATTTTTACAGAATCGACCGGCAGTTCTTCGTTCTGGTGTTCTGCGTCTCTTATTATTCAAACATTTTTTCAGTGGCTCTTAATGAACCGCTTTTAGGTCCAAAATGCAGTGTATTAAACACATGCGAAATTCAAGTGGTTAGCAATTCGCTCTCGCCGGAATGCTCATATTCTTTCCCTTTTTAATAATATGCTCTTTTTCCCTTCGAGCCCTCTCAATCTCAAGAAACGTGTCCAGTTTCTTTGCGACTCCCACACGAAATTTTTAAGGTCATCAGATAACTTGAAGCTCATGCCACAACTTTCGTTGATAAATCCTTTACAGTCCAGGCCACTCGTTTGTGGAACTGCCAGTTGAAATAAAACGCGCGCAGTCAAAAGACTCGTAAAGGAACACTACTTGTCGTTGTGATCTTGTTGTCTTAACTGCAATCATCAGCCGTTTTCTTTGGAATATTATTTTCCAGGCGACTAACAACTTAAAAGGGCGACTAACTATTTGCTACTAAAAATAATGACATGGCGACTAATATTAGGTTCTGTTAGGTTCCTTTAAACCCTGCAGGCGGAAATAGGGGCCCCGCGAAGCGGGGCTCCGTCGACTACTTCTAATTATTATTATTAAAGATAATTAGTTAACTTGATACACAACGTCGTCGTTTAATTTAAGAATGCCCATTTCCTACTTTTTATCCGCCGTCCGTAGCTGCCAACCTACTATTTTTGCTACCCCAAATTCAGATTAATTTGTCGCCGCGTTAAATACATGCCGTTTTCTTTTATTTGTATTTATGTACTTATCTATAATTTTGGATATGTATATTATCTATATCTGTGTATCTATTTTTAGTCCAGGAAAATCATTATCCATATCAAGTTTGCCTGGAAGAGTTCGCTGACAGCGATAAGACTGTATTGTATATTGTATATTTTGTAGCGATTGACTTATTTTTTTTGTTTTGTGTTTTCGTGGTGAATAATAAAGTATATATATATAAATAAATAAAATAAATAACTTGGTAGCATTAATATTTAGGGTACATATCCCCTCCAGGGCATGTTTCAACTTTCGTTTACATTATTACACCTTTTCCTCGAAAGTTTTAACAGTATACACTGTTTTCCATTTTAGTGTACAAATACTCGAATTATTTTACGGCAGATTGCAATAGATAACTTTTTCTATAATATTCTACGTGTCGCTGTTTAAAAAATATATAGGAACAAATTACATGAAAATATATTATGTATCTTTCTTGAAATCGATGGCACCTAGTATAAAAATGCTGCTATCAAAGTAAATGTTAACATTAACGTGGCGGGGCGCAAGTCAATCCCTGCCTACGCACGTCCGGTTTTACATTATAATATTAGGACCTTACATACGAATTAGCGTTTTGTCGAAGTGGCGTTTTGTATCGATTATCGTGCAGCTGAACAAAGCTATAATGTTAAATGAGGACCGGCAAAATTGAGGTGCTCGATGCTTAGACCATCGTGACCTGGAGACTTGCCTCTTGACATACTGTTGACAACACGTTTAACGTCCTTAGCTGTGAATCTCGTTCCAAGGTCACCATGGTCAACAACATCAGGCTCAAATACGAAGGTACCCAGTGGTGACTTAACCCTAAAATGTTCTTTACTGAGGTCAGCAATGCCTACGGGATCGCTATTGGAGTTCCAAGAGCGATACCATCATTTAAAAGACCGATCCAAGGAGGCCGGGCTCACTGCTCAGCTTATGTGTTTCCAAAACGAGTGAAAATCATTGAATCATTGTTGTGAAGCCAAAATATCCATTTTGATTTGTTCTTCATTATTTTGACACCATTTCAAGCGATAATTAAACATTCTCTTAGCTTCACGCATACCACAAAATGTGGGAACAGCAGACCGTTTACAAATTCTTCCCATAGGCGAAACTTCTGCCTGGCGTCCCTGTAAACCTCACCAACATGTTAACTGCTAGTCTGCAAGATGTTAGTAAAATATTCCGAATATAAAAAGCATAAAAATAATTAATAAAAAAGTAGAAGAAATATCATCACTCACAGAACGAAAACTGATACACAAGCACAACGGGTTATTATAAATTAGAAAGAAACAACTTAGGCGTATGTACATTAAGTTATATTTTTTAAAAGCGTGACTGTGTTACGCGACGATATAAGATTCAGTTGCAACCAGATCCCAAAAACGAAGACGTCACTTAAATAATTCCACGTTTAATAGGTACGACTAAGTGAATTCAAAGTTTTAAACAAAGATATTAAAAAAAAATAATAAGTTTAACAGATTTGAAGCAATGTCCTGAACTAAAGAAATGTTATTTTAAAAAGTAGTAACAAACTAAACGAAAAAAGTTCCCAAATATCTGCCACATCCACTGCAAAGCTATTGCAGTGACGATTAGACTCTGTCTGCTATCTCGGTATCGTAGTCAGGAACTTCAATGGCCGATCAAATCAGCTCGCTGTCGGCGGTAAAAATCTTCTATGACACAAGCAAATAACAAATTTAAAATAAATTTGAAAATAAAATATCTGGTTAAAAAAAGTACCAAAGATGAGGTTGAATATTTTCATAAAGAAGGATGAATGTCGAAAAATTAACATGCGGTATATCCTTACTGCAATATACATACAAGCTTTCATTTCGATACGACAATTAGAAGTAGGTTAAAGTCGACTACTAAGATTTTATTACAATCTTTGTGAGTTAGTTACAAATGAGGCTAATAAAAGCGTATTAAAAATTAAAGTGATCGTGGAAGCGGATCCATCGCAAACCACATCAGAGTTAGCGGCAAAATTCTGTGTGAGTGATAAAACAATTTTAATTCACTTGAAACAAATTGGAAAAGTAAAGAAGCTCGAAAAATTGGTCCCGTATCGATTAAGTGAAGCACGCCAACAAACACGCGTCGAGTGCTGCGTTACATTACTCGACCGTCACAATTAAGTAAAGCACACCAACAAACACGCGTCGAGTGCTGCGTTACATTACTCAACCGTCACAATTAAGTGAAGCACACCAACAAACACGCGTCGAGTGCTGCGTTACATTACTCAGCCGTCACAATTAAGTGAAGCACACCAACAAACACGCGTCGAGTGCTGCGTTACATTACTCAACCGTCACAATTAAGTGAAGCACACCAACAAACACGCGTCGAGTGCTGCGTTACATTATTCAACCGTCACAATAACGAGGGGATTTTGAATCGTGTCATTACTTGTTATCGCCCTCAAAGGTTTTATTGATTCTCGCTCCTACAATTTTTTCACATTTCAATTTTTTTACAATTTTTTAATGAATCAATCAACTACCCTATAAAATAGCGACAGTGAATAGATAACAATGGTAACATACTTTGATTGATTAAATATATTTTTTTTTTTCCTTTAGCTTTTTCTTCATAAAACGCCTTCATAAAACGACTAAATTGACACCTTAGGCTCACTTACATGTTTAGTCGGGTTAAATTAATAATTATATAGTTTATAAACTCGGAGTTAAGTATGTAAGTAAATAATATTTTAGATTTTATCACGCGTTCCGCCAATAAACAGTAACATCGGGTTAGTTAACTAGACATTTGTGTTTTTTGAGTTGGGAACATTGCAGTTCAATCGACGAAACATAAAAATAGAATTGCAATGTCTATGACCTGTTATACAATAATATACAATAATCCGATCAAAAATGAATTAACGGAAATTGTATACCCATTTCTTACACTGCATTACGATACGTAATACTTATTTATATAGTACTTTCTTCTCTTTGAATTTTACCTATAACTCATTAATCCAATTAAAATCGTACTGAATGTGGTTTCCATGGAGATTTAGTTTATTGACGAAAACGTTAGATATGAAAAAATATGTTTTAAGTTTTTTTTATACCTATTTGTATTTATTTTTATACCCAAGAGTTCATGAATATATTGCCTGCTGATATAGTACCGAATTTTCACATACTACAACGTTGAAAATATAAAATAAGATAACAGTGGTACCTCATAACGTCAATTTATTTTGACATTATTAACACTAACCCAGAGTTTAGCGACTTAACTCTCCCACATCAGTGGGTTTGAGATTTAGATGTTTATCTCTAGATTCACCCCTAACTATTGATGGCGCAAGATGAATTATACGATTAACGAGTTGACTGTTAACTCCGAGTTATTTAGAATATACGACCAATATTGAATGTACCTTTCGCAATGACTAATTATACGCGGAATGTCTTTTCAATAAGAAGTGCACTTGGGTTCAATAGGCTTCCTAGGGACCTTAATGTCGACTTGTTCTGCACCAGTGTGGTGACCTTAAGACGGCTTTTGGCACAGTTATTTTTCAAGGGCGATTAATTTGTCTACACTTTATTTACTAATTATATTAACTTGTATGTACTTTCTATTTTTCTATCTTTTTATCGACTTTTTCCTTTTTTTTTTCTAACTATATGTGGAGGCTTGTAATTAGCTATTTGTTTATATTATATTCTTTATGTAATTGTCTGTTAGTCTGTAAGCCTTCTGTAAAAATAAATAAATAAATAAATATGAAACCCAGAAACGCGCTAGTGGGCCTTAGCGGGGTGATTGCGCAACACACTAATAGTAGCAAAGGCTTTCCTTTGACAGTTCAACAACATTCATTGCGTTATTTACGTTGCTGAGTAGACAAATTTTTTGAACATATGAAGCAATGGACAAGCGTAACACACTATCAATCACAATATGAATCATTTTGAAGGATATTGGTAAACCATTGCGGCATATGTTCGAAAATATTGTCTACTCCATTATGTAAATACCGCAATGAATGTTGTTGAACTGTCAAAATGAAAGCCATTGCTACTGGTAGTGTGTTACGCAATTTTGCCGTCGCTCAAAAGATGAAATAAAATCACGTAATTAATTTATTGTTCGCATTTTCTTTTCAATAAAAGATTTCTTTATAATAAAAGAGCCACTATCTAAACTTCATAAAAAGCTATTCTATACGGACTTTACGAGATCAGCGATTCAAGTTCATAGAAAACCGATGACGCCGAAATTGCCCCAGGATTGGCAAGTTAAGGTAACAATGGTCAGGCAATATAGCTTGGAGAACAGATAAACTCCTAGGGATGGCGAAGCGTGTGTTGTCAATACAAACTGGGTCGTTGAAGGCAAGCGCTCGTACGTAATGGGAAGCAACGAGGTTTCCCATTATCCGGTAGCGGGTGTAAAATAGATGATTTCTTCACGATGATTAGCATTTTATTCCGGTCCTACTATACTACTGTATATCCTTCAATTATGCCACTAATATCATAGTAGTTATGAAGGGTGCCGGTGCCGACTATGGTATTTTTAGCGTTTATGCCTAAAACAGGTGGTTACTCCTGATTACATAAATCAGGACTAGGGATGAATCAGAACCTTGGCACTGATTTGACAGTCTTAGCTTTAACCCATTTAGATATAGAAATGAAAAATCTATGATAACAGAAAATGTGATAAGTAGGTATAATTTTTTTTTACTTCTGTAAGTAGGTTTGTACAAACCCTTTTACAGGTCAATCATATTTTAAAAACTGGATGAGGTGTTTCCTATATGACTACTCTGAGAATAACGGCAGGAACAAACTCAGAGGTCATAGTCTATTTTAAAGCCCTGACATAATCTTGGTTAGATCATGTCAAGACCATTTAAATTGGTGGAAAAAAAAACACAGATCTAGTGAAAATCACAATAGTCAATGCACGCATTTGTAAGTAATTATGCAGCTCAACTCAGAACTTAAGGAGCTTAACGATTTGACGAACAATACCAAAGACTGGACACTTGGGTAGGCCGCATAAATTACTCAAACTTCTAGACCATGATTATAACATAAGTATAGTACTCACGTCTTGTACGCGTATCGCTTTGGATCAAACCCGATGATAAACTGCGGGCATAGCTGGTAGGCGGTGGTTGACGCTGGAGTCTCGTCCCAGCAGGAGAACCCGTCGAACGTTCGCCGACACCAGACGTCACCTTCTGTTCAAACGAACATTATTTATGTACTTAAAAGGAAAAACAACCGGTCGATTCTGTAAAAATCTCACAGTGAAATCAAAAATGAAGTGAGCACTTAATAGTGTTAATCCCTAGCGAATGACAGCTCACTCCACGCTCACTTCACTCAAGCTTTCACGGTGAGGTGGTTACAGAATCGCACGGCAGGAAACAATATGTTTGCTATCTGAGTTTTCCTTTATGTGATGGATGAAGCATATAAGATAAAAAGGGATGAATATAAATGTGAATAAGACGAAGGTCATGGTGTTTAAAACAGAAGAGGATATATCGGTGTGTGTGATATGAAAATAAATGATAAGAGTGTGGAACAAGTAAATGAGTTTGTATATTTGGGGAGTCTGTTTACAAGGGATGGAAAGATTGATGAAGATGTGTAAAGTAGAGTAAATGTGGCAATTAAAGTGAATCGTGCTACACATGCGATTGTAACCAACCAGTTTATGTCCGAAAAGGCTCGACTCTCTGTTTACAAATATGTGCTGGTGCCTACGCTTATTTATGGAAGTGAATGTTGATTGTGGCAAAAGAAGCATTAAAGTAGAATATGTACTGTGGAAATGCGTTCCTTACGAAGCGAACGATATGAACGATAGGCTGAGGAATGATGTGATAAGGCATCAGTGCGGTTTAAAAGAAGATGCAGTGACAACAATTGAAAAGAGTATGTTTAGATGGGAGGACGGATGAAAGGCGACTAACAAAAGGTCACAAGGCAGATGCGGTGGCAAGGCGGACAAGGCAGATGAGAGTGGATACGCCGGGAGGGGACGCCTTAGGAACATATAGTGAACTTATTGGTGATGTTCTTCCGAAAGGTGAGGTGCGGAGTACCTCGCGCGTGCGTAGTACTGGCGTGCGTGTGTGAGCAAGGAACGGGGCAAAAAGAGTATGTGGATCTATGAACGAGGAGATTTATGGACGAGGCAAAAAGAGTATGTGGATGGTAGCGGGTGGCGTTCTGTAGCTTCTGCCTAGCCCCATAGGAAGAAGGCGCGAGTTTATGTATGTTTGTAATATGGCTTCTATTTGAGTTTTTCTTTATGACAACATTAAAATATCAAGATCTTTCCGCACGAAGGAAATGATCTTTTTATTATTCTTATGAACGTAAACAAAATAGATAGCATACTCCGTACTTATACGTCGTTAAATCAATAAAGAATCTCAGAAAATGACAAAATAAATAAAGTAATGGCAGACAAAATCATGATTTTTTAAATCTTTTGCCGCGTGTTTGTGCATAACTTTGCGAGGACTCGACCGGGAAATGATAAGTAGCGTGAATTAAACGGACATTTTATGAAGGCTCGGTCATTTTGATGATCAGAACAAGCAGCATCTTAAATACATGTGTTTTGAATGAGACCAGCGGATGTGTTCTGTAAAAATCTCACCGTGAAAATTTAGCTGAGGTAAACTGTCAATAGTGTCCATCCCTATCACCAGAAGGGCAATTCTCGTAATTTTAAGAACGTTTACAGTCTGATATAAGTCTCAATCCGTCAAAAATACCTCTAATTTCCCTACATTATTGGCCAGTTTTTTGACATTGATTGTCGCTGAAACGAGATTGCGATTAGATTTTGAATGTTTTTAATTACGGAAATTGGCCTTTTGGTGGAGTGACAGCTCACTTCACCTACTTTTCTGCGGTGAGACTTTTTACAGAATGGACTGGAGTGACTTCGAGAAAAATGGCACAGATGGTAAAAGTCACTTACCAGTATAATTCTCATTAAGGATGGTGCTGTGAGTGACGTTGTCCTGGTAGCACTTTCTTCGTAAGTTAGCAAACCACTGGTATTTGGGATCATTCCGGTAATCCATAGCACGAGTGGCATTAACCATGATTTTTAATTGATTAGTGGCCGGCGCACATGCTAAAACTTTATAATATTTGCTCGCCTATGAAAGATGTCTTTCAATATAGACACATATTCTTATATTCTCATCAGCGGCGGCATCTGAAACCAAAGATAAAGTTAAATCGTTTATCTTAGTTCACAGCCTTTACACTGATCGCTATTGATAATGTGTGTGTAAAGATAAAATCTTTGTTTCTAGGATTCTCTGGTGAAATAGGAAAGTCCAAAAGCCCACGTCCGCATGGACGTAAAAATATGGCGGCTGTATTTTATAACGCACTGGATTTTGAACTCCCAGCGCTAAATAGTGCGCGAAAAAAAAATCGCCGTGAGAAAAACGCGCCCGTGCGTACTTGGGCTTAAGGATTACATTACGTACGATACGCCCTTTAATAAGTAAAAAAAAAAAAAAAAACTCTCTGTATGTATGTCCGCAACGTTGCAATTGTGTTAGAATAACATGAGTACATATTTGTCGTGTCGTTTATTTCTTTATACGTATTTAATTAGATTTTTACACTACGGAACCCTATATGCGTCTGCGCACACACTTATCAGGTCTTTATCTCCAAACAACACGAGTACCGAGATAAAATATCAAATGTTAATGCCATTGTTTTAGACATATTATTTTGGCACATAACAATGCTAATTAACTTTAAATACAAGACGATATTGCGAAAATACGAGTATCTATATCACACCAGTAATACGAGGGCGGGTAAGTAAGTCAGTGACTTTTATAATTACCTACCCGCCTCTTAACTGAAAAGGCAGCACTGCTCCTGTCAACAGGCAACTGTCCGTTGACTCCTGTCAAAATTTGAGCAAGGTGCGTCGTTTAGTTTGTGTTGTATGGTTATTAACAATTTATACTATCAAATAGGTATATTGTGTTGTCCTTACAGGTTTACTACTCAAACCGATCCAGTTTTAATTAAACTGTACTAAAGGCAGTATAATTAATTCCTTCAACCTTGACATTGGCAGAATCATCGATAAAACGATGGAGCCATACTATAAAATTGGAATTGGAATTAGTTTGTGTTTCAGCCATTGATAGCAGATTACCGGAAGAAGCCGAACGTTCTGGACGCCCAGTTGAGGTCTCCACACCCGAAACAATTTTAAAATTTCACGATAATGCGTTGGCCGATCGGAGATTGAAAGCGAGAGAGATTGTAGAAGCCGTGGGAATCTCACATGACACAGTAGTTACAATTTTGAACGATCACTTGGGTATGAGAAAGCTTTCCGCAAGATGGGGCCGCTTTTACTCACAATCAACCACAAACGCGCAATCGTGTGACAACTTTGCAGGAGTGTTTGGCGTTGTTCAACTGCAATATTACGCCGTTTCGTAACCGTGGATCTACCACAACACACGAGAGACCAAACAGCAGTGAGTTTCTCGGGGTTAATCGGCGCCAAAGAAGGCCAAGGTGGGTTTGTCAGCCAATAAATTCATGGCGACCGTTTTGTTTGGATGCACGCGGTATAATTTACATTTACTACCTTCAAAAGGGTAAAAAAATCAACGGCGAATATTATGCCAACTTATTGGACCGATTTAATGAGGATTTGAAAAAGTTCTTTTGCACCAGGATAAAGCAAGGGTTCACACATGTCCAGTTTCCATGACAAAAATCCATGAATTGGGCTAAAATTGCTCCGTCATCCGCCCTAACCTCCGGATTTAACCCCGAGTGACTATTTCTTGTTCCCAAACCTGAAGATATAAGATTTGTTGAGGTCATCAAAATAGATATTTGTTTGTGAGATGATCAAATCTAAAGAGATTTGACCATTGAGATGAGAATATTTGATCTCATATACATGGAAGGGATAAACAAAATGTAACAAATGTTGGACAATGTGTATAGAGCACAAAGGAGACTACGGAAAAAAACTAAATATTTTTATCCAAAAACCTGTGTCTTATTCAAAAAGTCACGGACTTATTGACCCGCCCTCGTATTTATAAAAAAAAAGCTTTGTATGCATGAGGAAGGGAACGAAAAGTGGAGCGCTTAACTACTATGGTAACTCAAAAAGCGGATTTGTAACTACACACATCAAAGGTGTCTAAAGATCAAGGTATTAAAAAAAAAAAATTGCCATATTGAAATTAAATAATAATGCCTATTTAGATTGATTAATTAAAATGGTTTAGTATCGACCGAGGACTCTCTGCTTTTGCATTAATAAAAAAATTTCACGATTTTAGATTATGCTGGATTTTTCACCTTAGTTAATCCTGACATTAAAATGTGATAATAAGATTAAAATAAAACTTTTTAAAGGTAAAATGCATAAAATAATCATTGAGTAGTATGTATTTATTAGTGCGTATATTTAAATGTAATTAGGTATATATATTATATTTAAAATATTTATTCCTCAAATTGCACCTACTACTGTTTGTCTCTGCATCACCCAAAGGTTGACTGGTAGAAAATGCATATGGCATTAAGTCCGCCTCTGTACATTTATGTGCTTGAAGTATTAAATAAGTAAATAAATAAATATTTCCCCCGTTAATAACACAATTGCAGCGATTCGGCATACTCAGTACGAGTTCATCCAAATCACGTTGCGAAGTGGCCGCCTACTTCTGTTGTAACAGGCGAAAAAGATTTTCTGGTTTCTTTTTGAAGCATATCCCATGCGTGCTCAATGGGATTCAAGACTGGCAATTGAGCAGGCCATAGTAGGACGTTGATATTAGCTGCGGCAAATGGGTTTGCAACGACTCTGGCAGTATGTGGACGTGCATTATCATACATAAACAGAAATGAAGCACCCAATTGGGCCCGCAAAGGAATGACAACGTCTGATAGAATCGTTTCATCGTAAATCTGTCCATTGAGATTGCCTCTAGCCCAAATCAGTTCGGTTCTTTCGCCGAATCAAATACCCGCCCATATCATGATTGTTCAACCACTATGTATGCATGGACTTCCTGGCATGATTTTAAACGTTCTTGGCGTCCAGGGGACCTCCAATACTGTATACGTCTAGTATCTGGCCTCAAAGAGAGATTCGTCAGAAAACACACATAACGCACTTTTCTTTCAAACACTCTTCACATTGGAAACGGGCTTCGCTATTGCGGGGCTCAATAGGTGGTACACGTAGCGGCTTTCGGGAACGAAGATTAACTTCATGCAAGCGATTTCTTATGGTTTCATCGTTTATTAACATCCCTGAAGAGCTATGAAGCCTCGTAACCAACATCATTGCGGTCATTGTACGATTTCGTCGAGCAGTTATTAAGTTGTATGTAACGATCTTGTCTGCGTGCGATCATGCGAGCTTGTCCTCCGTTCTGCTCAGAAGTATGGCAGTTTGCCTGATTTGGCCACAAAACCATTACAGGATTATGTAGGTATTGCCAATGTTGCCACTTGACAGAAGACTTATTTTTTGACCGAAATTCAAAAGCTATTCCCTTTTCAAAAGACGAATTTTACTAAAAGTAGCGGTAGGAGTTACAAAAATTTAGTAACTAGAAAAAACGTGGTTGGTTCCTAGATAATTTTGATGTGTGTATTTCAAACGAATTTGAAGAGCGGCTGTTTATAATTTACAACACCTGAAACATCTTACTAACAAGGAAGGTATCTCGACGTGTCACCTCCGATTTTTTTGTGGCTGATATATGTTATTCTCCATCAAATTTTAAGAGACACGTATTTTTTTTTTGCCAACGCGCCTTTTTTGTGGGTGAAATAGCCCCCTAAACAATACCACCTTTGTGGGCAGAGGGTTTTGATCCATTTGGTATTTTGGAAAAATATTAACTAGAAGTATGTAAAACCCTCAAACTGCCCCGAAAGGTGGTAATGTTTAGGGGGCTATTTCACCCCCAAAAAAGGCGCGTTGGCAAAAAAAAAAATACGTGTCTCTTAAAATTTGATGGAGAATAACATATATCAGCCACAAAAAAAAACAAAAAAGTTTAATTCAAGTAACAAGACTCATATACAAGATCATAAGAGGACATTGTTATCCTACAGGCAGGATAGCAAGCACAGACAAAGACTAACACTCACAAGGTATATGTCTACTGCGGGATTGCTATATATAAGGGCAATCCAGTCTGTGGCCATTAACCGGGCACAAATACAGACTCCTCTGCTACTGAGAAATTCTTGGAAAAACGCAATAACACTTTGCCTGACCTGAGACCCGAATCCAGCCGGTCGATTCTGTAAAAATCTCACCGTGAAATCACAATTGAAGTGAGCACTTAATAGTGTTAATCCCTAGCGAATGACAGCTCACTCTACGCTCACTTCACCCAAGCTTCCACGGTGAGATAGGTACAGAAACGCACGGCAGGACTGCAGCAGTAGCGCTTGCCACCACTAGACCAAAGAGGTTTGATTTTTTTTTAAAATCTTCTGTAACCCCTTGATCACCATGGAATGTTCCACTTTAACGTTTACTTTCAATTAGTGGGATACTTCAAGCGAGTGATTCATCCCAGAGGCAGGAGTTATGGCGAACTAGGATTAATAATAAATACAACACGTTATACACATAATGATAGTTTTATTGCCCAGGTGTTGGTTTTATGGTAGGTAGGTATATTTTAAAAGTAATCGTTAAAGTACGGACAGTTATAATTTAAAAGCAAAGTGGCGTGAAACTGAGATAATACTCGTAAGGTGTAAATTGATGTGGATTCTGATATCAATTTGTTATCAGAAATCCGATTTGTTTTTGTTCTAGAGTGATAACTTATTTAACAAACAGCCATTCGATTCAGTAAAAATCTCACCGTGAGACCCTGTGCACGGTTTCTTTACGGTATAAACCGCGCCATAGGAAAATTGTGTCCGGCAACAATCTTCAATAGTGATCCATACAACAATGACGAACCGTGCTTACACACTGCAAAACTGTAGTTTTTCATGGCAATATAAAAACGTGTGTGTACAAAGGGCCTGATAACTTACGTGAAGTAGGATTGAACTCTTAAAGTAAGCAGTCATTCCACCCGATGATTCTAATGATTGTTACTATTGGCAGCTCACTTCAAGCTCATTTCACCTTAGTTTTCTTGGTGGAAATTTCAAAAAAATTGTTCGGCAGAAGGTTTAGTGCTATTCAATAAAGTTCAATTCAGTCAAGTCACAAAACAATCTAACTTTTTATAATAATTAACAATTGTATTGTAAATCTCTGAAATTATGTTAAAAGATGAGCGCTACGAGCGCGCTGCGGTGAGTTTTACGCAAGTATTCTAGGTATCTATCTACTTAATAAAATTCTTAAATGCATTCGTTCACTAAAACCTACACTAGAATCTATGTAAGTGTAGGTTTTAAGTATATATAGGTTATTGATGTACCTGATATTAAATTTACTCTAAGAAAGACACAACGATATCACAGTTAAACTGCGTAAGCATTTTTGTGGGGCAATGTATCTAGCGTTAAGAAATTGTAAGTGAATAAATCATTAATTAATTCATTCATTCACTGATAGACTCTATCATCATCATCCCGTTGCGAATGCTATATCCACTGACTGGCATCACACCTCCAGAAATTCGCAGGACTATAACTAGCCGCATCGAGAGGGCGAAGCTACAGGGTGACCCACGCTACTCAATGCAACATTAATTCAGTGCCACAGAGGCTTAAAAGCGGCAAAAATTTCCTTGGGTGCGTGAGTCCAACCAAAGGCAACCCAACGGAAAGATGTGATCTTTGGAGAGAACAGCTTAAACCTCCTGCCGGACGATTCTGTAAAAAATCTCACCGTGAAATCATAAGTGAAGTGAGCACTTAATAGTGTTAATCCCTAGCGAATGACAGCTCACTCCACGCTCACTTCATCCAAGCTTTCACGGTGCTGATCTCATTATAAAATCATCAGAGAGTCTCTCATCTGGGCACAAGTTACCGTGGCCTACTTGGAAAACCTTAAATAGACTTCGTACCCAAGCAGGCCGCTGCAAGGACAACCTCCACATGTGGGGGTTCATGGAATGCTCAGACCTCCGGTGGGTATGCGGCGTCTCTCCACAGACAATGACTCACCTCCCATCTTGCACCGCACTTCTATCACGTGCACACGTGAGGACCCAGTAGCGAATGGTATCCGTGCTGTTGAATTTTGGGCCAAACAAATAAAACTATGTTTATTTTATCTATTTTTGCCATCGACACGCTGATAAGAAGAATCATCGTCATTGGCAGCCTTGTTCTACCCACTGCTGAATATTGGCCTCCTCCCATTTGTGCCACTTACTGACAGACAACGCACAGCATAAACCGCTAGGTCTATATTCTACACCAAGCGTTTGTGCAAAATTTCATGCTTCTAGACTCTAGAAGCATGAAATGCTTTATATTCTAAACCAAGAGGTTGTGCAAAATTTCATGCTTCTAGACTCTAGAAGCATGAAATGTTTTATATTCTAGACAAAGCGTTTGTGAAAAATTGCATGCTTCTAGACTCTAGAAGCATGAAATGTTTTATATTCTACACCAAGAGGTTGTGCAAAATTTCATGCTTTTAGACTCTAGAAGCATGAAATGTTTTATATTCTAGACAAAGCGTTTGAGAAAAATTGCATACTTCTAGATTCTAGAAGCATGAAATGTTTCACAACCGTTCCTTATGCACTAAGGAAGAATTTGTGAAAATTCATCCACAAAAGGAATTAAACAGGGGATGAAAGTTGGTATGGAAGTTCGTAATTTTTGCAGATGGGAAATTCCGTGGGTCACATGGCCTTTATGGAAAAAAAAGCATTCTTAAAATGTTTTGCTTAGTGACATTATTGAGCAATTCAATATTATTTCGCAATATGACAAATAACACAATGTTTTTAACCATTTAGGGTTAGTATTGAAGATTGCGCAATGAGTGAAGAAAACAATTGAGCGAGTTTAAATTTAATACAGTACTACCGAGACAAACAGTATCCTATGTTACTCCTTCTAACATCAGCTATCTGCCAGTGCAAGTCCCGTCAAACTCAGTTCAGCTGTTTTGGAGATCACCCGAAACGAACAGACAGACAAAAATTTTTTTTTTTTGTTGTAAGTTTTTCCGTAATGTATTTAGTCAAAAGCTGTTATTTTGCTATAACAAACAGATACTTCAGTTTTATTTATTTGTAGAGATATGTTTTTATTTATTTGTATAGATCTAAAGATATTTTCATTGCACTGTGGGATCAATACTGCACAAGTTTTTACCACACTTTTGCCAGGTCTTGCTCACGCGAAAACTTTGAAAGTTAGTGCTTGAAAATGTACTGAAACGTTTTCGTCAATCACAGCATTTGTTGCAAGAATTGACAGCGAGTACATATCCTTTCTAAAAACCTATTATATTACACAATTTAAATAAAGTTTTACACACAATTTCTTGAAATTATATGCTTCTTAATGTTATTCCCCGGTAGCGGTGAAAGATGGGGGATATCGTTGGACGAGGGAGACAAACTGAGGTAATTTAGTGACATCGCGCTCCAGCGACTTAGATATGAATTCTTTTCAAACAGTTTACTATAATTTTGTTCAGGAATATTGGGATATTTGAAAATATTGAATCTGATCTTGAATGGTGCACATACACGAGCATAAATACAGAAAAATCAAAAGCGTTTTACTCTTGAAATAAAAATTGCAAATTGCAACTGAAAAATACCTACATATTTCAGAATAGTATGGTTTCGAAAATCTATCTGTATTAATAATAAAGCAGAAGCGCTTATTTTTTTGGTTTGTTTATTGATCGCGCTAATTTCTGGACTACTAGTTAGTCATTAAAAAATAAATTATGTTTGCTATGAAATATAGCCCATTTCTTGGGGAAGTTTTTTTATCATTGTTTCTCTCAACAAGAGCACCTGCCATCTAATCTCTGAACCGCCCTTTGTTGAGCGATAGAGAATGCCTAAGGCATAAAGTCCGCCTCTGTTGTACCTTTTTTGTGTGTGAAACGTTTAAATAAATAATAAATAGAGCTCACATTTTTATGATCTACCTACTGGGAAATAATCTACTGAATTCGTTCGCAGGATGGCTTGCAAACGAGAGTAGTCGAGGAACATCCTATGCCCAGCAGTGATGATGTGGGCATACTATACGTTTCAAACCGAATATCAATTGCCACTATAAAAGCAATTATATCTGCTGGTTAATTGCACCTACTTATATTGTAAAGCGTAATACTGCACAAAAATATTACTTAAGATAAAAAATATTTTATTACGAGTGTAACGCTGGAATTCTGTGAGATGCCCGTTAGACTTCGACTGTGGGTTTCAAGCAATTTCATTTTAATTCTTAAATAAACATTAATTAATTTAAGAGAAGTGTGGTCCCCTATAATGATTTATTTATAGACAGTGAACAATTCGCCTTCGTAAGAGGGAATGGGCCGGCGTGGTGTTCTAGAATCTAGGACATGCCGATTTCAGCACAATGTTTCCTTCATCGTTTTGAGAGCAGCGGTGAGGAAATGAATTGCACAACGTTGTCTGGGTTTGAACCCATGACCTAAAACTTGTAAGTCGGATCCGCTACCACTGGGCCATAAGTGCTCATTTGGGCAGTGGCATAGTGGATAAAGAATGGAAGTTGCTGGTAATGAATCAATTTACTAGATTGAATGTACTTATCATCGCGATCGCCGTCGGCGCCTGGGGGGCTGGTGCCCGTAATCTTAGTCATCTCACAGGGGTGACACAAATTCTTGTCACCTCTATATGATGTAACGAAGCAAAATAAGACAGCATCTGTATGTGTATGAACCATAAATCTTTGACAAGGCCGCTGCGTGAAAGAATATTTTTGTTCATATTGATTCCTACTAAAGTTTCTCCTTCAATTTATAAGCCAATAAATATGACGAATTGCGGGGTGTTCCACATTAAATTATGCGTAAGATATGTGGAAGAAAACCTGGCATAATTTAAATGTACACGCCAACAGCTGCAATCTAGCAAACTGTGAAAGAGATGAAAATAGATTAGTTTACTGATACGATAAAGTAGGAAGTGAGATAACTATAAAGTACGAATTATTTGTGTGTTAACCGCTCAACGCGGCGTTTTAGGAATAGGTGTTGAATTTGTGTCATTGCCAAGATTACGGGAATACGGGTCACAACACTTACAAGGTCGTGATCTTCAGGCTCAACGCGGTATGACGGATTTTTTAATAAAAATTAGTGGTATTTACCTAAAATACCTCTAATTTCCCAACATTTTTGACATGTGTTTGACATTGATTGTCGCTGAGATTAGATTTCGACTAGATTTTGAATGTTTTTAATTACGAAAATTGCCTCTCAGACATATATTTGACAATGAAGAATCTCGTCACTTTTGTTAATCTATAGGTATATGAATTTACGACGTGGTCTTGTCCCAATAAGCCTTGATTTTATGCAAAAATCCTACAGAAAAAAGGACGTTAAGTTATTCCCGTAATTGTACATTTTCTGGCATTCTTATAAAAAATTTCTTTTCATAAAAATATTATTCGCACTATTAAAAAAAAAATTGCCAAGTCGAACCCTCCCGTTCTCAAGTAATGCGCTTACCAACGAACAGCCATTAATTTGTATTTATATGGATATATACATATTTGTGTATGATTAGTGTACCTACATACATAAATAAGGTGATCGAAAAATATTTTTACATAAAATTGTGTCTAGGTTTTGTGAAAACTTAACAAGAGTACGGCACGATATTGCTGTAAGAAGGCAGACCGTGTTCGAGATGCATAAATAACGACAAATACAGAAAGTCTTATCTTATTCACACCTTTATCTACATATTTATGTGTCGAGGCAAGAATCCGCGTGTTACTATACTACATAATTGGCCAAATAAAAACCAATCGGTTCGCTTTTGCTTGATGTGTGGTGTGCGGTCGCATGAAAGATTCAAAGTGATGTTTAGAGTATAAAATTATGAGATACCAAGCTTCATCAGAAAACAGATGCCAATTTAATTTGTTTTTCATTATTACGGTAGGTACAAATTACGTTACCCGCTATAATATAATTGTTGGTTTTCTGCGCTCAAAATGCTGCCGCCGGAGCCGAAGAAGGAAGAAGGCGGTAAGACACAAATGAGTGCGTTAGACGACTTCAATGTTTGCCGTGACTTTCTTGACTAACGGTGTAGACATGGCTGTAGATAAACATATTATGTAATACTATCTATGTAGCGTAACGAAGACTTGCAATAATAATGTATCTTCGTTTTAACACAGATCTACCATTTTCCGTGAAAGCATTTATGTCCTGGACACATCTGAATTCGATTCCCAGGTCTGGCAAAGTGGGTTTTTTGGTCAGGTATTTCTCCGCAACAGTCGGGAGTCTGGGTTTGTGTGCAGTTGATAATAATACGGTCGCCTCTGTTGACAATGACAACAATGTGGCGCCCCACTTTTGTAGTCATTTTTTAAACACTTGGAAGTGTTTAAAAAACTGACAACAAGATTTCTATAGTTTGCTCATGGCGTTATTAATTTATTAAAAACACTTAAAGTATTAGGTTGTTCACACCAAACGTGTGGTGACATATAGCGCGATATTTCGAGAGCGATGCATTGCACAACCTGTTGTAATACAAAAGTATAAATAGACGAAAAACGCGTTTATTATTGCATTTCAGTTCTAAATTTACTTCAAAATGGATCAAGAGCAATAAAAAAATCCGATCGACGACTATCAGCAGAGGATTTTTATTAAGTTTGGTGTGGGTCTCGGCTGAACTGCGATGCAAATTCACAAATAACTAGTGCAATTACGAGTATTCGGTGGTCCAGCTTACAGTCAACGTACAGTGGAATTGTGGGTGACACGATTTAGGAAGAATGAATTTGTGGTTGGAGAAAGAAGAGGAGGTGACCACAGACAAAGCATGATGTTGATGAGCTGTTGAAGGATCATAAAGGTTATTCAGTGCGTCACGTTTCCTAGCGGTTAAACTTGCCAATCTGTTCAGTTTGGATGATTTTGACTGAAATTCATCATTTGAAAAAGAACTCGGTAACTGAGTTCCACACAGTTTGACTGAAAATCAAAAAGGTCATCGATTATTAGCTGTCAAATGTAACTTATCTGAATATAACAAACACCCTGCTATGCTCAAGAGAACTCTGGCCATCGATGAAACATGACTAAAATCAGCGAAGGTTCTGGCTGGGGAAAAATGAGGAGGCTCCGCATGTTCTGGCATATAATGTTCACAAGAGTAAGAGGATGCTATTGGTAGCATTAGATTATAACGGCATCACATTTTACAGGCTTCTATATGAAGGTCAAACAATCATTGCCTTATTGTGTTTGTATACTAAATGAAGAAATCCAAGATTAGATGAACAAACAAAAATGTACTCATCCTGTACTCCTCCAAGATAATGCCCGCCCGCACAGAAGCGGGCAGTTACAGAATTTCTTAAAAGAAAAAAAATGAGGCTTTGGACACATCCCCTTACTCGCCAGATTTAATGCCTTTAGACTACGGCTGCTTTGATGGATTAAAGAGGATGTCACGAGGAAACACGTATGATGATTGGGAATAATTAATAAATTCACTAGAAAACATAATCACACTAAGTAAAGAAAATCAAAATTTCCAAAGTGTTCAGAAACTTCCAGACCGTTGGAAGACAGTAATGGATAGCGAGGGAGTTTATATAAAATATTACCATACTATTAAATAAAAGTCTCTTTTGTGTCAAATAAATACTTTTTTTCTTACCACGTGTGGTGTGGACAACCTAATATTTTATTATAAAACACTCTATTAAACTCTTGGATTTGCATTGTGATTCATCATTTTTATACAATGGTCAAACAAATTCTACTCCTAATAATCAAGATACAGGTCCTGTTGCTGACCAGTGTGCCCCAGGAGTGAGTACAGAAGTACAAGAGCCGCAGAATAGTTTGGTTCTACCAGAAGACATTCAGCCAATCCCTGCGGCTAAGACTAGGAGTTCTAATCGTGGAAGAAAGGCTACAACAGCAAACGTGATCACATCATCACCATACAAAAACCAATTGGGTTTTAAAAATTTTGATACAGATTTTACAACAAAACCTAACATAAATTGATTCTGTAACTATCTGTATTTTTTTTTAATGAATAAACATATATTATTATTATTATTATTAATTAACCGAATCTTTGCGCTTGGCAAAGAATCGTGAACGAGGGCGTGGAGGCGGACGTGGAAGAGGGCGTGAACGCGGACGTGGACTCAGTGTCAGACGTAAACACGATGGAAAAGGCATCGGTAGCAATGCTGTTCGGCGCCAGAGAGACGCTATAACCAGCATTGGCTCTGACAGTGATGCAGTGAATACCGACTCTAATTATGACGACTCATATACAAATACGGTTCCTGAAAGCGCAAATGTGCCCTGTATGTTCTGCAAAACCACTTATTCCAATGACAGACCTGGAGAGCCATGGATACAGTGTCAAAGTTGCGATTTATGGGCTCATATAGCCTGTGCAGGTTCGGAAGGCGACTACCGAATATATTTAATATTACTTATTTATTTTTTTATATTTGTGATTTTCCCTTTTGGTTTTAATTCGCAATACATTTAATGTGCCCCCAGAGGGCCACATAACCATCACTTGATCTCAAAATACCAAATTTTGATTACTTAAGAACAAATAATATTTTTTTGATTATCCTGTTCGAGTTTCATTTATTTCATAGTAAGTCATATACAGACAAATGAATAAGAAGCCCTATAATGGATCTTTCAAATGGGCCACATTACCACCTTTTCCTCTATGAGCGTGTAGTTATTATTTCACTATAGTGGAAAAAGGCTTCGTAAAAGGACAAAGTGATAATTGGCCTAATATTGATACATACACAGTTATGGACTTTTTTCTTCAAATACAAGATATGTAGGCGTATTTTTCAACCTCGACCATCGTGTAATAAACAAAATACGGCTCGAAGGGTGCAAGTAACTACACATACCAATGAATTTGTACGTACTCAGCGAATACGAGCCTCGTCGTTTAGGTCAATTGACGTCACACGCTGGAGCCCCACGTGTAATGAAATTGCAGGCGCAACTTTAAACTAAAGTCCCATAACTTTTTCATTTCTAGAGATATTTTAATAATTCTTCTACAGTTTTGTTTTGTTTTACTTAAATTTTGATAAATAATCCATAAAAAAAATGGAAACTTCTTCATTGCGCAGCAAAAATACCCGCCAAATGTAGACAGTGGTGTCCTTCATCCCAGTTCGTGTACTACTCGTATTGTTGACTCAGCAGTAAAGTCCGTGACGTATGGCAATGGAAAATATGGAGGGTATTGTTTGCAATCATGTGTAACTGGGACTACCGACTTGAAAATGAAAGTTTTGTTTTTATAATTTTCAGATGAGTTAAATGAATATGGCGTTTAGGCGAACAGACCAGTGTCTCGACTGCCTTTTTAGAGGACATCCTTCCTTTTCAGCCATTTCACCGTTACGGAAGGGTTTAAGAGAACATTGGAAACATTTCCATTTTGATTGTTTTCTCGTGAGACCATTTCATCAATGGCCGTGGTGGATTCTTGGCATAATCAACAGGCTTTTGTTGATCGAAAACGCCAGGAATTTCTCGATTTTTATCAAAGCATCTGGCACTTTTTCAGCGAATAGTTGATACCAAAAACACCAATATCCGAGCTGTATTAGTAAGTAATTTGGGGTAGGTACGTATTCAATTACGTAAATCCAGGTTGACTGATGGATCACGACTCCATTATGGCCAAAAACAGGCTGATGTTGATTCAATTGAATTTGGCGGCGGTGACAAAAATTTCATATTACTATCGTGTATTTTTTTTGCGGCGGGACCGCGGGACGCCTTCCATTCTTGTTATTTATTCTACTCTTTGACATTTTTTTTATAAAACGTAATCTCATCACCCTGTATTCCGCGGAGGGTTAGGTAGAGAAGTACCATTGAGGAAACTTACATCTGCCCAATTTGAAAACAAAATCCCGTGCACACGATGACCGGGTTCCCTTCTTTTTGCATAATGTTTTTTTTAATAGTTTGGCATAATTGTTTTGGTATATATTTTTTTGGTATAATAATAGTTTGTCATAATTGTTTGTGGCATATAGTTGTTGTTGACATATAGTATTTGTCTTGTAGATTAATTTGTATTGGTATAATTTTAATTTGACTATGTTATGTAATTTTGAATTTCGAAAAGTGTTGAGAGTCAAATACGAATGAATGACTTTTGATTATGAAATATATCTTATGTCAAAGTTGAAATCGTTTATTCCACGAGAAAAGTTCTTTTATATTTTGTTGTATGCTTATTACTTTAAAACCTTACAGTTGTGCAAAACTCAAAACCGTTTACATCTCGTGAATTAAAAATCGCAACTCTGAGAAAATCCCCAATAGATATTTGTATGGTTTCGATAATTATTATACAACGTGTAACGTTAAATGCGCAAAACCTGAAAATAGTTTGGTCAGAATAACGAGCAGAATTAATTGAACCACTTTTTAATATAGGTCACATTTTTCAAAAAATCTTCATTAAAAACGTTGCCGTGTCTATTTATTGATAGGTCAAGCAAGCCAATGTCAGCGCGACGCAGCGGCCCGGTAACGACTCCTCGCTCGGTAAAGCGTCGTCGCAGACGCTAGAAACGATCAGCATGGCCAGTAAAACTAAAACAGCACATAAAACCTTTACAATTTTTTTAATGACTTATTTTCTCCCTGAAATAGGTCAATTGAATTAAAAATCAGTTGGGTTGTCTGAGGTTTTGCGCATTTAACGTTACACGTTGTATATTACTAGCTTCTGCTAGGGACTTCGTATGCGAGAAATTTCGGCCCCGATCCACCGCGTCACATACTATCACACACCCGCGCTGTTACTTTGTTTTCTCTCAGCGTTATTTCTGACTTTTTATTTTTATCGGCTCCCAAGCGTCGTAGCCTGAAGTAAAATAGCATATAACCTTCCTCAAGAATTGGGATATCAAATGCATGATTTTTTCAAATCCGACTGGTTGTTCCAGAGATAACTTATCCTGTTCAGAAAAACAAAAAAACAAACACACTCTTCAGCTTTATTATTGTAATAGTATAGGTGTTCGTATTCGTACCACCATACAATATCTCATTATCATCTGCCTAGCCTTTTCCCAACTATGTTGGGGTCAGCTTCTAGTCGAACTGGATGCAGCTGAATAACAGATTTTTACTTGGGGTGACTGCCTATCTGACCTCCACACCCCAGTAAATGGGTAATACGATACCCCTTGGTAAGACTGATTGTCAGACTTTCGGGCTTCTGACGACCCGTAACGACTGTCAAAGATCCACGAATGGCAGCCAGCACCAACGGCTTAACGTGCTTTCCGAGGCATGGAGGGGTCTTGGTATATGAAGATGGTCACCCGTCCACGGACCAAACGCGGCAAGTGTAGCTTAACTTGATCGATCAATTCATGCGGCTGTTATTACTCACACCACCACCAAATACAACACCATAAAATATCTATCAATACTTTAGTAGAAAATCAATTTGGTTTCCTGCGTAAGTGTAACGTATTTATGCACGAGACTGTACTAGGTATACATATATGTAATGTACACCCACACCCTTTTTCATAGGAATATCATGGAAAAAAAACTCATCTTGTCGCCTTATAGCCCCGTAGGTTAAGTGTTAAGTTAATACTCGGCTCAAGTGTATCGTTAACGGAGATTATGTAACATGACCAAAGAGCAATATTGTAGGCACAGTCTCTTATTATAAGGTACTTTAAAGCAAACGTTGAATGTTGAGTTCTATAAGAGTTGTATTTTTCATTTTTAAGGCCCACTTAGAGAGCAGTGGTGTGTTGGACGGGTGTATCCCTGGACGCGAGGGGTGTGGGGAGGTTGTAAGTCTCCCCGTCCAGAGGGCGCTGACTTCCTGCACCTAAAGATTCACGGCGTTCCAAGAATCCTGCTGACTTGATGGCTGGCGGTTATGTACTGGAGTTGATACGGGAAGGGGCTTCATGAAATAACACAGCACTATGTTGAGTCTTCATAAGTGTTCAGGAAGCGGTTGCGGGACTCTTCGGGTTTTTCAGGAAGCTACAAGTACTTCGCCGATGACTACGAAAATTTAAATTTAGTTGCTCGCTTACATCACTCGAAAATTTACCGTAACGAGAGCCGCTAATCGTTAAATGTTTTTATCTTTATTTGCATCAAATTTAACTATGCTTACATGCTGTTATAGGCATAAAATGCCCATGCATGGATGTCATGCCCATATATTTACTCGGGATCCCAACGTGTTTCATGTCGTTAGACTCCCTATTAGACGACCTATCCATTAAAGAACCTGTGTTATATGTATATATCTATTATCACTGAAAAGTTTTTACAGGGTATAGTGGAAAAAAGTGCTAATTTTACATCCAAACTGTTTTTCAAGGTCCTGTCTGAAAAGTACTGAACTGCCGTGCGATTCTGTAACCATCTCACCGTGAAAACTTGGGTGAAGGGAGCGTGGAGTGAGCTGTCATTAGGGATTAACACTATTGTCACTACTCACTTCAAGCTCACTTCACTTATGATTTCACGGTGAGATTTTTACAGAATCGACCGGCTGATTCATACCTTTTAAACGGGAACCTCAAACTTGTCTATTGGGCCAAAGAAATGCAACATTTTGGACCTTACATCCTGGGTTTTCAGTGCGTGAAGCACCTCTGAAACCGTGATTGGAGAAACGTATTTTACACATAAACTCAATTAAGTAGGCTTGTCTTCTGAAACTAGGCTTAGAAAGTTAGGCTTAGGGCTAGGTCTCGGTCTAGGGTACCTGGATGCACTAAACGCTATATATTATAGCTTATAACTACAACGTGTAAAGTTAAATGCGCAAAACCTGAAAATAGTTTGATCAGAATAACGAGCAGAATTAATTGATCCACTTTTTAATATAGGTCATATTTTTCAAAAAATCTTCTTTAAAAACGTTGCCATGTCTATTTATTAATAGGTCAAGCAACCCAATGTCAGCGCGGCGCAGCGGCCCGGTGACGACTCCTCTCTCGGTAAAGCGTTGTCGAAGACGCAAGAAACGATCATAATGACCAGTAATATGTACTAAAACAGCACACATAACATTTACCATTTTTTTAATGACTTATTTTCGCTCTGAAATAGGTCAATTGAATTAAAAATCAGTTGGGGTGTCTGAGGTTTTGCGTATTTAACGTTACACGTTATATAGCCTACTTAACCGAGATTCATGGGCAGTATACCCGTAGCTGGTAAAGAAAACACACATCACGCGTAACAACTACCTACAATATATACCTACAATACATATATGACTAATAAGAAACTAAATTATATCACTATACTGGTAACGCTTTATCGCGACCACTATTTACGTATGACTCTAAGTTAAGACAAGAAACTAAACTACAACACTATATTGGTGAAGCTTCGTCGCGAACAGATTGGTTCCCAAAGAAGCCGCTCTATTTAAAATACTATTAGTAGAAAATTAAATTGAAATTGATACTGAGCAAAAAGTGTACACGGAGTTCAATAATTTAAAAAAAATCCATCCGCATATTGCGGGAGTCGCAACGTGGGTTTTGCTTTGGTTTATGTAAAAGTAATCATTTCACAACCTTCGATTTCACATCAGCAGTGCCATTCTGTAACTATCTCACCGTGAAAACTTATGTGAAGTGAGCGTGGAGTGAGCTGTCAGTGTCATCCGTCACCAGATACTAGGGATTGACCAAGCATACATTTACAATCATAATCGAGATTTTAATAATATTGTTTATGCTAATTCTATTGATCATTGTATATAATTTCGAAGCTAGTATTTTAGTTGTCAAAACATTACATTTTGTGGTATTTTAAAATAAATTAGCAAAACAGAAACTTAGTCAGAATATCAAAGTTGTTTTTTTTTCTAGACTATTCACGACATTATGTAAATCGGGTGAAGTGATCACACCACACAAACTATGTGGGATTAAATTCTATGGTCCGTCAGCCAGGCACTTCGTCAGCAATCGACGACTTGAAACACTCGGTTATTTCTTCTAATTGAGTAGATTTGGGTTAATAACAACGCTGAAATTGTAGGTATAAAATGATCAATAGACTTAGCATAAAAAAATATTATTAAAATCTCGATTATGATTGTAAATGTATGCTTGATCAATCCTTGCATCAGTGGGATGACACTGACAGCTCACTCCACGCAAGTTTTTACGCTGAGACTTTTACAGAATCGCCGGCTTGTTTTTCAATAGGATTAAGTACAGACGCCAAGCTACCCGAAACTGTCAAATTTTCCCAATCAACTTTGAAAGCTTTAGCGATAAAGTTGAAAATTGATTATAGAAATTTGACAGATTGACTACAATCTGCTAAGCTTGATGTGCCGGATTCTGTACAAACTGTTGCCTGCGTTTTCACTCTTATATAACCGAAACCACTAAGGGCCGGTTGTTGCAAACGGTTGCTTAACGTAATATACGTACGTCTAATAACGATTACGTACTCGTTGTTAGTTGACGTACGGCAAGGCCATAATTTTGTCATTGTAATTTGAAACAACGTTTTTTTTTTGGTTTGACTATAGTTATCACCATTTATGACGTAGACGCGTACGTCAAATGGACGTGAAACAACCCGCCGTAAGTAGGTACATGGACTTATGACTAAAATATATTATAATAAAATATAATAAAACATATATTGCCAAATCTCACTCAAATCCGTTTAGCCATTAAAGCGTGATAGAATAACAAACATACAAACTTACAATAACAAACATCCAATAAAGAAATCATTATGGCCTTCAGTGTAATTGGTATACTTTTTGACAGGCCCGTTGGTCTAGTGGTCAGTGGCACTGACTGCTATGCCCAAGGTCGTGGGTTCGATTCCCACCTAGGACAAATGTTTGTGTGATGAGCACGATCATTTGTTCTTTGTCTGGGTGTAATTTATCTATAATATGTATGTATTTAGAAATATATATGTATGTTTATCAGTTGTCTAGTACTCATAGCACAAGCTCCGCTTAGTTTGGGACTAGATGGCGTTGTGTGAAAGTTGTGGAATATTATTATTATTATTATTATTATACTGGATCCTATTAAAATAAGTAAGATAGGAGACGCCATTATTAAAGGGTAAGCTTCTAAACTTATTTGCTGATCTAATGACGCTGAGTAAGGAAATAATTAACACTAAGATCTTCGAGACATCGCAGGGATCAAAGCACCGAGAAGGCAGTGTTGCATTAACTGTTGGCATTATCTTGATTTCTTGCTTCGAGTAGTGTGTGTTGTTGTGGAGTATAAGACAGATCTAAACAATTTTTTTTTTGCGTTGTTTATTATCAAATAACTTCTCCCGCTCTGAGCGGAGCGGGAGGATATGTCAGACTTTTACTGACTAAAACCCACCCGTGTTCCTTCAGTTGCCTGTGCCAAGGGTCACGGTAACTCTTTCGAACAACCCGCGACCCTGGCAGGCATCGGCCCTAGTGGACCTCGTCAGGTACTGCTGACATTTCTTTGAGGCGCGCGTGGAACACAACGCGCCGTCGACCCGGGCGTGGTCATTACCGGGCGGCGAACTGCCTATTGCTCGCCGTCCGCAAGTCCACGCCTACGGTGGCCGGGAGTCAGCTCTTGACTCCCGACGCCCAGGGCGTCTCCTGAGGCAACTAGGGGCGTAGGGCGCAAAGATTGCCTCTCTCTCACGCGTTCTGCCTCCTCCTTCGCAAGCATTACAGCGAGAAGGAGGTGACGGCTTCCCATGCACTCTCACTCCGTACCATGGGCATGGACCAGGGCCGGACGCGAGAGATCGCCACCGCCGATCGCCGCCGCCGTGAGGACGCGGCGGTGTCCGCCCATCGGCAATAATATCTGACTTCATGATTCATTCATTAATATCAGTTGTGAAAATGACGGCAATATTCGATATTTAAGATATTTTCCTAATAAGCACGAAAAACAATGAGATTGTTTTCCACCCTTGTTTGTTTGCCTTGGAAAAACAATTTAATTATTCGTATTTGTTTGGCTTTAGACCCATCAACCCATGTCACCTGAATATACAGACGTCAGCACATACTGCTACTACAATCTGTCAAATTTCTTTAATGGATTTTCAACTTTATCGCCAAAGTATTAGGTTCAAAGTTGATTGGGAACATTTGACTTTTTCAGGTAGCTTGATGTGCTGGCGTCTGTGCATAAAGGTTTTATTATAACCAGCTAAGACGTAAATTAGTATGTAATTTGCTAATAAGCTATTGATTGTTCACTTTAAGGTTTTCAGTCGTTACGGGTAGTCAGAAGTCCAAAAGTCTGACAACTAGTCGTGTTACCCCGTAACGAGATTGTGAATTTTGAAGGTCAGATAGGCATTCGTTCCATGTAAAGTACTGGTATTCAGCTGCATCCGGTTAGACTGGCAGCCGACCCCAAATTAGTTGGGTAAAGGCTAGGCAGATGATGAGTTTGTTCGTAGAATTTTCGCTCGCGCGGTTGTGGTTTTTCGTTGTTATTTTATGCAAAGATCGCTCTTAGCGATAAGAACGCCCATTGTGTCACCCTTTGTAAAATTTCTTTGTTATATTTATGTTTCTAATTTATATGGTGTACATAATAAAGAGTATTGTATGCTATTATATTCTAATTTTTTCCTTTCCCCGCAGTCATATTGATCGTTGGTATGTAATACAGGGTCATAAAATATGAATTAGGTACTTATAGAACTTGGAACTTTCTATTAGGGCTACATTTGTTTGCGTTAGTTATGTACTTAGACCATAGTTTGAAAAGAAACTTGTCGTCTACTTATACGTGACACTTCACAATGAAAAAATGACACTTTTGAACTGTCGTTTGGATACCACTGTCAATCAAGAAAGTCAGCCATAAACAACATTATTTTTAGTTCATGGAAAACCCGAAACACGTGTATTTTTATGTAAAGAATCTATGGACAACATTTCAAAACTGTATCATGAAAAACCACGAAGCTATAAAAACCATAAGCTTGTTATGTTACCTGATGGTCGTACAAAAAGTTGGTTACCACTTAACACGCGCCACCGGCCGTCCGGCTGTGACCTGTGTCGTGCGCATATGATTGCGGATAAGTACTTAGTGTCGCTCGGTGTCCAACTTGTTAGCTTATTTAAATATTTTTGGGACAAAATATAACATGGTGTAAACTTTATTGGAATCGATTCAGTAGGTACGTATTCTGAACAAACTATATTCAGGTTTGCAATACACTAAAAATAATGTTGTATGTACAACGTGTAACGTTAAATGCGCAAAAGCTGAAAATAGTTTGATCAGAATAACGAGCAGAATTAATTGAACCACTTTTTAATATAAGTCACATTTTTCAAAAATCTTCATTAAAAACGTTGCCATGTCTATTTATTAATAGGTCAAGCAAGCGAATGTCAGTGCGGCGCAGCGGCCCGGTGACGACTCCTCACTCGGTAAAGCGTCGTCGCAGACGCAAGAAACGATCAGAATGGCCAGTAAAACTAAAACAGCACATAAAACCTTTACAATTTTTTTAATGACTTATTTTCTTTCTGAAATAGGTCAATTGAATTAAAACTCACCTGGGGTGTCTGAGGTTTTGCGCATTTAACGATACACGTTGTATATGTGCTTTTCTCTAAGCTTCACTTCGAAAACCAAAAGGCAACGGCGATGGTTTATTAGATACTTAGCCATTTTAAAATTACGTGGTTATAGCATAATCAGCCTATAATGCTCCCACTGCTGGGACACGCGCCTCCTCTCTGTGAGAGGGAGCGATGATCGTAATCCACTATGCGGGCCTAGTACGGGTTAGTAGATGTTACTTGGCTTCGATTTTTTGGTTCTAGGACAAGCCGGTTTCATCACGATGTTTTCCTTCACCACTTTGAGAGCAGTGGTGATGAAATAATGTATACTCGTACAAAGTAAAGCGCCTTTACCCCCTTTTTTTTTTCTTTTACACCTGCCTGGAAAGTACCTTGATACTTTATCAAATTTACGGTAGAAAGTACGTCATTGCATATCGAACAAATATGCGGGGAGAAAACGCATCTGAGCGGGAGAGAAAAGTGTATGAAAATCCATTTCTTACGTGGTTTTTCTTTTTTAATTTTGGGTAAGACTATGCGCCGGTAACCTAAATATCAAAAGCCAAAAAGTTTTTACAGTGAGTTTTTATCTCCAAGTTCGCAAAATGACACTGGCCACTAGCTGTGTGTTGGATGGTGTCGGGCTGTGTAGTGCGACCCTGCGGCGGCAGGATAAACAATTTGAAAAAAAGAACATGTGAAAATTGCAGACGCCATTGGCGCCATTTCCAATTTGTGTGTTGTTTGAGGATTCAGTTTTCGTAGAAAGTAAAATAAAGATTTCGTTTTTTATTTTCCTCGTAGGTGTAGTATAAAGCACTATGTATCACTCGAGAGAAAGTGCGATTCCCGATCTCGGGTGTTTCAAACGACACCCTCGACGGTAATCGGTCACTTTCTCCTCTCGGTGAACAATGTACTATATTGCGTTCGAACCTATGACCTAAAACTCGTAAGTCGCGGCAGATAGCACTGAGCCACCAATGCCCCTGCTCCACTGTTCCCATTTTAAAATTAAGTATTATGAATCTATACAGGATGAAATTGAATAGGTGCGCCAAATTAAAAAATCTAATTCAGCGTGTTTTACAGTAAATTTGGAGTATGTCATTAAGGAAAGGGATGCCGTACGTGCTCGTAAGCGAACGATTTGGCAACGCCATCACCCGTCCTTTTTTCGGTACGGTCAAAATTAGGTAAATACCGCTAGTTCAACGCGTTGCCAACTTGCTTCATGTTGTGACCTCTGCGATGAATGGATTGCTTACCGGGCGCGCGCTAAAATTGATAGTATTTTTTTTTTAATTTGATAATTTTGGAAGAAAAAATACTGTTGCTACCACAATTCGTGTCTACTTGAAGGCAATAACTTAGTTTGCACTATACAACATGTAACTTTAAATACGCAAAACCTCAAACACCCCAATTGATTTTTAATTCAATTGACCTACTTCAGAAAGAAAATAAGTCATTAAAAAAATTGTAAAGGTTTTATGTGCTGTTTTAGTTTTACTGGCCATTCTGATCGTTTCTTGCGTCTGCGACGACGCTTTATCGAGGCAGGAGTCGTCACCGGGCCGCTGCGCCGCGCTGACATTGGCTTGCTTGACCTACTAATAAATAGACACGGCAACGTTATTAATGAAGATTTTTTGAAAAATGTGACCTATATTAAAAAGTGGTTCAATGAATTCTGCTTGTTATTCTGATCAAACTATTTTCAGCTTTTGCGCATTTAACGTTACACGTTGTATAAGAAGATAATGACAATTTTTTTCAACAATTTAGATTTGGAAACTGACAATTTATAATGATTATGTAACAGTTACTGCACCTCCTATTTCGATCTGGCGCAAGTTTTCAATTTCATTCTTTATTATAAAAATAGTATATTGTGCAACTAGTGCATAAAAGAAGCCATTTTACCCCGCGACGCGGCTCGGGTGGATAGTTAAGTCGAGGGATAAAATGGCTCGTTTATGCTGGCTGCTTTTCACTTCAATTGCGAGAAAACGAAACAATCATAAGGTATATAACGATATTTTCATTGTTCAAAAATGTTGCAAAATTAAAGAAGAGAATAGCTAATTGCCGCCACAAAACTTTTTAAAATGTTTTTGAATTCTCAACATGTGTCATTCGATTTGGGTACTTTATAAAGACATAAAAACGTTTCATTGCGTTTTTAAATAATAAATGACAACTATTTTATCTGGTTTTCTTAAATTAACGACAGAAAACACGCAAGTGATATAAAACAAATGAAATAACGACTTTAATCTGCGACGTTTTATTGTGCGTGTCGCTGTTGGGCCTGATTATTTTAGTCTTAGAAAAAATAAATACTTTATGCACTAGACCATAAAAAAACGACTTAATGTCGCCTACACACAATATAATGAGGAACTTTAATCGGGTGAGTAGTTAAAAATACGTTTATATCTGTAGTTCGTATGGTGTACATAGTAACGAGCATTCTATTCTATTCTGTTCTATAAGACAGTTTACAGGATTCCTAATAATAACAAATACACTAAAACACCTTAAATGATACACATACACTCCGAATTACGAATCACAACTGCGGCGAATCAAGCGGCGTTGAGCGGTAACAATCGCATTCCAGCATTAATTTCATTCACTGAACACATTATTTTCAAAATTCGCTTTCATTCATTCCTTCGTTCAGGTTTTTCATCATATTTTCCGAGTAATAAATTGTTGTGACTAAATTTTGAACGATTTTCCGTGCGATTCTGTAACCATCTCACCGTGAAAGCTTGGGTGAAGTGAGCGTGGAGTGAGCTGTCATTCGCTAGGCATTAACACTATTAAGTGCTCACTCACTTCACTTATGATTTCACGGTGAGATTAATACAGAATCGACCGGCAGGAATTAAACCATCTGGTTGGAAAAACAGCCACGAATTTGATTGATTCTCTTCTTTATGATGATGTCATGAGAAAGAAGTTTAGTAATCTATGGTGTAACTCGTAGGTTGAACAACATACCTATTTGGTATAGCTCATAATATATCGATACCTTATACTGTTTTAAACGGATACACGCCTTTGATAGCGCTTATCTAGTTACATTCGTTTCGACTCATATTTTTATAAAAAAGCGACAATGAAGCTTAGAAATTGAAAACTACTGTATGATTATTTCGCTTTATTATTGATGCCATTCAATAGCGCTTACGAAATTTTAAAATGAGAACTACATTTTGCACTTAGAGCTAATTTTTCCAACACCATATAATTTTATCTTAGGAATAATTTAAAATTTTTGATAGTTCTTTTGTGCAAAATGTGTCAGACGTCAATTTTATTCTACGAATAAAAAATATCATCTGTCGAATGAAAAATCAGCCCTTACACTAGTTTATATAACTGAGCGAAATAATACCTCTGTTATTTATGCTATTCGATAGCGCTTATTCAATTACATTCGATTGCACGTATTTTATAAGAAACGGTGGAAAAGTTAACGGCGAAAACCTGTCTAAAAATTGTCACAACTATCTTTATTTTTAATCTTACAGTTTATATGTGAAGAGTAGGTAGCTAAGGTATATTATGATTTATGTAATGACTATGAGCTTTTCTAAAAAAGTCATCAACAAAGTCGTCACCGAAGCGACTTTGAAAATGAAGTGGGAAAGTTCAGTCACATTTTGTTTTGTTTGTTTTATATTGTTTTCCTTTGTGGCGTGTGTGAAAATGGGTGTAGGGCTGTGAAATTGCTCAAGTGTGTGATGACTTGTTCGCATTCCCTGCAAGCCGTACCCTTTTACCATAATTAAACGTATTACATTTGTGGTGGCAGTTGCCGACATACGGCTTCGGGTTAGATTCTAGAATCGGCCAACTGTAATTCGATTTTTCTATTAGTGATTTGCGCCCGGAATTACACGGTTCATCTATGCTTTTTCATTTGAAATAAGTAATCGAATCGAAAAGTAAGTATTTGTGTAAATAACTCAATGCCGACAATTATACGAATTGTTTGTTTCTGTGCCTTTCAATCACAGAAGTTGGCCGAACCTTGTAATATTGCTGAAACACTTAAGTAATGTGCTGAATTACGATCGGGTAACGGCAATAGTTTTTCTTCTTAAATCAGTTTCGGAGTCAGTTTTCGTTGGAATGCTGATATTGTACAGCGGTCGATTATAAATCCTAAGTGTCGGTACAGTGAGTATCAATATTGCGAATGTTCCCCATTTATCTTCTGGAAAAATGTTTATAGTGAGTTTACGCGTTCATAACAGAGCTTTGCCACTAATTTGTAAATCAGATCCTTGTTTTAGTGAAATCTATTCTGAGAATAACGTTGTACAAATAAACGTTGACCACAAGTCTCTTGAAATATCATTAAAGGTAACTAAAGCTTCAATAATCATTCTTTTACTCCAATAACAGCGATGTGTAACGGCCGTGACTTACGAGTTGTAGGTTTTGTGTTCGAAACCAAGCAGGCACTTAACTTTGTGTAAATTATTTTATCACCACAGCTCTCAAAACGGCGAAGGCAAACATCGTGAGGTAACTCGCATGCCCTAGTACCAAAAATTGGAAGACATATGACATCTAAAAATCCGCACTGGGCCGGCGTGGTGGATTACGGCCCACTCCCTCTCACAGAGAGGAGGCAAGTGTCCCCGCAGTGGGGACAATATAGGCTGATTATTACTTCAGTAAAATCTACATCATTTCGTATTAACGAAGTCTTTCGTGTTGTGTCTTGTAAAGAAGATTTCAAATAAGTGGGCATAGTTAATTTATGTGAGTGTTTTGTAGATAGTAAAAAATAGGCCAGTCGATTGAAAGAAATAAAAAATAAATGAACGGCAAAGCGTTTGTCTCATGAAAAATTGCATAAACTGGCTTACTGAGGGCGATAAAAATCGTATAACTTTAACGCTTGAGCTTACTGTGCGACGATGAAGACGGATTTATTTTCAAGCTCAGGTTTATCCTGGTTGTTGTTGTTGTTGTTGTTGTCATGGTAACATGCCTTATTATTTCTGATTCGAGAAAACCTCGTGATTGACAATAAACTTTATTTTACAGAGGATAGTAAAAACTGTCTGAGAAATGGCCGTCTTGACGTCTCCCGAGGTACTCATTATAATAATAATAATTTATTTGTTCAATAATATACAGACATTTATATTATTAAATGTCTGTATATTATTGAACAAATAAATTATTATTATAATATCGTGATACACTATAATACACTTTAATTCTATGTTCAGATATTGAAACATCTATGTCTGAACTAAATATAAAATATCTGTATTTCAGACATCAGCGCTTCAAACATTATCTTCAATAGTAGGCATTCGAAGTATCTTAGAGGTGTGCACGTTTGTTCTAAATATGCAATGATAAAATATGATTTATTTCAGTAATTAGATGAGGCGGGCTGATCTTATTTGTTATTAATTTATACACCGTGAAATTTAAATGGTTGTTTTCCCGCAGCGAAATGGTTTTGTCTATGTAATACAATCGTTTCATAGTTATATAAAATATTAGAAACAAAAACTGGCATATTTAACATTGTGAAAAACTAAACTCGAAAGCGATCACGAACCAATAGATATCTACGGCAGAACGACAGCAGGCCGTTGACTCGGGTGCTAGGTCACCGTCGAAAGGATTAGGTACGAAGGCGGCTCCGTTTGATCATGTTACGCGCGGGCTAGATTATGCCGTATAATTACACGCGAGAGCTTATTTTACTTTAAACATTTAATAAATCGGTCTTTGCTTTGTCGGCTTGTGGCTCGCTCGTTTGTTTTGCGTGCAAACTTTTATGCCGTATCACCACGTACGAGAGCTTATTTTGGTTTGACCATTTATGCATCGCTTTCCTTTGAGGGCTGCGGCGCGTGCGACGCCAGTATTACCTACAATACATGTTACGTCTAGTGTTACTATTAAAGGCCGCGAGGCCATTGACCCACGTGCTTTTTAATCAGCTGTTATCCAACATGTTATTCAAATTTTCCCTTCATACTTTTACGGGCTTAGGACCGTCATAAATACTTTTTTATCTGCAATTTATTGAACACAAAATTAAATTAAAAAAGAAAACTAAGAAAAATTAACCAAAAAAACGAATTTTCTGAATTAGATACTTAAAAAAGTATTTGAGGCGTATTTACAAAATTTGAATCAACTTATTTACAATAATTTTAATCAGCTAAACTACTATTATTTACAAAAGTACGAGTTGGTTACACTTCCCGGTAACGGAGTAATTGTTCGAAGTGTAAGCCATTCCGTTGTACACACAATCGCGCACGTTTTAATTGGTTCTCTTTTAATTTAAACAAGGTGTCTCTGTCACGACGTACGATATCAAAAGCGTCCACTATCGCAGCTACTAACGCTTCGCGACTTTCGTGTTCCTCACGATACACTAGGCGTTTGACCTCAGACCACAAGTAAAAGTCTAACGGAGTTAAGTCCGGGCTTCTTGGTGGCCAAGGCACTGGTCCGCCGCGTCCGATCCAGCGCTGGGGAAACACCGAGTTCAAGTGCTCTCGCACGGCGCGGTGATAATGAGCCGGGCACCCGTCTTGCTGAAAATAAAGGTTGTCCACGGGCACCGCTAGCGGAAGGTCGTCTAATAGGTCCGGGATAACATTTCGTAGCATTTCCAGGTAGGTTCCACCTGTTAAGTGTCCTGCCACGAAATGCGGCCCTATGAGGTGGCCATTCATTATTTCAGCCGGCCCACACATTGACACTAAAACGCACTTGATGCGCACACTCGCGAATAACGTGTGGGTTATTTATTGCCCAAAAATGTTCGTTACGCTGGTTGAAAATACCAACTCGCGTAAAAGTTGATTCATCCGTCCACAAAATGTTCTTATCTTGGTTGGCGATCAACCACTGACAAAACGCAATTCTGTTCTGGGGGTCATTTTCGTGGAGAGCGTGAACACCGCGAAAATGATAAGGATGCTGTCCTTCAGAGTTGAGTAGTTTCCAGACGTGGTACTGGCTTACGCCAAACCTAGCCTCGGCCTGGCGCGTACTTCGACGCGGATCCCGTTCGAAGTACTCGATGATTTCCTCGTCGAGCGCTGGCAAAATAACGGCTGGTCGACCTCTGCCCTGTGCATGTGCCGGTGCATGGAACTGTCCATGATCTAGTAGCCGCTGTGTCGCCGCTACGATCGTCCGTGGAGATGGGACTTGGGGGTTCAGAACCCCGCGAAGACGGAGCGACTCCAAGTGTTGCCGCTCTGCGTAAAGTCGCCGGGCAGCATGGGAGTCATAATCAGCCCTAGCATACAGCTGCACCATAGCGACGTACTCCACATTGCTGTAATTGTAATGTCGATCCATTGCAGTTTACAGTGATGGCGCGTGTTGCGCGTACGACATTCGCGGGAAAACTAAGTAGGTCAGGGTCACAGCCGCGCGTGCCGCACGGGTAAAATAGGCGACGGCGGCTTCGTTTGAAATTGTTGCGCGCAGGCTAGTTTATGCCGTATCACTACACGTGAGAGCTAATTTTACTTTGAACATTTCTAAATCGGTATTTTCTTTGTCGGTATCGCGGTGATTTTTTGTATTGTTCCGTGCAAACATTTTATGCCTTATCACAACGTGTGAGGGTTTATTTTGGTTTGACATTATTTTGTGCATCGGTTTTCTTTGTAGGTGGTGACACGAGTAGTACCTAGTACCTACAAGTTACGTCTAGAGTTACTATTGTTACTCACTTTTTCGAGTTGATGAATATTTTTTTAATTATTTTAAAACAGAAACATCGTTATTTATTTACTTTAACTCTTTACTTCGAAAGTACTTCTTAAGGCAAGTCGTTCTGCCGCGGGAAAACAACCAATTAAATTTCAGGGTGTATATACTTTATTGTACACCACAAATGTGTATCAATACACATTGACAATAACAATACTAGTATACACAGCAATACTGGGTTTTCTACCATACAAAAAAATAACAAGATAAAAAATGAATTTTTCTGTTCGAAATTTTCAATGCGTGGTTTCAATTTATGTCTGTCATTGTGCGATACGACAAGCGGCTTTCTGTAGTTTCTGCCTACATCTATGGGAAGAAGAAGTGAATTTACGTACTCATAAATGTATAATTGCGATATGCTTGCCGTTGGCCATTATGCCAACACGCATTCGACAATATCATTTCAATGGTTTCGACGGTCCGTGGCATACCTACCTGTCCACCATTATATTTTTATTTTTTTCAAAATGGCGGCTTCGCATGAATCCCAGCTATATAAAGCGAAAGCTAATAGATTAACAGAAAATATAATGACCAAACTCAGTTAAAGCGTCACGTTTCCTAGATACTAGCGTTCAAAGTTGATCATGTCCCCCCCTTCATCGTCACCGGGAATCCCCTTTAGATCGTCAACAATCTCAAATTAAAAATTGGATGTACTCGGTGGCGTGATAACGAGTAACTTCCAGGTTCGATTGCAAGTCATGCTTGAGCATTTCACTTTAGAAAATTCCAAGCAACCATTTCTTTAAGATAGTAAGTCAGCAAATTCCCTGACAAACTCAGTTTTGAAAAGAAGCAGTAGTTTTAATTAGTTTCCCTTAATCTTTTTTAGTTCTCCTGGTTTCCGGTAGGTACCTATATAAAAAGGGTTGGTAGAACAAAGTCGGTTGGTTCAATTCATTTTCCTTAGTGTTATTTTCGTTTCCCCAGGTTTCCGGTAGGTATACAAAATACGGGTGCATTGGCGACGTTAATTTAAAACACGGGTTGGGCTGGTGGCCAGTAATCATTTAAAAATTATAACTATTAGTTAGATTGTCTGAATCAAACTTGCCGGTATATTTATTTCAATAAAACTAAAAGACAATCGTGTAAACATTATATTATATTAATATGAACTCAAAACTCAAACTCAAAGCATTTATTTCAAGTAAACCAATTACAGGCACTTTTGAATTGTCAAGGGGTCAGTCAGTCAGAAAGATGAAGCTAGTCGTATACCTAGCTGATTACAAACAGTGAGTCTGCTAGATAATTACAAATAATCTCCATACTTTTCAACAGCTGCTTTTCAACGCTGTGGTAAAGCCACGACACTGCAATATTTGCCATTTGGTGAACCTTGACTAATTTCCGTTTCTAAGGCCTCTGTGAACTTCTGCCATGATTCATAGCGTTTGCCACCTAAGGTGCGCTTCTATGGAGGATGTTCCCAGGTCATCACATGCTGACTCTCCAACCACTCTGAAACTAATCCAGCCTTGTGGACATTGGCATTGTTATGTAGGAGCATAACATCTGAGTAGCCATAAGATTTCATCCAATTTGGGATATTTTGCTCTAGAAAGTATTTGTAAACCTCAGCAGTCACTGTTTCCATTTTTTTACACAGGTGCCAAAAAGCTATGACATTGATGTCCAAAGGCAGGATCAGCATGCGCTTGGGCTCATCAAATTTTTGTGCTGCAAATTTAGGGGGAGTTTCATTTTTGGCTAACCAAACCATCTGCTTATCTTTTTTAGGGGGACGATAAAGTGACACCCATGTTTCGTCAAAAGCGAGGGTTCGTTTTAACCTTGTCTTCGATTGGTTGTAGAGGAGTAGATTGTGTTTACACGATACTTTCTTAAGACACAGTTGGTCTTCACTGAGTTCTGCAGGTAGATATTTACGAAGTTTTTTGGTTATCTTGAAATCTTCTGTCAGTACCTTGCGGCAGTACTCCTTGGGAATTCCAGTTTGCTCAGAGGGAGTTCTTAGAGACCACGCTCTTGACTCCTGCAAACACTTTTTCAAAGTAGCTGTTCTTTCTACAGCGTCGGGGCAAACATGGTGAGCATCGGACTCGTATCACGAACGTCTGCTCTTCTATCCTGAACCTGCCGAACCCAATGTCGCACCGTTCGTCCTGAGTACGCTCGAGAGCCAAGTGCATTTCTTAATAACGATGAATATGTGATGAACTCCAATCCAGCAAAACGCCAAACTTAATAAAAACGTTGTTACAATTAAAATGAACGTTGTTAAATAAAAGCACGGTCGTCGACCGAGGAAACAAGTTGCTGTCGCTCCATATCTGTACGCTGAGAGCACGAGACATGCACTGGGCAATTCTCTAATAATTATGCAATAATATGCAATACATAGCATTCATGTCACAATATGTCTATGAAAGAAAGAATTAAAAACAAAGCGACAAGTTTGAAACAGACAACTTATTACTTAAAAATAATACATAATATATATATAATAAGTAATACTACTTACTTTAACGTGCTAATGTTTCCAGGCTTTTCGGCACTTATCCCATTGACAGCGATGCGGACGAATTTTTGATGCCCAATGAGCTCCTGCCTTTTTCTTTATTTTTTTTTTGTTTTATTTTAGTGTTAGCTTGTATATTGTAATTGTTGTGTCTTTGTGAATCATCATCTGCCTAGCCTTTTCCCAACTATGTTGTGGTCGGCTTTCAGTCTAACCGGATGCAGCTGAATACCAGTATTTTACATGGAGCGACTGCCTATCTGACCTCCACAACCCAGTTACTGGGTAATACGATATCCCTTGGTAACACTGGTTGTCAGACTTTTGGGCTACTGACGACCCGTAACGACTGTCAAAGATCCACGAATGACAGCCGGGACCAACGGCCTAACGTGCTTTCCGAGGCACGGAGGGGTCTTGGTATGTGAAGAACCGCGGCAAGCGTAGCTTAAGCTGATCGATCGAACCGTGCGGCTGTTATTACTTAGCCACAAGCACGTCTGCTAAAAATATTTCACTACATAAAATAATTCGTAATTTGAAAACTCTCTCTTTCCTTCAATTCGCCTACTCTTTGCACGTTAATCGTTTTACGAGGGCGTAATTTCATTGATGCGATGTTATGATCCGTGACCCCGGCCAATGAACCCTGCGCTACAGTTCTTTAAAGTACTACAGGATGCTCCAAGATGCTATTTTAGAAAATTGTAAATAAATGAATAATAACATTTAATGAAATAAAAATGTTCATAAAACGAAAACGCGAAAATACGTGTATTAAATTAATGTCGCCATCAAAGCGACGGTGTATAAAAACAGTATTCGTATTATCAATCCGTGGTTTTTTATTGTAGTAGGTATAGTTATAAAGAGTGACTGGTAATTAGACGTATTCCTTCCAAGACATGACAGTGGTGTGAGCACACCACAATGTCTAGACGAAAATTCTTGAGATTTGGGAAAACCCAATTTTTATGTATTTTTTGTAAATTTCACATATTTCGTGACTAAATATCACTTTTCCATAAACTCTTAAACTGAATGGCCTTCATTACTATTTCATGGGGTACCTAATACTTTAACAAACCTTTCGATCTTACCAAATTATCTAAAACTTCAAACAGTTAGTTTAAAAAAAAAAAACGTTACCCCATACTAGGATTTTTCTTATTGTTATCCTCCTGTATTGTAGTTTAAATGTTTGTAAACGCACCAAGCGTTTACAAACATTTAAGCTCACATCCACAAACAGCCAGACCCGGAACAACTACTTGTAGGTCATACAAATATTTGTTCCGTGCGGGAATCGAACCCGCAACACGCAGCGCAGCAGTCAATCGCTTAACCACTGCGCCAACCGTGCCGGCTAACGTTAAAGGGTATAGGAAGAATTTTTTTTAACCATTTTATGAATCATCTACATAGGTACATGAACTTTGACACAAGTTATGACATTAATCTCACCATCAAGACATCCACATTGAATCAGCTATGTAACGGTACTCTAAATATTTATTTAACTCAAAAGTTAAATAAATATTTAGAGGTGCCGATGAAACAGTCGATAATGCTGGCAAAGGTCGAGTTTGCAAATTGTTGAAATATTTAAAAATGTTGTGATAATCGAATCAATTAACTGTTTTGTGTTATCCCTTTACCTCCTCACCCATTAGCAATCATTCCTATGTCATGTAGCCAGCTCATCGCGACCAGGTCGCAAGTTAAAACACCACTTTCAAGTGGTTAGTATTACTCGTACTCACAGTCGATGAGCTAATCAGTGATTTGACATTTTAAACCGTACAAACTCTCAAACTCTTAAATATTGTTAAACTCAAACTAAAACTTTTGAGTTTTAGTTTTTTTTTGTGCATTTATTTCAAATAAACCAATTACAGGCACTTTTGAATTTTCAAGGGGTCGGTCAGTCAGAAAGATGAAGCTAGTTGCCCATTCCAAAGCGTAGTAGGCACCTGAGGAGAATAACGGGCAAGAAACTCCACGGACACTCTTTTAAATCATAAAATGGTTACAAAATATTGGTTACATTATTCATGTTGAAATCATACATGTGAGAACGATGTAGAAAGACATGCACGTTAAAAGCGTCCGTACTAAAAAAGATAAAAACAAAAAAATAATTCAGAAATTAAAAATAAAAATATATACTTCGGTTTTTAGGCTTTTGACAAAGATTTTTTTATTTACCATGCTGCCACCTTGCACCTTTAAGCTGCAATGGTAAACTCTTAACATCATATTTTTGTCGTTTAGGGAAAGATCAAGAAAAAGCAGCTTAATTTTATAGTAAAATTTTGAGATAACTGGTGTCACGGTTCGTGTACGTAGATGATTTTTGAAAATAGTTAATAAACTTCTTCCTTCAACTTCTAACGGTTTGATGTTTTCCAGAATTTGGTTACACCAAAATGTGTGTTAAAGTATTAGATACTCAATGGAATAGCAATGAAAGCCATTCAATTAGAGAATTTAGTGAAAAATGATATTTAGTGACGAGTTCTGGGAAATTTTCAAAAAAACATGCAATTTGTTTTTCTCGTATTCTATTAATTTTCGCCTATGCTTTAAGGGGTGCTTAATTGTTGCAAATGGGTCACACTATCACGCCCTGGAAGGAATACTTCAAATTACAAGTCACCCCGTATAATGAATAAAACATTCAGAATCTATCTTATTTTATTTCTCTCCATATATATTATGCAATGACCGCCAAAATAAAGGTTAAAGAAATTAGATTATTGTCAGGCTTTCTGAATAATTCACCTTTGGGCTTTTATCATCATACCCGGAAAAGGAAAGTACTTATTTAATTTAGTTCGAAGAAAAACAAAAATACTGCTGAATTATTATCGCGCTTTACCAAGGTTGAAGTTTAAACAATAACTTAAATAGATGGATCTTTTCGCTGTGCTATCCATTATTTTTGTTTGATTTATCCTACTAGACAGATAGAGTAGTTTACTCTTTATTATCTACACAATACAGTGGTGGCCCAGTGGTAACGGCAGCGACTTACGAATTGTAGGTCATAGGTGCGAACCCAGACCGACGCTTTACTTTGTGTAAACTAATTAATCACTACTGCCGGTCGATTCTGTAAAAATCTCACCGTGAAAAAGAACCACCGTCTCCGTGACCGTGATAAGTGAAGTATAATAGTGTTAATCCCTAGCGAATGACAGCTAACTCCACGCTCACTTCCCCAAGCTTTCACGGTGATATGGTTACAGAATCGCACAGCCGCTCTCAAAACGGTGAATGAAAACATCGTGAAGAACCCACTTGTCCTACAACCATAAATTCTACCAACGCTCACTGTGCCCACGTGGTGGATTACAGCCCATTTTCTCTTACCGAAACGAGGCCTGTGTCCTAGCAGTGGTAATATTATAAGCTGATAATGCATGATATGCATGTGTGGCACAATTGGCAGTCTCATTACTAAAAGCGACCATCACTACTTCATCACTTTTATGATACCATAAACAAGTCAGTGGCGATGCTAAGAATCACAGAAGCAAGCACACGAAAGACGTCCTCTGCTGGCCGTGGACTTCTTTCGTGTGCGTTGATGATAGTGCCAAGACTTACTTTGTAACCAGCAACATCCTTACGTGCCTAGTAATACAAGTTTGCTTGCACAAGTTTTATGCCTTTGTAATATTAAATTTTGGGGCCGTATTATAAAATTAAAATACGATCATGATTCGAGGTCAAAAAGGGATGGTGCTAACATGCAGGTATACTAGTAGCTAGCTCCATTTCATTCATCTCAACTAATTGAAATAAATGCATTGTATTGACAAAATATTTATTTCAATTACTTGGTGTAATTACAGGCACTTTTGAATTATGAAGGGATCGGTCAGTCAAAAAGATGCTAGCTTCATCTTTTTGACTCGCCATTCTAAAGCTTATTAGTTTCCTTTGGAGACAAACGGGCAAGAAACTTCCGTCAATCTTTTAAATGAAAATATTGGTTACATCAACGATGTAAAAAGGCGAGACGTGACGTCTATACTGGAATCACAATGGCATTCAAACGTCATAATATAGTACCATCGGTGAAGGAAAAACATCGTGAGGAAATCTGAAAATCAAGGATATGTTCATGCCGAGAAGGCTCGAGCATTGATCGCTATGCTTGCATAAGGCAGGTTAAGGATAGTATTATAAATTAATTATAAAAAAATATTTTTTTTATTATTATTAGCTGCTTCGCTACTGTAGCGAATCGGGTATGTTTGCGGACGCAAAGATAGATGGGTTTGCGGCGATTATTCGTAAGAGAGTTGTGTCCCTGATGCGCCACATACGAGGCAGTTCCAACAGCTACCTTCAGCTGTTTGCATGGAGAATGTGTCTGGATCTGGATTGCCCAATAATGCGGTACTGGACCAGGCTGCATGTTGAGCACTCCGGGTCCAATCCTAAATTTAGACTAAGGTGAAACTATTATAGTGTACACATTTAATCTTTTTGCTGAATGAATATTTTAATTATTATTAAAAGGTATACATATGGACTGGTTCCGAAATAAATTATCTTATTATTATTATTATATAATGATCAATGCTGGTGCCTTTTCTTCATGAGCATTATCCTTTGATTTTCTCTTTCAATCCATCCAAAGGTTGTCTTTAAAAGATCGCTCTTAGCGATAAGACCGCCCATTGTGTCACCCTTTGTAAAATTTCTATATTTATGTTTGTAATTTATATGGTGTACACAATAAACAGTATTCTACTCTATTCTTTGTCTTGCAGTGGGACAATAATAGGCTGTTTTTATATTAAGATAGCTTCTTTTGCAGGCCTACTTGAACCTGTGTATATGATGCTTGAAGGCCTAGCTTGGTGACGAATATACCATTTCTGACCTTAGCCATTGGCAGCTAAAATTCTACGGGTTAGACCAATTGGATAATATTAAGTGCGGAACAAAAATATTGCGATGATAACTCTCTTTATTAGTCGGTCTATAAAAAAGTAAAGCAACTAATGTACAGACGCCAGCACATCAAGCTACCCGAAACTGTCAAATTTTCCCGATCAACTTTGAACCTAATACTTTAGCGATAAAGTTGAAAATCGATTAAAGAAATTTGACAGATTGTAGTTGCTTGATGTGCTGGCGTCTGTACAACTTCTAAATTGATGACGTTAAAATTTACACTAGGTAGGCACGAGATTAAAAGACTAACTAACTATATAAATAAGTACAAAAACTAAAGGATATTAGGCGTTAAAATTAAGTTGTTTAAATACCTAAGTCTACAGATGATGCCATACAGTAACCCTTCGTAGATATGTAATCTACGAAGGGTTACTCTATGGAAGGGTTCTCTATTTTTAAATAATGATTTATTATTTAAAACTGTTTTACTTGAATGTTTGTATACATTCAGTTTTATTTAAAGCTTGCGTATCATATTGCTAGACTATGACTGCTTTCATTTTTATTATATTGTTGGGGTATAATATTATTATTAGTATTAGTAGTATTATTTTTGTTAAATGCTTACTGCACCAGTTCAAAAATCCATAACATTTGCATCCATGAAGTATGTAATTAAATACCAATTAAACCAATAAAACTTAGATAATTATAACACTTCACAACACGTTATTTTTTTAATTAATAATAATTATTACCTGTTTTTTATCGAAGAAATCCAAAAAGAACTTCAGTAATCCTTACTGCGTCCAATAACAGTCACTAATATTTTAAAAATAACTTAAAATTTCTAAGAACAGTTAGTTCAAAAACACGAAGTTTCACAGCGCTGTCGTGGGCGGCGTTTGGGCGGGCGGCCGCTGCTCTCTTGGGCGGCTATAAGAGAACTGAAAGCCCGAGATCATCGGAAGCTCCCACTGAAACTGAAAGTACGAAAATTGCGATGCGCACTTCAATAGAGAACGAATTTGATTTTTTTTCAGGAAGTTTATGCGATAGCTTTGGATCAGAGGGGGGATTCCAGTAATTTTAAGTAAATTCACCTTCTAATCTAGGTCACAATCAATCAAATATTGCACAAGGTTTACCTGAATTTATGGCATTTGATTGTATATGTATTCCGACTAGATTTTGAACGTTATTAATTACGGGAATTGGACTTCACATCGTTTATCATTTGTCAAGGTTGTGTTAATTCATTTGTTTTGCAGTTTGGAAACAATTGAAGATGTCTAAAATCTGTCATAGACACGCGACGCGTGACGGTGCAGAAGTCAGTATATCTGCAAATCTGACTTGATTTACAATATTAGTTCCTTGAACGAATACTTACTTATGTCCGTTTATCGACCGCGGGTGAAGCTCGGCTTTTCTGATGATGACTGCAATTTGCTATCCCATGTTTACGATGTAATTTTTTCTAGAAAACATCAATTTCCAATTCGCATACATTAAATTAGTTTATGAATAGTTTTCATCCGTTTAATGTTAAGCTGAGGAATGACGACTCGGGTCAGGAGAAGAATGTTTAGGTTTACTGAATTATATTTACACTTATATTGATAACTTCTCGAAAGATGCTTTCGTTCTGTTGCGAAACTAAAATATCGATTGGGATTGTAATAGCTTTTTAATATAATAGTTATGTGGACATAGACAACGTGTGGTTCCTAGAAAAGTAAAGGTCGCCGACTCTCCCATATGATAGTCTATGACGTAAATAGAAAATTAGAAATTGTTTTAAGAGAATGGGCATTGGCCCTGTGTTACTAAAAAGTCACCTGCAGCAGATCAGGTCCCTAGCAAAGGGTATTGGGGTGCACGTATTGCAGTAACCGTTTCAAGTTCTTCCAAATTGCACGGATTTTGACGGGGTTTTCACAATAATTTTGAGAAATCATTCATTTTTTTTCCTTTTTTTTCTTCACTTATACATGGCACGGCGACATCGAGGCAGGCCAAGACGAGCTTGAATCCCAAAAGTATTGACAAAAGAAAGAATTGTTTGTAAAAGGGAGAGGACGGCCTTTGCCCAGCCAACAGCAGGCTAGTCAGATCAGATTATATACATATATCGGTAGCATGGAAATCTAGATGTTTGGACATGTCGCCTGATTGGTTGATTGTACGTGTGCGAAGCAAGGTCGGGTCAGTTGTTTATGATATAAATAACGGATACGCTCTCAATTCTAAATCTGGTTGTTTCTTGACTCTAACCGCCTTAATACAAAACCAGGTTTATCTTTAGACCCAGGTTTATTTAGACCATTGAATAATTTTAAAATTTCGAACAATAATCCGACAAAGTTGAAGTTATTATTACAAAAATTGATGTGAAACCAGTCTAAGTTGTCAATTTTGCATTATTTTAGGTTCGTTGGAATACATTATAAAATACAGTAACTGTCTCGGAAGCTTAGGCTTAATGTTAGAACTCGTTGTAAAGACAAGAAATAATAGGTAATACTGTAATATAGAATAAGTTAGACTTCATAAGTTCTTATTGCCAGAAATGACAATCGAATGCCCAACGTAATTTGCTGCAATCATATTCAGGATTATTCAGGATTGGAAAAATCTTTTCATAAGCGATTTTAGAGTCAAGTTTAATTTGACTTTGACTCTGAAGCATGAAATTGTAAGTCGGATCAATGTCAGAGAAACGTGCCTCCAAGCGATGCTCTATGTTAGGAGTCCACTCAAAGTTTGGACAGTCTCAAACTGATATTATGCGTGTGAATACAAAATTATACGAGTAGGTACACTAAAATATTTAACCTTTTTTTTTAATCAAACATTTTCTTTTATAAATTCAAGGAGATAGAAGATGTTGTTATAAAATCTGGAGGCATTGCTCATTAGCAGTGACCAGCCATTGTGGTTCATATTGACACCGCCTTGTCCAACCTATTGTTCAAATAAATGGATTGCTATACTGATATGAAGGTAAGGACAGCTCAGGTTACAACTTTTCAATACATGTTTACTTTATCTTTGAGCAAATGTCGAAAATATTGTTGTAGGGTATTTCAAGGGTGATGTGCGCCAGTTGATACTCGTACTTATGGTGTTTTTGAATATATATTTTTTTTTTTTTTTTTTTTTTTCGGTCAATTCTGTTGGTCTAGTGGTCAGTGGCCCTGACTGCTATGCCCAAAGTCGTGGGTTCGATTCCCACCTAGGACCAATGTTTGTGTGATGAGCACGATCATTTGTTCTTTGTCTGGGTGTAATTTATCTATAATTGTATGTATTTAGAAATATATATGTATGTTTATCAGTTGTCTAGTACTCATAGCACAAGCTCTGCTTAGTTTGGGACTAGATGGCGTTGTGTGAAAGTTGTGGAATATTATTATTATTATTATTATTATTATTTTATAAAAGGCATGGTGTACACACGCCAAAAGAGATAAGTAACCAGGCACAAACACACTACAAAACTGTATCGCTACTGTTAAAACGATTCATTACGCACTTACTGCTCACAATGACAGCCACGGACACATCCCATTCGTAGAGTGAGTACGATAAAGTCTTCTGAATGATAGTATAACATAATTTGGCATCGAAAACTATAGTGTTCGTAGCCCAAAAAAGCCACATACTGCTGAATACTACTGACTACTGTGTGTGAGTTCGAATCTCTGAAATGATTATTATTCTTTTAACGATTTCAATTTGAAGCTAAAGCAATTACTTTCATTTTTGTTAAGAAATGGTTTTATTTATTTAAAATAGCTTTAATAAATAAATCTATTTTCAATAAATATATTTTTTTTTTAAATAAAAGAACATCACTAGAGAACATGATTTATCATAAATGCAACATTATATTGAGAACATGCCATTAAATCTTTTTATACAATTATACAATAAACAATGGGCGGAGTGAATAAACATGTCACATAGATAAAAAATATAATCTGACCCAGTAACAACAACATCATTCACACTCCAGTACTGCCGACTTATTTAATTTTGTCTAAATATGCTGAGAAAGTCGAATCTACAACGAGGTTATCCAGCAGAGAACCGTAGGTCGACATAGCTCACAGAATAAGCAAGCTGAAGTGGCAATGGGCCGGCCATATTAGCCGTAGAACCGATGACCGTTGGGGTAGACGTGTTCTAAAGTGGAGACCATGAATCGTAAGATAGGACGCCCTCAGGCTAGGTGGAGCAACAATCTTCGCAAGATGGTAGCAGCTGGATGATACTTGCCGAAAATCCAGTTGAATGGCGTGCAATAGGAGAGGCCTATGTCCAGCAGTGGACTGCTGTAGGCTGACGATGATGATATAAAAAGACGAGCCAAAAGGTTAAAATATTGCAGATATTTTCGCTCTCATGTATACCACCTTTATCTTCACTTCACTTTAACGTAATGGAGCTAAACAGTCAATCATGACATAATTATAAAGGGTGGCGGGGCGGGGGTTAGGGTTAGGTGGGGGGGTAGTAGCTACAGAAAAACTGTCTTAGGAGGCTGACTTAACTTGTTGAGAAGTTTTGATTTGCATTATTTATAATAGATTTTGAAAAAATTGTACACTTAAGGATCAAGAAACTCCATAGAACCAACTGAGGCTGCAAACTAGAAAAGTCAGAAATCGCAAAAAACTTTTCCCATACATTTCGTAGGAAATGTGACTCGTAGTTTTCTATGATAGATAGACTGATATTATGCTATTATATGTTGGTTCGTAGAACGTACACAGAAAAACATGAAGTTTAGGCTTTTTATGTCATACTAGCTGCGCCCCCCGCGGTTTCAACCGCATAAGTCTCGGTCCCGTAAGAATATCGGGATAAAAGTATTCTATGTGTTAATCCTGGTTATAAACTATCTGTGTGCCAATTTTCATTAAAATTGGTAAAGCCGTTTGAGCATGAAGAAGTAACAAACATACACACCCACACACACACTCATTTCGCCTTTATAATATTAGTGTGATAAGGTTATAACAATAATAAATTTCTATGGCAGTATGCATGGTCATGAAATTATTTACAATGTAAAGCGCCTGGGTGGGTTCAAACCCACGACCGTATGTCGGGTCCGTTACCACTGGGCCACCACTAACCGTACTTACACTATCTGCGTACACCGTGACACTAACCGGACTGCGTAAGATATGATACTATGAAAGGAACTAAAATAGATCAGTGACGCGGTATCCACATCTGTTCTTTTTCTTCTTTTCTTTCTTTCTTTTTCTTTTTCTGCTGAATTTAGTCCCCCTACGAGTGATGTTTAGTGAGAACCCCACTGTAGCTTTGAGTCAAACGTGATTCTAGGAAAACCGTCTGATGAATTCTAGTATCTCCTTATTCAATGTGACATTCAACGCGTATCTTATGCATTTAGTTTTATTCTTATTGAATACTAAATTATTTGCGGTAAACCTTCTTAAACATAGCGTGATCTACGTCGTCAAGCTCCTGTGCATATCTGTCTACTTTAAGAACCAGTGGTGTGTCATCAGCAAATAACATCATATTTTGTGATCGGTTTTTTAGTAAAGGAGGATTATGTACATACATATATCTAAACTTATAAAGAGTACATATTTGGTTTTTTGTACGCTTGTTTGTTACAATATCACGCTAAAACGGCTGAACGCATTTCAGTGAAATTTTGCATGTGGGCAGGTACCATGTCCTGGAAAAGTACAAGGACCTTTTTACAACAGCTAGTATTCAATAAAAGGAGAACGAGCCCAATATTGAACCCTGCGGTGCACCCATTTTGACTTTTAAGCCCAATGAATTGGCATCGTATATTTGCCATGAACTTGCTGCAGTCTATCATTCAAATATGATTTTACTAAGCTAAATGCCAGTTTACCCAGTCCGTAATACTCGGTTTTCAAGAGCAGTGTTTCGTTAACGCAATCAAATACCTTGGATAGTTCGCACAAGATGCCTATTGTATCTTGTGCCTCTTTCTATGCGTTAAAGGTGTGTCTGCATAAGGTGACACCGGCGTCGCTTATACAACGTCCTTTGGTGAAACCATACTGTAGGTCGTGTAGGATGTTACTACGATTAAAATGATTGAGCATTTTATTTAACATTACTTTTTGAAACACCTTGCTGTAAACCGGCAAACCCAAGATCGACGGGTCTATAATTGTTTGCTGTCCCCAAATTTAAAAAGTTTAAGCTTTACATTGAATAAGAAAGCTAAATAGGGTGCAATTGTCTCAATAACGGATTGACAAACTTTTGTAGACATGCTCCACAGATCTTCGGTAATTTTGGACTAAAGTTACATAAATGCCTTTGTAATGACCACAGTGTTTTTATGTTTAAATTTATACTCCACAGGACTGGCTGAAACATTCGTGCTTAATAAATCAATAGCAAGTTCATTTCATTGTTAATAATTTTCGAAACTGTCCTTTGTTCCTATTCGTTTCATTGTTAATAATTTTCCAAACTGTCATTGTATTGTCTACTGATTTAAAATTATGACTAATGAATGAAGCTTTAGCTGTTTTGTTTAGCTGCTAATATTTAAAAAAGTTCTAGAGTATACTTATTAAAAGTTTCCGTTTTAATATACGTTGCGTTGCGTCTATGCGGTGCGTTCTACTATTTGTGTCTGTGTTGTTTGAGTGTTTTCATTTCATAAGTAAGTGCCCATAGTTCATGTGCAATTAAATATTTTGATTTGATTTAATTTGATACGGCTTAATGTCATACAGTTCAAATAATCTTACCTACTTTTCCTGGTGCCTTTAGTTGCCCAGTCACTGAACGAAAGCTAGGGCAAATAGTTTGAGACTTAAAAGAATGATTGATCTCTTTTTGCACTAATGAAAATAATAAATATTTGACAACATACGTATTTGAGTGAAGAAAGAAACAGAGACAAAGCTTTATAAAACAGTGTCGTGATAGGAATATTGTTACAAGTGTGTTATAATTTAAATATATAATTTACTTAATACTTTCTATTTTGAGAAAACACGATTGTCAATTTTAATTTCTCAACCAAAATGTTAGTGTGAAAATCTATAAGTTTGTCACTATAGTGATTAACTAACACAATGTTTTGCGTGTGCAATTGCGCACTACTGCAAATAGCAAACACACCAAAAATAAAAGTCGTTTCCCAGGAATTATTTCAATGCAATGTTACCTAGTTTGATGTACAGGATGCGTAGACAGCTATGTGATGGGTCTTTTTACAACCTGCAGTGCGATTCTGTAACCATCTCACCGTGAAAAACTTAGGTGAAGTGAGCGTGAAGTGAGCTGTCAGTGTCATCCCACCTGACACTAGGGATTGACCAAGCATTAAATTTACAATCATAATCGAGATGTTAATAATATATATTATACTAATTTATTGATAATTTTATATAATTTTAAAGCTAGTATTTTAACTGTCAAAACATTACTATTTTGTGGGGTTTTGGTCTAGGAAAAAAGACTATTCCTTACATAAGGACTAGTCTAGGAAAAAAATAAAACAAAATTGATATTCTAAGTTTCTGTTTTGCTATTTTATTTTAAACCCCCACAAAATAGTAATGTTTTGACAACTAAAACACTAGTTTTGAAATTATATAAACTGATCAGTAAAATTAGTATAAAAAATATTATTAAAATCTCGATTATGATTGTAAATGTTTGCTTAGTCCATCCCTAGCACCAGTGGGATTGCACTGACAGCTCACTCCACGCAAGTTTTCACGGTGAGATATTTACAGAATCGACATGCTGTATAATGATTTTGACTACTTTATAAGTTTCTGCTTAATTACTCAAATTCATTTCCTTCGGCAAATTATTCCAAAACCTCATATAATAATCATAACGTTATGCCTTTATTTCTTTAAGTCATAGGCAGAAGTGTACAGTTCACCAAAATTCGATCTTTAAAGTAAATTTTGTTTAAACTACACTGGCTAACAATGCGAAGTTCTACTCTACTGTTCTACGGAAATATTCTAATGTAATTAGTTGTAATTGTTCCAAGTACTTTAGAGGACAAATTGAGGCTCGACGGTTCACCAATCACTCGAATAATAACACCGATAACACTGAATTTAGTTAATTTAAACCTGTGTGAACGAACGGCGCTCCTTGATGTAAGTAAATGAGTTGGGGAATTAATGAAAACTTAAGGTACATTACGTAACTTGGGAGATGCCTATGTCTAGCGATGGACGGTATTAGGCTTTAGGGTTCATATTTATGAAGCTTGTAATATAATAATCATAGTATACTATTTAGTTAACAAAGTTATTTGTTTTTAACCTTGCCACCGATGTTAGCCCACACCTCACTCCCCCCCCCCCCCCCTGACACGAGGAGAGGCCCGCAGGAGCGGGCCAGCACCAGCGGGGGGTTGCGGAAGTACCTATCGTTCGTTCCCGCGACCCCCGGCGTAGGTGAGAGAGGGAACACCGGGGTGGTTTTTAGTTAGTAAGAGTCTGACAGACCCCGCCGCCCGCCCCAGGGCGGCGGACATCCATGAGGATTTTCCACCCCGAAACAAAAAAAAAAAAAAAGCTACGCACGGGCATCTCGAGCGCTGGCTCGGGAGGAGGCACGGCTCCCTGTCGTTTCGGGTGACGCAGGTACTCTCGGGGCATGGTTGCTTCGGGAAGTAACTGTGTCGCATAAACAGGGAGCCGGACGCTCGGTGTCACCACTGCGTCGACTGCCGGGAGGACACGGCGCGGCATACGCTGGCAGAGTGTGCCGCTTGGGAGGAGCCGCGCCGTGCCCTCATCTCAGGAGTAGGCAGTGACCTATCGCTGCCGGCCGTGGTCGAGTCTATGGTCGGCAGTGAAGAGTCCTGGGACGCGGTGGTTTCCTTCTGCGAAACAGTCGTCTCGCAGAAGGAGGCTGCGGAAAGGGAGAGGGAGATCTCGTCCCCTCACCCGGCCCGCAGCAGGCGAACCGGGCGTCGACGGAGGGCGGATAACACCCTCTTCCAGCCCCCCTAAATGGGTCCAGGGGCGACGGACTTGGGGACGTCCGTAGCCCCCCACACATCAGGACCCGAGGCGGCGGCGCGTAGTGTTCCACGCGCGCCCCTCTTACACGAGGAGGCCCGCAGGCGCGGGCCGGCACCAGCCGGGGGTTGCGGAAGTATCGTTCGTTCCCGCGACCCGCGGCCTAGGTGAGAGAGGGAACACTGGGGTGGTTTTTAGTCAGTAAGAGTCTGACAGACCCCGCCGCCCGCCCCAGGGCGGCGGACATCCATGAGGATTTTCCAGACCGAAACAAAAAAAAAAAAAGGTACGCACGGGCATGGGAGGACACGGCGTGGCATACGCTGGCAGAGTGTGCCGTTTGGGAGGAGCCGCGCCGTGCCCTCATCTCAAGAGTAGGCAGTGACCTGTCGCTGCCGGCCGTAGTCCAGTCTATGGTAGGCAGCGAGGAGTCCTGGGACGTGGTGGTTTCCTTCTGCGAAACGACCGTTTCGCTGGCGAGGCTGCGGAAAGGGAGAGGGAGATCTTGTCACCTCACCCGGCCCGCAGTAGGCGCACCGGGCGTCGGCGAATGGCGAACAACGCCCTCTTCCAGGCCCCCCTAAACGTCGTAGGATCGAATCCAGACAGGTGCTTTACTTTGTGTAAATTATTTCATCACCACTGCTCTCAAAACGGTGATGAAAATCATAACGAGGAAACCGGCATGTCCTAGATTCAAAAATTCGAAGACATTTGACATCCACCAAACCGCACTGAGGTCCGCGTGGTGGATTATGGTCCACTTCTTCTCACAGAGAGGAGGCCTGTGTCCCAGCATTGGGAACATTATAGGCTGACTATGATAAAGGAGAGGCGCGAGATGATCCTGCAATCTTGAGATGATGCACTCAAGTACCGCTAAGCCCTTGAAAAGTGACCTTCGCAGCTTTAATACAGACCGCATTAAGGATGCGATAGAGCGGAATGAAAGCTCCAAGATCTTTGCTAGAGATCTGTCTATTGCACAGAGCCAGCTTGCAAAACTGAAGTCCTATGATGGCAGGATCGTATCTGGCAAACCTGAGCTGGTGAGAGAGACCGAGAGCTTCTATGGGCAGTTATATATCAACAAATAACCCCGTTACGAATCTAGCAAACGACCCAAGAGGTAAATGATAAATGATAAATGATTTATTTTCTGTAAGTAGGTTTGTACAAACACTTTTACATGTCAATCATATTTTTTAAACTAGATGAGGTCGGCGTTTCCTATCTGACTACTCTGAGAAGAAAGGCCGAAACAAACTCAGAGGTCACAGTCTCTTTTAAAGTCCAGACATAATCTTGGTCAGATCATGTGAAGACCATGTAGATTGGTGTCTGAAATGGTCTTTTGAGTAAAGAACCACACAGATTGAGCGGGCCTGTCCAGTCAGTGCACGCATTTGTCAAAAATCGTGCAGCTCAACTCAGAACTTGAGGAGCCTTACGATTCGACGAACAATACCAATGAAAGGACATTTGGGTAGGCCGCATAAATGACTCAAACTGCCAGATCATGATTAAAACTAACTAAGAAGGAAAACCGAAAAAAAGAAATGACCCACATAGTCTTCACACTCACAGTAATAATAATAAAAAAAATAGATAAGTAGATTGACCCGACACTATACCGAAGACATTCCGAACGTCAGCCTGTATGCGATTAGGATGGCTCTGAAGTAGCTCAAAAACAAGGCGCCAGATGATGACGAAATTAATTAATTACGATCGAGCTCCTGTAGGCCGGCGGAAAGTCCGTTCTTAAGGCCCTTCGGAAGCTGTTTGATTTATTTATTTAATACGTCAAGCTTATAAAGGTACAGAGGCGGACTTAATCAACCTTTGGATGATGCAGAAGCAAACATTAGTAGGTGCAATCATGAAAATTATGGAATAAATATTTTGAATATAAAGATACGCATAAACCTATTAAAACGACTTTATAAATGATTGATTGATTCCGTCATACTCGAGGGTAAAACACCACAGGCGTGGAATAAAGGTATGGTGATACTTTTCTTTAAGAAGGGCGATAATGCCCTTCTTAAGAATCACAGACCCATCTCACTTCTGAGCCATATCTACGAGCTATTTTCAAGAGTCATCACGAACCGTCTCGCGCACAGTTTTGATGACTTCCAGCCTCCCAACAAGCCGGATTCCGTAAAGGCTTTAGCACCGTAGACCAGATACATATGTACCTACATTGCGGCAGGTTAGTCAGAAGACCGAAGAATATAACCTGCGTCTCTGCTTAGCGTTTGTAGACTACAAGAAAGCCTTTGATTCAATCGAGATATGGGCTGTACTGCAGTCTCTTCAATGGAGCCAGATCGACTATCGGTACATCGAGGTGCTGAACAAAAACGCTACTATGTCAGTCCAACTCCAGGATCAGACCTCGAAACCTATCCTTCTGAAGCGAGGTGTGAAACAAGGAGACATTATCTCTCCGAAACTGTTCACCATTGCACTGAAGGAAGTTTTTAAGGTTCTGGACTAGAAAGGGGCGGGCACTAACATCAATGGCGAGTACATCACTCTCTTTCGGTTTGCCGGCGATATAGTGGTCATGACTGAGACAATGGAGGACCTGCGTATAATGCTCGACGACCTCAGTACAGCCTCCGAAAGAGCGGGTCTTAAACTGAACAAGGACAAAACGAAGGTCATGTCAAATATCCAT